>JARVGQ010000672.1:13572124-13592657 GCA_031762355.1 Hypsolebias martinsi | reverse complement strand
TGTTCCCTCAGTGAGGACTGAACTAGGCAAAAGGGCCTTCTCCTACTCCGCTCCTGTTTCCTGGAATATCTTGCAAATGTTCTGAAGCTCTCGACCCTGACCTCTCTAAGTGGCTTCAAACATCTGTTAAGTTCATGGCAAAAACCAATGCAGATATGTTCCAGTTTTTAGTTTTCTACACCGTCTTATGATCTAGCTGTTTTTTTTTTTTTTTTTGATACTTTTAGCTTCATTTATCCTTTTAATTACCATTTTATTTTCACTTGTTTAAAAAACCAAATGGATACTTTTGTATGCATTCTTTATGATTGTACAGTATATTATTGTCATTGTTGTCATCACTCTTTGTTAAATTCAGGTCTCGCTTGTAAATGAGTTCCCGAGGCTCAATGGGATTAATCTGTATAACTAAAAGTTGAATGAATACATGGACAAAAATGTTTGTTGGTCTTTAGTTGGAAGCTGGTAAAGGATGTACAGCATTCAATCTGACTGATGTTCACATTTGTGCTCTCCCATTCATGAGCATTTTAAATACTCTTTTAGTTTATTATTTAAGTTGAACGTTGAGCTAACTTTTAGCTTGCTAACATGTGTATCATGTATTTTTATATAAGTGAAAATGAATTAAAAGCTGAGACTTTTATGCTATTGTTTGTAGGGTTAAACTGAATATCACTTAAAAATCAACTTGACGATGGCAGTAAAAGAAAACTTGGTACGGTTGGGTAAGTTTTTCTTCCAAGGAGACACTGGTGTATATTACAAGGCTTTATGACTATCCTTTCCAAGGCTGCTGAGATAATTGACTCAAAACAAACAAACAAACAAACAAACAAAAAAACCTAATCATGATTCTTAAAGACAAGGTAACATAGAAACAGTTTCATCTTCACCCACCCAAAGGTTTTAAAGTGGATACATGACCCTACTTAAGAAATGTGTCATGAAGCACAGCCCAAGTTTATCCATGAGAAGCCAATGATGATTCCTAAAACAAAAATCCTTGAAGGGGTTTGCATCTGTTTTATTGACTTGGAAAAGAGGCTTTTCATTGGTTCAGAATGGGATTTCCTATGAAGTGTTAGTGAGGTCTGCTTAAACGGCTCAGTTGGAACAAGAGTCCAGTGGAGCCATGTGTTCTCTGTCTGTTTACAGTGCTTTTATTAGGCATCCTGTGGCATAGGCAGCCTTTTGAAAGGCCGTCTTTATATGAGCTTTCCTGTTTATGCTTAGGGGTGGGAGGTCAGCACTCGCAGCCTTGTGATGAATATGGTCGATCTGTCTGCATAGGAGAACTTTGTCTGTGAGCCTATGAGAGAGAGTTTGTGTCTGAGCCAGTTGATGTGAGGGATGTGAGGGCCTTAAATAATGTGGGAGCCTGGCTGCACAGAAAACTGACCAGAGCTTCTAAGCTGGATCTTTAATGTGAGAGATTTCATTGTGCATTGACAGTAGCAGCAAAAGCACAAACACAGCATGTGGATATATCAATCACGATCCCAAATATAGATATACGCATAAGTGAAGCATAGAAACTTCCCCTGCAGTTACAGTTAGGAATGTTTCTGATGTGACTTGAGGTATTTGAAAACTCACCCTAGCACCCCTCTTGCCTGGCAGACCTGGTTTCCCTGGAGGTCCTGGAAGTCCCTGGGAAAAGATTGTTAAGTCAGTGCTATATACTGATACATAACGCAAATAATTTCTCCCAACAAAACAGTTATTTTTGACAGTCATATCTGTCAAAACCATCAATTTATGTTGTGCTTATACAGTAACAATGCTTCCATTAAACACTGAAAGCTCTGTTTGGAGGATAAAATGTGACACACTTTCCAACTGAAGAAATTCCATCTTATCGAGATGAGAATTAATCCATCAAGAGGTTATGAGCTTGTGTGGCAGGAAATTGTAAAAAAAAAAAAATAGAAATAACAGGATATTTCCTGTGCCACTCAATGCCCCTGTAGGCCTTTTGATGGCCTGTGCTCATTCATTTTCCTTTTAATCAAAAAAGAAAAAGAGAAGTGAGGAAAAACAGCGTTTATGGTTATTTTAGATGATAAAAGCACGCCATAGATCTGGACTTTAAGTTAAATTTGAGTGTAAACATTTATTTTGCATTCTTAAAATGCTGTGTCCCTTGTAAAAATCAACAATTTGTCTTTACTATCTTGTTAAATTAAGTTTGACGTTTGAAGTGAGGATAAAACAGACGTGACATTCTAATAAAAAAAAAAAAAAAACTGCAGCAGCCACCATAAAGCACCGTTACTGATGTTACAGAGTTGTTCACTTTCTTCAGTCCCTTCATCTCAATTTTCACAAGGCTGTGAACTTTTAGAAGACAAAGAAAGCAGAAGTTCATCCTCGAATCAACACCAACCAGTGAGACTTATAAAAGACTAAAATCTGTTGTATTCATTGGAAATTCCTGTTTACACTGTCTGCAATCTGTTTCAAACTCTCCCGTTCAAGATGACTTCCAAGGTGGCATGCTCCAAGAGGGGTTACAGACCTGTCAACACACATTCATCTTCACACGTCCACTTCCTGCTTTAATCAGCACACGTGCATTGCTTCTACCACAGTTTGCACAAAAGCCTTTAAAAATAACCACATTTTATTATGATAGCAAACACTTTTACTGGTTGTGCCCTAAATGTACTCTTAATTTTAATTGCTGTCATCAACGCTGTAGACCTGGGAAATCATAACCATCTTGAAAGTCAAAAAAATGATTTGGGTTACTAATAACACCAACTTAAAACAAGGTTATTGCCGTAAATAAGGTGCAAAGAATAAACTTGTCATTGTTACTTGTAAAATAAAAGTGGCATATTTAGGCAGCATACTACTGTTGCAAAATAAGATCAAAATTCTACATAAAATGAAAAATGACACTGCATATGGAGTGATTGCCAGTTCAGAGGTAAGTCCATCCCTTCATCATGCCCTAAGCTATTGCTTATCAAACCCCAATTTCTCACGCTGACTTAATTTGTTTTTGCCTTTTTTTGCCTTGTATGTTCACCCTCATCTTGTGATAAGTACAGTGGTAAATAAACTTATAATGATACGTTGAATTCTTCAGTAGAAAAACACAGCAAAGTAAAGGTTCAACAGATTATCAATTGCATATTGTAGTTGCTGCTCTCCTTTTACTATCAACCAAGCCAAGGTCTGGTTGCTCGGGCCA
Source organism: Hypsolebias martinsi (assembly GCA_031762355.1). Classification (NCBI taxonomy): domain Eukaryota; kingdom Metazoa; phylum Chordata; class Actinopteri; order Cyprinodontiformes; family Rivulidae; genus Hypsolebias; species Hypsolebias martinsi. The sequence goes on along the minus strand of JARVGQ010000672.1, from coordinate 13,589,455 downwards.
CATTTACATGCGGAGAACTGTGTGAACCTTAAAGGCCCGTGCATGCGTGGATTTTCTCCAGGTACTCCGGTTTTCTCCTACAAACCAAAAACATGCATGCTAGGCTGATTGGTAACTCTAAACTGTTTGTATCGTTTGTCTCTATGTGTCCCTGGGATGGACTGGAGACCTGTCCAGAGTGTCCCCCGCCTCTCGCACAGTGATAGCTGAATATGGGCACCAGTGACCCCTGCGACCCAAACAGGAAGAAGCAGGTGAATATAATGGATGGATAGTTTTACAGTTAACATGCACAACTTGTGCAATTTCAATCTCATATTTGTAAAAGTTATTTTTTCCTCTTTTGGTTCTTTTTGGTTGAGAAGCTGCTGCAATTTAGCCATAATTAAGTTTATTTGCAAATGGTCATCAACTGAGAGGGACTATGTGTTGAGTGAAAAACGGTCCTCTTGAAGGAAGGAATCAGTGTTCCAGTTTGAAGTACCACACTAAAGGCTTGGCTTGTCCTTGAGCTCGTATTGGGAAATGGCAGCCTGAATGTTTACCGACTGCCATGACCCTCAACCTTGCTTTGAAAAGGGGTCATATGACCTTGACTAGCACTTTCTGGTCAAGAGACAATAAAGCATAGGTGCTGACAGGTCAGAACCAACTACTTTGTAGGTGGAAAGAAATACTTTAAAGTAATACATAAAAGAAACACCTTGCAGAAAGAAGGATAACATGGTTAACATATGCATTTTTGGTGTGTTTTTAATCCAATAGTATTTAATTCAGATTCTGTAAGTCACTGCTGGTGACACAGTAAGTAAAAACAATCAACACAGATGGACTTAAAGTTTAGGTAAAAGTTCCTTTAACTACATTATTAATGTTAACCAATCTACTATTAGCACAGACAGATTATGCCATGATGGCTTTTCTGGTTGATTTGCCTCTTTTGTAGCATTTACACATCAAAACTTTGCATCCAACATAAGCAGATGTTCTTACCAGTTGGCCTGCTTCTCCTTTCTGTCCCTTAGATCCTGCCAAAATCGAGAACTGCGTTGGTGGCACCTCCCAGCTTAGGAAGCCATCCGTGGCGGGTGGTGTTACTGTTTTGTAAGAAGGCTTGGAAGGTCGTGGAGTAACTGAAGCTTTGGTAAATTTGGTCTCCTTTGTTGGCTTGATAATCTTTTTCAAGGCTGGCTTTGAGGTTTTAGCTTTTGTAGATTTTGAAGTTGTTGATTTTGACAGGTTAACTTTGGATAATGTTGGTTTTGGTGTGGTAATTTTGACAGAGTTTGATTTGGATTTGGGTGGAGTGGCTTTGGATGAAGAAACTTTAGGGTTTGGGGGTGTTTTCTTGGTTGGAGTGAGTTGTGGTTTGTTTGAGACTGTTGCTTGGTCAAGTAAAACAGAGCCATGTTTGGTCATGGGGGGCTTTGTAGTGATAGTGGCTGGAGTAGTAGGTTTCTTCTTGTCTTTTTCTGCAATTGACTTTTTTTGGGGGTTGGTGTTTTTTTGTGGAGTGGGTTTTGATGTTGTGGGTTTGGAGGTTTTCCGACTCGAAGTTTTTGGACTTGGAGTAGTTGGTTTTGTGCCTGCTGCTGCTGATGCTGTTGTCCTGAGTGGTACTGTTACAGTTGCAGTCCTGGTCGTAGGAGATGGGGCAACCAGACCAAACTGGGATGTAATTGGCATCATAGTAACCAGCGGGGGAGTGGAAGTAGTCCTCTGACTTGGCTTCGTTGTTTTGGAAGAGGTCACACGTCTGACAGCTGAGGCAGCAGCAGCAACACTCTTGGCAAGGCTCAATTTTGTTGACTTTTTGGCCGTTTCTTGGACACCTCGCTTAGGTGTAGCTGCAGTAGCTGAACTGTTTGTTGCTCTTGGCAGGATAGGCAGTAAAGGAGAAAGGTTAGGCCTGTAAGTGTCAGCTTCCCTGCACTGTTTCTTAATGTACTTGCAGTAGTTGTGAGCTGCCTGTGCAGAAGGGACCAGGTCAAACTGGCAAATAGCTCCTTCAAAGTATGCTGATGCATGCTGCTGGCTTGTCCTCCCCAGCAAGAAAGAGCCTTGGAGCTCTGGAGCCAGTCCCTCCTCATTACTCCACCCAAAGTTTGCCTGAATACTCTGCTCTCCGCAGGAGGCATATAGAGTCACTCTTTGCCCATTAATCCCCACTGCCAGCTGGTGCCACTGGCCATCATGGGGTTCATAGGGCAGTGCCACTGAGGTGTTTGGTCCTGTGTGTAGGACAAGACTGCCCGGTACAAGCTGCAGACCAAGAAGGAGCTTCTTGCTGTTTGAAAGCAGGGAGAAGAGGAAAGCACTGTTTACACGATGTGAACGTACACTCAGGACCAGTGCCAGCTTGGGCCAGATGGCCACTGGAAGAATTGAGTCCAATGGTGACTCAATGTGTGCCTGTTGGGTGAGGATAATCCCCGATCTGAATGGAATGACCCCTGTTGGTACAGAGCGTGAAGCCTTCTCTCCCTTAAGCCCCAACTTCTGGAGAATATCAACATCTGGGGAAAAGACAGAGTGGTGTTAGATATGCATCCCAGCAGGCCTGTTTCATGCATTATCTCAGACCTATGTTTGACTTTCAATTTTAAATGGGACTTAATGCTATTCTTCTTTAAATTTTCTTTTTTCTTTAATTAGTGTAACTAAATTTACAATGCAGTTTGCTGTATGTATCTTCAAAATCAGTACATAATAAGAGCAAGGCATACTGTAAACATCAAAGTATAATTTAGCATAAACAAGAAAGCATCACATTAAGACAAGAACATTTACAGATCAAAGAAAAGTTTGTTTTACCCTCATTATGTAGCATGATAAGAAACATTTGCTACAGTTTGTTTTGTTTTTATATTCATAGCATCTGGACGCGTTTCCCTTACAGTATAATCAAACAGGCTGGTGGAAACAAAGGAAATAGTACTGGTACTTGTGCAACTATGCCACACACTGAAATCAATATGCATTGACAAAAATAACAACTTTGAAAAAGACCAAACATTTATGGCAAACATTTATTATGACTGGTTCTGCAAGAAATTATGAACTTTGCTTGATTTCTGCTCATTGTGTGATGCTGCAAAGACATGTTGCAGCATCTCCAGCTTCAAAATGTTTAGTTTCACAGTTTTGCTGACACGGCAGATTGCATTCTATTATGATCACATTAAACAGGCAAGTCTTCTGAAACATTGCTGTGTTGCAGTTAAAGTATAGTCACGAATGTATACTCCTGTGCTACTTTTCCTTTTCTTCTTTACTGTTTTAGGCAGTCGTTTGGAAAAGAGATGAGGAGTCAATCAACTAAAATTTATACAGGTTAATGATGAAGAGGTAAAAGGAGCCAAACATGATTCAGAACACATGTTGGTGTTGTCTTCTTCCTTGCCTGTAAGTCTCTGGGGTCATATTGTTTGTGTTAACCCTTGGTTTTAATTTTGCTAAAGTTAATTTAAACCATACACACAAAAATGTTTATTCTATTTAGCTTGAAAAAGAATGAAGGCTTTTTAAAACAGGACACGTGAAATTTGAGTTCAATCGTGCAAAATGGGCTTTCTTAGGAAGTATTTCTACAGATATGCTTCAATAATACCACACAAAACCCATCAGGTCATTTTATTTTCTTGGAGCCAGTTTGGCTATATTAAACAATGCCAAAGTAACCATAAACAGAGTAAAAACATAATTATCAGCTTTTCATTGTGCTTCAACTCTCTGTTCTGTATTTGATTCATTATTTTAATGACCTTTGACCTACAGGCTCCACACTATCGCCATTGTCTCTGGGCTCACTTTGACCTGTGGTCACTTGTGCTTGTCTAATGGGGACATGCATATAGAAGGGAAATGACAGATGAGATGTAATGTCTGCCGCGCTGGTTATCTATAGAAATTAAGCTCTTCAGTGAAATGCTCAACGTTCAGGGTTATTCAAGTAAATTTCTCAGGGAGGCAGAGTTACTGAAAGCCAAAAGCCCAGGGGCAGAGCATTCAGCAGTTATTGTGTTTAAATAAGTTTGTTTTATGGTTTAAAATCTAGTTTTGTTTAAAAATGAACCCATTGGTGGCCCGAACTGGGTTCACCTATGGGCCTGATTTATCCCCTGGGCCACCAGTTGAATAGCCCTGTTCTTTAGTAAAAGGCATTCTTTGTTGGAATGGTAGGGTTTATACTTTGGAAATGAAATATGTGATGGCACAAAAGTTTACAACCGATTAATCTTTATCCTTCTGAGGCCATATTGTATACATGTCAAACTAAAATGAACTACGTACTTATGCAGTCAAACTTCTTTCACATACCGGTAAACTTTCACATAACAAAACAGCTTTTTGCTCAGTGCAAAGTGATCCCGATGTGACTCTTCCTCCACTATTCAGTCACTTCAAAGTTCAGAATAAGCCTGAAATAATTAATCTTCCCTCAAAGCTTCAGGACTTCATAAAATATAAATAAGACTTACATTGGGAGTATTGCGTACCCCTCCACACTGAATTCTCCTCGTTGTGTGGTCTCTTTTTCCAGTAACGGACAACAGGACTTGGCAATGACACAGCATGTGCATGACATCTTTTCTACCTATACTGAAGTTTCCGATGACTTGATTCAAACACAACTTGTACTATGACTTGGGACTTTTGTATATTAACCCTGTGGTTTTACAGCATACTGCAAGTATCTGAACAGCAGAGTGTTGAACACATGGCCAGAGTTCATAGTGCTGCTCTGTGCCAAGTCTCTCAGCTAGGACAAACAGAGAGCCTGACGGTTTTCACGATGTAATCTTATCCACTGTAGAAGATGAAGTCACTAATTCACACTCAAGTGACTTCTCTTTGGCTGACCTGCATTTGTCCACTGCAAGCTGTTTAATATATTTCTCATCTTTGCAGAGATTTGTTCATAGTTCCTGTGGAATTACAACTAAAATATTAATTTTGAATTTATCAGTGTATAAAGAAAGAACATCTATGTTATTGACTGCTGCCAAAATGTGAAGGACGACTTTGCTTGTTTCTGTGTGGATGTCTGTGACCAGAATCTCTCATCAGCCAGTGGATAAACTATAATGAAACAGAGCAACTTCACAAAATGTAAATAGTAAAAAATAATAATAATAATAATAATAATAATAATACAGGGGATAATGTGCTCATGTTTGAAGCATGAGCAGGCATTGCTTTAAAGAATGGATACAGCTATTTCTTGAAGGTACCATTTTTTTCTTTATGTTTTCAAAATAAATTGTACAACACATTAACTTTAGGTTTTTAAATACAACCTAAAGTTGGATTTGATTAGCAAAAATCTTTATCTAGAGTGCAGGAGGGCATTTTATGATACTTCAGTCCAATAATAAAAAAAAAGCCTATTAATATTGCTCAAGGAAGAGGTATCATACTTCTTGTATTCTGAAAGCCTATGAGCACTGATGTGCAGCAGTGTCAAGATTAAAAAAATTAAAAAGTCAGCATTAAATCTTCCTTTTTTATTTAACAATTTTTTTTGGGGGGGGGGGGGGTGTTAGTGTAAATGGCTTAACGCAGATATGATTTACACGCATAACAATCAAAAGTCAAAAGGCCTTTTTGTACTGAATCAAAATGACTATTTATTTGTTTGTTTGTTTTGTTTATATGCACTTTAGTGTTCAGTCACTGCTTTGATGAGCCAGTTGAACTCTGTGCCCTGTCAGTCTGAATCACAATAGACTACTGGTCAACCTATTCACTAACCAGTATCTATAAATCTTTTTTTTTCTTCTAATTCTACATATCTTTTAGAGTAACAGACACATGCACAGATAATCACAAGCTTCCCTCTGATCTTATAATTCATTGAAACAAAAAGTACTGAGTGCAGAATGTTGTACAAGACTTTATTAATTGTTCGGAGCTGAGGAGGAAGTGATCATTGGGTGTTGCAATAGGACTGAGCAAAGTAACGAGTTTAAATTACTTTTAAAACTTTGCAAAGCTACAAGGGGCTTTGGGTTGTAATTTTCTGTGCCATATCACATTGCTTTCCCTTTTCCCTTAGATAAACCCCACCGTAACAAAACAAAAATAATAATTGTAGATGTTTGGCACGTAAGAGCTTTATTGTTCTGCTAAAGCTGGGACTTTTACATTCTGTCAGCTGGGGGTCATAAATCACTGTAGTGAGAAAGGAGGGTTTTGAGTCACATTTATCTGATTGCTCCCTCGCATCCTTGACTCATCTTACTCAGTACCTATTGTTATGGCAACAGCTGGTCCAACTCCCATAGAAACCTGATTACAAGTTTGGGCTATGACCAAACAGGCAAAGAATTACAAAATCTTCCATTTTTTAAGGTAACAGTGCTCCAGCTAAAACAACAACAAAAAAATTAAACAAATGAACACAAGCAACAAAAAAAAATTTGAATAAATAAATAAAAAGCATGGCTTACCTTCAGAGTGTACTTGTGTTAATCCTAGGTAACAAGTACAATATAAAACTGTACAGAGCAATAGGGCTCTCCTGGTGGAAGAAAAGAAGTGCATTAGAGACATGTTGGGGTTGTATAATACTGACTCAAAGAAGTGTAATTTTCTCACGTTTTTAAACTAATTTAACTTGTAGTTTTGTGTTAAATGGATTTATGAAAGTTGACATTGCAGAAATGTTTTTCTTCCACTGGGCAGAATGAACAAACAATTCTCAAGGGAATAGCCTATATCAAATGGCTACGTACAGTCGAGGAGAAAAAAAAGAAAAGAAAAAAGAAACACCCTCTGATTGTAAAAAAAAAAAATAAGCTGACCAGCTTTTAAAATGTTTAAATCTATCTTCAAGTGAACAAAAGCACACAACAGATGTCATCATGACACAATGATTGCAAGGTGTCCAGGTCCTGTGGCTGCAAAACAAGCCCAAATCATCATCCTTCTATACAGCACAATTTGTGTAAGCCATTTGTGGTAATGTGTCATGTTTGCTCCTACCATAGCACTGTGCATTGTGGGTAAACACCTCTACTTGCTCTCATATGTCAAAAGGACATTGTTACTGAAGTGTTGTGGTTCATTCAGATGCAACTTTACAAACCTCGGTTGTGCTGCAAGTTTTCTTCTGGTGGCTCTTCCAAACAAGCAGCACTTGTTCACATCTTTTCTAACTCACCTGTTGTGAACTTTTGCTTCAACCTGCTAACTAAGGCCCGTGCAGTCTAAGATGGAGCTCTAGGTTATTTTGTTTTTTGTAATTTCACTGTCTGAGATTGGGGTAAATATACGGGGACACGTACTCCTGGAGAAATTCGCAGCTCTCTGAAACGTTTTCCACTTGTGAATCGTCTTTCTTTCTGTAAAACGACCAACTCCAAATTATTTGGAAATGACTTTTATTTATTCACAAACTGAACAGCAGCAGCGTTTGCTTTATAAGATTATCGCATTCCTGCTTTGGTGATGCGTTAACACTCACCTGCAGAGGTGATCACCCTTGATGATGCTCAGTTGATCAAGAGCATCTGATCAGCAGCACGTGGTTGTTACTTTCCATCTTAAAACCCATTCAAGCAACAAGTGCGGGCTTAGTTTTTCCGCACACAACTTTTTTAGTTGTTTATTTTGTCTAATAAATAATGGCATCGGAATCTGTTGTGTGGTTTTATACTCTTGAACTTAGATTCCTTTTTTTTTTTTTTTGTATAGACTTAATTTAGAAGTTTCATTTACCGGTACATAATTTGGCTACCAGCAGCTGCTAGGAACAAACTAAAGTAAATAAACTTCGTCCACATACTAATTTCATCTTTGCCCAGCCAACTAAACCCAGAATAACTCTCCTCTCAAGACTTTCATTTGCCACTTGTATAATTTTGCAGTTTCAGTGCTTTCACAATAATTAAATAAAAGACCAGTCGAAGCATCTCTTCAAGCCTCATCTTTTATCTAATCTTGCATAACGCGTAACTCTTCAATATACCTAACCTGCTCTTATTTATCACCGCTGCAGCTGTAGTGTGATTTAAACAAGTCTTTGGAGCTTTGACTGTACGGATGCTTGGACAAAATTTAAAAAAATCAACCTGAAACAGCACAGCAAAACAAACCAGCAGAGCCCACTGCAAGCACTCGAGCTACTATGAGAAAAAACAAATGCAAGCCGGATTCTGCAAAAGCAATCAGAACATCTGTCTGAAGCACGGACCTACACCGAACCACAAGTTGTGGTTTGTGAGACTAAAGCTACTGTAAGACTTATTCTGTAAGTCTTGTTCCACAACCAGCCTGCACACACAGCGAAAAATCAAACGTTTCTCCCAACATGCTCAATCCATTCAGGTGTGCATCAGTGTTTTAAGAAACCGGCTAGTGGGAATTTTGTGGGGTTGGGGGGGTGATAGGGGATCCGGTGACAGGCAGTGGGGCTACTGTTTACTGCTGGAGGTCATCCAGACACACGTGGTTGCACACACACATTGGAGGAGGAAATGTGTATAGCAGCTGTTCCCGAGAGGCCACGGGGAGGCAGACAAGGGTTCCAGCAGAAAGGTGGAAGACAGTAACCGTTGCCTGAATAAATTTACCTGAGTTGCTCTGATAAAGCTCAGACTGACCAGCTGTTCAAAGGGTTCTGCATGAAGCCTTAGTATTAAAGCATGGCAGGGTTTACTACAAGCCTGAATGATTATAATCAGAGTGTATGTGTGCAAACATGCATGTTTGTGGTGTCTGTGTCTCATGCGCCTCCAGCTCCGTGCTGCTAGCCTCATCACAGTCATTCCCAGTCACAGCTGGCTGTGGTTACACAGGATGTGTGTGTGTGTGTGTGTTTTTCCCAGACTCCAAGGTGATTACAGTCTGATTCAGCATCTTATCAACTGAGGAGAAACCCATGCTCTGAAAATGAGTCATAAATGCTACGGTTCTTACTGCAAGCAAGACAGCACTCATTCTGTTGGTCGGGCGGTTTGCATCTGTGGAAACTGGAACACGTTTTCCAGGGACGAGCACCGTTTTCTTTGGCTTTTACCATTAAAAGTCCCTGGTGGCTTGTTTAGATTTTCATAAAAGGTGCTTTTAAAGTGAACGTGACAGGTAGGAGTTTTCCTTCCATGAAGCGATTGCGTTCAGGACCTTATTTTGTTTTACTTTTGCACGTTTCAATCAGAAGAGTTGGCGTCTGTACGTTCAGAGTGCTGTGGTTTTCTTCCTGCAACTTTGAACTATGATGTGACTCCCTAAGGGAATTCTGCCCTACAAGCTGAGTGGACAAAATGCAGGCTGGAGGAACAATGGCTTCCTAAATTATCCACTAAACCAGACTGAAGATTTTGTGCTGTGAGACTCTGAACTCATATTTCACACAAACGGTTCAGAAAAAAACAGATACACAAGGAGCAAAACAAGTTGAAGAGAGTGAGCTATAAGTTTACGGGGGAAATATATACAAATGAAAACAGTAAATATCACTCGTCTGTAATATTTTTAGCTGCTACTGTCTTGAAATGAACCATTTCTGTGATTCAGGAGCCAGTTAAAGTTTGGTTTGTTGGGATAGGGGCTAGGTGGGGGTATGCACAGAGAACCCAGTGTATAATTTCCATTTCTATTCATGTGTTTAGACTACTCACTGATTCCCTGCAAAGGTCTCCTAAAGGTGATCCTGCCCCCATGAAAACACACACACACAGCGGAAAATTCCTATAAATGAGCTGACACTGATGAAGGCTGATGAGGCTTACAAACATCAGCGTTGCACTCACACGTCTATCATCCATTCTGTGTGTTGACTGATTTCTAACTTGCTCTTGCAAATGAAGTAGAAAAGTCTGCAGATGCAAATGAGATTATAAAAAATAGCAAAAATGAGTTGGGCATATGGGCCAATTGAGTCTTTTTGTTATAGTATTTTAAAGTGCTGTATTTACAGCCAATGTCTTACATGAAAAAAATCCATATTGTTTCAGTTCATCCCCTAAAAATGAATGTACTGTACTGTAAAGTACTTATATAAAAAACCAAGAGTGAGACATAAAGAGCGACACCATGTGGACATGTAGGGAATCACTTCACCTGCCTCTGACCTCTGCCAGGTATCAATCTGTCTTCAGCTACTATCAGCTGTAAAGCCATGACAAAACTTTAGATAATGCAGATTTCAATTAGCCAATGATGAAGTAGATTTGATCATTCAATACCATCAAATTATTTTAAAAGACAAGCAAATGTACATAAGTTTAATTCTACAAATAATTTACAAGACACTGTAATTAAATCCCTGTTTAGTTATTAAAATAGATGTTTATCTATGACAACAAAACAAAACAAAGAATTAGGTAAAATTTACTGATTAAATGAATGAATGAATGAATGAATGAATGAATGAATGAATGAATGAATGAATGAATGAATGAATGAATGAACTACCCGGGTAACTTGAGCCACATCAGGTGCTGCATAGTGCCATTCGTTAAAAGCAGGTGATAATGTGATCAGATGGTTTGTGCAAATTCTTACAAAGATCGATTGGAGCTCACATAACTCTCATTTCAGTTTCTGATTTTCCTGTTTTAATATATTTGAAGCACTCACGTCAGTTTTTAATAACGTGTTAAAAGCATTGCGCAGAAAAGACGCGTCAAAAACGCAAAAAAAAAAAACGTGGAAAGGATCTCTAAAGCTAATAAACAGGATGCTGGTGGGTTTTGTCATTAAACTTTAAGAGTCCTGAGTTTGGCTTTGTTTCTTCCCTTTCGTCAGGTGAGTCAGCTGAGTTAAACACTTCATGGCAACACTCCTGCATCATGACAAAAAGCATCATATGTGCCATGGTCCAATCCAGTCAGTCATAGTTTGAAAATATTGAACAAAACTGTTTTTTACACAATAATTTAAAGGGAAAATAAGTGAATAATTTGGTAAGCTGCTTAAAACTGGCTACCTAAATTAACTGTCATAAAAGTGTGACATGCATAGCCCCAGTGGACCCTCAGCTCCTCAGTGGTCCATGTGGACATCCCTCCTCCAGCCGGCACATCACCGGTGAACAGAGCGCACGGATTCAACACAAAAGAATACTTACTTTGTATCTAGATGAGAGGTTCTGCAGTCTCTCTTTCGGGTGCCTAAATTCATTTGTATTCATTTGTCCTGCCAGTCAAAAACCTGATCCGTTAATCACAGCGTGACTCCAATGCGAAAGCGGGGGTGCACAAAAAACACCGGGCGCCCTTTTACGCATTTGACAATGTTGAGGTGAAGTTCCAGAGGGAGTGAATCATGTTGATTCGTCTGACAAGCCCGACATAGATCCCCGCTGTGCGTCTTGTCTGACAGAGAGTTCCCCTGCGCGCGTGTCTGCAGATATTCCTTTGTGTTTCATTCATTTATGCCGATCCTGAATGAGCTGACGTGCAGCCGGTGAGAAAGGGGTTCTTCTGAGTGGAGGTTACGGAGTCAGGAGCGTCGGACGCGTCCCCTTTCCTTTTTAAATGGGCTTTCTGAGGGTAAAACCTAACAGCCAGGCGTCAAGTTACAAACCCAGCGGTGGTTTGGTGCAACTGCAGCTCTTCACCGGGGTGGGGAGAGGGGTGGCAGCGTGGACTTTACCCCAAACTCGGGTTAACCATATGAATGAATGAAGGTGCAGCAAAAAGGATGCTGCAGCTGCAATTAGGGGTTCTCCTTTATTCATACAGACTATGCACCAAGAGATTCATGCTGCTCGGGATGGGTGAGAAAAATGTTTAAGACTTCAAAGTGCAATGCAATGAAACTTTCACAAAGTGCAGGCCCAAGTTTTAAGTGAAGATCTTGCACGATCAATTAGTGATGATGTGATGAGCATGGCTTGCAGCTACCATCACATACAATTCCAGCTCATGAACAACAACACATTTTCTGTCTTCTAAGATGGATTAGCTGTGGTGACCATTATTATTTGGTACTCTAGTTTGTGATATTTTGCTAACAGACAGACAAGCAAAGGCATGCACAAATTCAGGCCCACCTTTTATTTTAGTGGGCAATATATTTTTTTTTAAATCTGCACTGACAACAGTCATTAAATGTAAACAAAGACACACAAATAATTAAGCACCTAAATCAGACGGATTATCTGAATATGGATCATTTTTTGTTATTTTTGTTATTTATTTATTTATTCATTTTATAACAATAAATTATACAATACAGGTGGTCCCCGAGTTATGAACGGGTTCCGTTCCTACGGCCCGTTCGCAACTCGATTTGCCGTAACGCGGAGCGCCGGCCACGTGGCTGACGTAACGTCTTTTTAAACACATTTTTTTTCAATGTAAAACAACAGCATACTTAGAACGCCGTTTTAATGTGTTTCCAAGCAGTTAGCTAACAAAATACCCTCAAATAAATAAAAAAAAACATAAAATGCTGCATAAAAAAGACAACGTAAGGAGTGATAACGGCACTGCGGGCGGCGCCGTAAGTCCGAGTTGCCGTAAGTCGATGGCGCCGTAAGTCGGTGACCACCTGTATACTCATTCATATTCTTTCTGATTTTATATATGAATCTGCATCATTTGATTTACCTGTCACTTTGCTGCTGGTACACCTGAATATCCCCAATAAATGTTATTTCTATTTTATTCTGGATGTTGCAGTCACTTGGGATTGGTATAATTATGTTGTTATTAACTATAACTATAACTGTAACTATGTTAACTAAGTCTTCATCCTGTCAACTTGATCAATTTCCCACAGTTCTTGTTAAATCCTGTCTCCTGTCTTTGCTCCCTATCATCACTAACATCATCCACTCCTCTCTAACCTCTGGCATTGTTCCCACAGCTTTCAAATCTGCCGCCGTCACGTCCCCCACCATCAAGAAACCAGGTCTTGACTTTACCAACTTCAGTAAACTTCGTCCGATCTCTAATCTGTCCTTTGGTTCTTGAAAAAGTTCTTGCTAGTCAACTTCACTCTCACTTGTCCAACAATAACATTTATGAAAAGTTTCAATCTGGTCTTGGGCCCCACCATAGCACCGAAACAGCTCTAATAAAAAATTACTAATGACCTTTTTCTTGCTGCTGACTCTGGTCTTCTGTCCATCCTCATTTTTCTTGATCTAAGTTATACCTTTGACACATCTGTCATTCTGTCCTCCTCAACAGACTAACCTCCATTGACATCTCAGGTACTTTGTTAGAATGGTTCAAATCTTGTCTCTCTGACCGCACTCAATTCCTTCAGCTTAAATCCTTCCATTCCCAGTCGTCCCCCGTCTCCACGGGTGTCCCCCAAGGCTCTGTCCTTGGACCCCTCCTCTTCATCATTTACTTCCTCCCTCTAGGTCACATCTTGCGCAAATTTGGTGTCCATTTCCACTGTTATGCTGATGACACACAGCTCTACTTGTCAACCAAACCAAACTACACCCACCCACCCTCCATCCTCACTGACTGTCTCAATGAGCTAAATCACTGGTTTTCTAACAATTTCCCACAACTAAACAGTGACAAAACAGAAATCATTCTTGTCAGTACCAAAACCTCTATTTCAAAATCAGAACATCTTCTTGTCCCCCTTAACAACTCTCTGCTCTCCCCCACCCCTCATGTCAAGAGTCTTGTTGTAATCCTCGACACCACTCTCTCCTTCACTTCACACATCAACAATGTTACTCTGTCTGCCTATTTCCACCTCCAAAATATTAACCGTCTCCGTCCTTCTCTCACACCCTTCTCCACTGCCATCCTTGTGCACAGTATGTGACTTCGCGGATCGACTACTGCAACTCCCTTCTTTATGGCCTCCCTAACAAATCTCTCCACAAGCTACAGATGGTCCAGAACTCAGCTGCCTGTGTCATAACTCAAACCTTCTCCTATAATCACATCACTCCTGTCCTGCAGCAGCTCCACTGGCTGCCAGTTAAATCATACGTTGTCTTCAAAATTCTTCTTCTCACTTCCAAAGCTATCCACAACCTCGCCCCTCCTTATCTATCTGACCTATAAATCTCCATCCCCTCTCGCTTTCTCAGATCCTCCTCTTTGCTGCACCTCCATGTACCCTCTGCCCGCCTCTCCACCATGGGGAGCAGGGCCTTCATCTGCTCTGCCCCTCATCTCTGGAACTCTCTACCACCAGACCTTCAAAACACCACCTCCTGAATGCTCTGAAAACACATCTCTTTAGACTCGCTTATCCTTCTTAACGTTGTACTCTTATGTATTTCTATTTTAATTTATTCCTGTTGATCTTTGCGTTGTGCTTGTTGTTTGCTTTTACACAATCTCTGTGATATGTTTCTTGCTGTAAAGTGTCCTTGGGTGTCCTGAAAGGCACTTTTTAAATAAAATGATAATAATAATAATTATTATTATCATTAAAAAAACAGCCCAAAGACAAATCAACTTTATTAGTGCATTTGGTGACATTCCATGCAATATGATAGTAAAGAAAATAACAATGTCTGCACCACTGACAGAAATAAATACACCAAAAAAATAGAGGAAAAAATTTCAACCTCATTAAACTGACCATATTTTATACAAATTTCAAATACATCTTTTGTTTGAATTTAATTGTATTTCTAGTACATTTGTCTTGTGTTTCCGTGGCGTCATCATACTGTAGGCGTTTCTGAATATGCAGAATGGAAAGCACGGCGGGGTGGAGCAAGATCTCAGTGTGGAAGACATCTCCCCTGTTGTTGTTTGAGTCCTGCAGCAGAACTTGTGGCTCCAAAAAAGAAAACCCGATTGAAAAGTAATCACCAGACTCACAGGTGAGATTTGCTTTTATTTACATAAGAAGTTTAAAGTTAGATGAAAATGATTCCGATGTTCTGTTTAGTACAAGTCAAATTAATTAAAATAAATAGAAAGTTGAATTAAAATGGTTTTTAAAAGAAATATATTCTTTCACTGACACATTTGCCTCTCAAGTTTAGTCTTTTATTAGGTCGCTAAAGACTGTTTTTATAAATTTATAGTCATAAGTGTAATTTATTGTAGAGTCTAGAGTATATAATGTAATTTTATGCATTATTGCATTTATATTTCAAGCATTTTTCTCACAAATGGCATTTCATTGGGTTTTTTTTAATGCATCAGAAAATTAAATATAATTTTCTACTAGGAATAAAAGTTAAGATCAAAACGAGAAAGATAAAAGTTGATTTTTTAAATTAAATATTCATCTAATACTAATCAAATACACAATATAATGAATATGTTTATTATAAGACAAGTTTGTTGCATCCTTCAAAGTCTAAGAAATCCCATCACATCATCACCTACTGCTTTTCTGCACCTGTTTTTAGCTGTCTGATGCCTGCACGATTCAAACAATAACCTTAATGATCAACTCTGTTGTGCAATTTTAAAGTGAAAAGCAGATTTCTTCTTCGATCCTCCATGTCTGTCAGCCTCAAAGGCTTCAGTGTAATTCATTTTTCTGACCACGCTAATCCACTTACGTGCTCATAAACGCCCGTGTCTAGGAGGTAATAATAATTTCCTCTTCCCTTGCAGGGGCAGATGATTGTCATCTAATAAACACAAAACCAGAGCTGGCGTTTTTGATGCACTGCTACCACAAAGAGAAACGCCTCAACTCAGGGGAAACGCTCTAAACACACAAGCAGGAGAGCTCTGAGGGCTGGAAAATGTCAAAGCCTGATTTTCAGAGGGTTGATTTCTATAAAACCCTCCTGAATGGCTGCAGCTTCAGTTTATTTTGTAACGACTCGCAGCTGATTTTTCACAACACAAGCAACGGCAGTGGCACTGAAATTTTTGATGATGCATCCCCCTGGCTAAGAATCCTCATCTCTGTGGTTTACATTATTGTGGCTACAGCTGGAGTGCTGGGCAACTTGTTAGTCATGTTCCTGCTCTATTCCACCCACACCGTCACCACAGGCACCATCAACTTCTTTGTTTTTAACCTGGCCTTGGCTCACCTGCTCTTTTCGTTGGCCTTGCCTTTTTGGGCCGTGGAGGTCATGCTGGACTACAGCTGGCCTTTTGATTTAGCCACATGCAAGGCCGTGTCCTTGCTCACAGGACTGAACGTTTTCGCTAGCTGCTTCTTCCTGACAGCCATGAGCCTGACCCGCTACTGCTACGTCGCAACAGCTCTAAAGCCCAGTTCCTCCCTGTGCAGCAGGTCATACACTTTCCCAGTGGCCACAGCTTTCATCTGGGTTGCAGCGCTCATTGCGGCCGCGCCCCGAGCCGTGTTCGCAGACCTCGGCTACGTGGGCAACGACAACGACACGGCGTGCCTGCTCCGCTTCCCTGCTGGTACGGCCTGGCTGGGGTTGAACCAGCTCCTGCGAGTGGTGCTGGGATTTCTGCTGCCGTACGCCGTCATCATCCTCTCCTACCTGCTTCTGCTGCGCTTCCTCTGCAGACACAAGCTGACAGGCAGCCACAACTCTCGACGAAAAACTGACATTTCAAAGTCTGTGGCCGTGGTGGTGCTTTCGTTCTGCGCCTGCTGGTTCCCGTACAACGTCCTTACTCTCTGGAGTGTCCTGATCCAGCTTGACGTCGTCGATATCACCAAGCCCTTCTACGTGGCACAGACCTACTTCTTCCCTCTGGCCAACTGTTTGGCTTTCACCAGCAGCTGCTTCAACCCGGTCATCTACTGCCTGGTCAGGAAAGAATACCGTGCGGCTCTCCACAATCTGCTTTTCAAACAAAGCATGGCCATCAAATCTAAAGTGCCCTACGCAATAAACTCTGAGGACGGGTCAGGGCCAGCTGGGCAGTTTGCTATTCCCCTCAACAACGTGCACAGCCAGACCTCCCAAAGTGACACAAGGATGTACCAACTGCTATCAACGCTTCCAACCGCGACGTCTCCTGTGTAAAGCTCCAACTCATCGTCTAATCTTTTTATGAAACACACACCTGTAAAAATGTATAGGAAGCTTTAATGCATGGGTGTCCAAAGTGTGGCCTGAGGGCCATTTGCGACCTTGGAGTGAGTTTGTGCGGCCCACAACATAGAATGGTGTCATTTTGGCCAGCAGGCTTAAGAGGTCGATGCAGACTTTCTGCAAATTAGTTGGTAATCCTTTTTGATAGAGATGCACGATATTGGATTTTTGGCCGATATTCGATACGCTGATATGTTAAAATTTATTTAGCCAATAACCAATACCAATATTTTCCCCTTAGACCCACTTACAGAGACTACGTAGTGTGGTGATTTCTAGGCAGGAGACCCATTGGTAAAGGCAGACAGGCAGGACTCAGGGAATATAAATACAAACCGGATTCCAAAAAAGTTGGGACACTAAACAAATTGTGAATAAAAACTGAATGCAATGATGTGGAG
>JARVGQ010000672.1:13497237-13507480 GCA_031762355.1 Hypsolebias martinsi | reverse complement strand
AAAGGTCGATGCAGTGGTTCGTGATCGTGTCGTTGGGAGGGAACAACATGGCTTCAGACTTCTTTTCATTGAAACTTGGTGGATTGCAAGCCATGTACACGGGCACATCTTACAGAACTTCTGTACCTGTTTGAGTTTATGATCCAAAAAACTTTCTGCTACTGTGGAATAGTCTTCATGAGTGTTTATTGTTTTAACTCAGTTCTCTAGCATTATCATTGCAATACAGTTAAATCTAGAAATTTGGTGTTTGCTCATTATAAAAATTACTCCTACTTGTACAATGTTCAGCACCACAATAGCCTTGCTATTCCACCTAGACAGACCTATGCACCTGAAACATTGGTTACTTATTGTAACCCCAGATTCTATGAGTATAGGCGCAGCTCTTTAAGGTTATCACTATAGGTTTTTCCCATGTGCGCAGCACAGCACTGAAAACTCTAGTCTACACCCACTCGCTGTATGGGTCCCACCCCCGGTCTATACAAACTGCTCTGAGACAGGGGTTTGCCTCCCAAAATATCATTTTCTTCAGCTATTTTGGAGCCATTGAGGCCCAGACCTTAAAGGGCTGCACCTATACTCGGAATCTGGGTTTACAATACATAACCAACAATCTATTTAAATAAGGCTATCTCTAGGGGATTAAACAAATCAGGATGTAGACTATGCATCACTGGGTCTGTTTGGAACCACAATCACACAAACATCTGCTCATATTCTTGAAAAGAATCCATACTGAACCTTTGGTTTGCACGTAATTACGCAGCTCTGAATCTGTGCGCCTTGGACGCAATGAGCAGCAAGAAGGGTGACATATCTGCATTAGTCTGAAGGCTGTAGTGTCAGATCCTGCTGTTGTGGGCTGGCAGGATGGAGAGCCCTGGTGGAACATCTGTGTCATCACACCACACTGACAGTACTCCGAGAACAGAGTGAGTCAGGGAGAAGCTGGAGGCATCATGGAAATAAAAATGGATGAATGAATCTAGTGATGACCATGATGCTGCAGTGCAAATGTCCTGCACTGATACGCCACCATGCAGGGCCCTGGAGGTTGAAATCCCACTGGTACAGTGAGCCCTGATCCAGTCTGGAGGCTGGGATCCAGAAGAAGTATAAGCCTGTGACACAGCCTCGCACACCCAGTGTGACAGGCGCTGGGCAGACAGAGGGAGTCCTTGAGAGTGCTCTCTGAAGTGAACAAACAAGCACTCAGATTTGCGTTGTGGCTGTGCGTGCGACTTAGCAGGACAGCATGCGCATGGGACAGGGAAGCTGAGGAGCAGCCTCTTCCTCAGAGTTATATGGGGGGAGGAAAAACCCATCCAATGTTATAACTCTAGACCTGTAAGAACTTGTGATGCTTTTAGTGGTAAAAGATGGATTTGGATGAAGCTCCTGTCTCCTTGGATCCTGAGGTATGTAGGAGCCATAGACAGAGCTGATAAGTCACTCACGCTCCTTGCTGACGTTAGACCCAACAGCAACACTATTTTGAATGACAGGAACTTCAGTGGTACTTGGTCTAGAAGCTCAAATTGTACATTAACCAGTGTACGCAACACAAGCGCTAAATCCCACTGAGACAGCAGTGCACATGACACTGGCCTATGTCTGTGCACACCTTTGAGGAAGCATTTTATAAGCGGGTGACTAAAAAGTGTCCTGTCATTGAAGCCCTCATGACAGAAGGAAATGGCTGCAGCGTACGTTTTAATTGTGCTGAAAGCCTGGTTTCTGTCCACCAGCAGCTACAGAAAAGATAAAATGCAGCTCAGGGGACAAGAAATGGGACCCACACCTTTTTCCACACACCATCGCTGAAAAGCAGTCCACTTAGATGTGTAACATGATGTAGTGGAAGTGACACGTGCACTATTAATCATGCGCACTACATCATGAGGGAGACATAGCCTTTCTAAGCACTCCCATTCAGCAGCCAGGCCTAAAGACAGTGGCCTATTACTGGAAAATTACCGATTGGCCTTCCCACCTGTGAGAGGCCATCCTCCCACCATATCAGATGCTACAGCTGACCTGTTGTCAGCTGTTGTAAACATGGGAACCATGATGTACCCATGCGTTCTGGAGCAATCAAAATTACCTTCAGCTGGAGGCGAACCAGTCGTTCTCGCAGACACACTCCAACACCCGCTTGACTGTGATCATGTGAACTTGCTGTTTCATGACACATCTGTTAAAAAGGACAGATCCAGGATTGGTCTCAACCCGCCTGTCTTTTTCGGTATCAGGAAGTACCGAGAGTAAAACCCTGCATTCTCCTCCCCACGGGGAAGCCTGGAAATGATGTCTTTCATCAGGAGTTCCCTTACTTCTGACTGGAGAACCACACCCTGTTCTGGAGATGGCAAGATGGTCTCCAGGATTCTCTTGAATCTCGGGGGTGTTGTTGAAAACTACAGCGTGTAGCCCCTGCTGATCAAGCGCTCCATCCATCAGCTCATGGGACATAAGTGTCGCCATATGGCATTGCACTCTGAAAGCAGCCATGTGTGCACATTTTGTGCCATGTCCCAAGTAGGAACCCCTGCCACCGTCATTCCCAGAGGCATATCTAAGGTGAACCATGGGAGGCTCGGATAGAAAGGGCTGTAGATCCACTTCACTATAGGGGTTTGTGCATGGTCTTACGGGGGGTGATGGTGGGGGTGGTGGGGGTTTATAGACACGCACTGCTTAGGAGAGGGCTCACACTGCTTCTTGTTTATACTCTCATCTACCGAAAGGTGGGAGGAGGAAGCCAGAGGGAGGGGGTGGGGGGTGTTGTCCACATGCGCAGCACTTTGTGCTGGCACGGGCTCATATTTGTGCTGCTTGGGAACCGTGAAACGATAGCTGCATTTAAACATCTGTTTAAAGGTCACTGTTTTACTCTGTGTGGGTGTGTGTCAAGATGGCAGAATCATTCGAGCTGACTGATGTTGGTGTTTCATTTCAAAACTTTTAACATTGTGAACACACACATCCCCTCAACATGTCATTTTTAAGGCATCTCTGCTGTGTCTCCTGTGATGGATTGGACCAGGAACACGCCACCTGGTGGCCCCTGGAGCTTCGTTGTGAACCGGGCTGCTGTGGCCAGGTTCTGGAGGTGGCCGTTGCATTTGGAGCTCGGGAAGATGCAGTTGAGCATCTCTGATGCTGTCGTTCGTCCCAGCAGCCTCACAGGCACCAGGGACATGAGAAAAGTGGGGGTCCAGACAAGACCGCGCCACATGCTCCCGGACTTGTTCCAGCATGTCTGACAAGGATTGCATCAGATCCAACACCAACTGGAAATGGGGCCTGAATAGTCCATCCAGACTGATGGGGCCCTCCAGCAGTCCAGAAGCTCCTCTTTCATCTTTTCAGGGATGGAGGGATCTGACGCTGGAGGACAGTCACCCAGGAAAGGATGCGGGACGCACATTCAGCTTGAGCAGCACATAAGTTCAAAATGGTGTCAGCAGCATTGCAGAACTCATCTTGATCCTCTGAGGACAGACCCAGCTTCTTGACTTTTTTGGAAATGCTAAAAGTTAGCATGGCCACATTTTTTGTCACTGCAGCTGCCTTACACGAGCACTAACGAATTTGGTCTTTGAATCTGACTCTGAGCTGATCACTGGAGGATGGGGGTGCAGGCCGTCATCCGACCTGTCAGACCATTCTAATCCCAAAAACATAATCAGACTTGGCCCCAGAGATGGAACAAGGGGGGACCCCTTGTCAGTGAGTCCCTCCACCTTTGTGATGGGTGCATAGGTGGACGTAGGTGCTTTCAGCTTCAGCAAGTCAGCTGCTGCTCCAGCCAGGTATGCTGTCACAGCTGGGAACTGGGGCTAGACTGAGTCTCAGCGGCTGGAGTGTAGGATCTCTGGTGTTGGCCGCTTTCTGAATAATGTCAGGCAGAATGTGTAAAAGCGCATCAAACGGTGGGAAGGAGGTGGTTGCTGACATAGAGATGCCTGGAGGTGCACCTGCAGCAGGCAGCTCTGGGTCCAGCCCTCCCGCCTGGAAGCGGGGAGCGAAGTTTCAAACTGAGTCTTTGTCTGAGGCGGAAATATCCGAATCCTGCCTCACCTCAAAGAATTTGAGGGACTTGTCCAGCAGGTAGCTCTTTGAAAGCTGGAAATGCCCCTGGCCTGGAGCAAAAATGGCTGCCCGGCATTGTTTCTCCTCACGCGAGAGAAGCTTGTAGCACGGGCATGAAGCCTGCACTGTCAGGGCTTGACCTGTATGTTCCACTCCGAGGCAGGATTTGCAGATGGCATACAGGTTGCATTTGAGGTTAAACCCCATCCCGCAGGCCGGACACAGACAAATGACTCTGCTGGACATCTTCTGCTCTTTAGAATTAAGTGCTTGCTTGCTGCTTGCTGAAGAATATAGGGAGCTGAACCCTGGTCTCAGAGCAGCTTATATAGACCGGGGGCAGGGCCCACACAGCAGGTGGGCGTGGACTAGAGTTTTCAGGGCTGCACGAAACGAAATAGAATCTGATTCACATATTTATAAAGCAAACTGCAGTATGTCAGCAAATTCAACTCATTTTATGATTGTTTCTTCAGCTAGATTCATTTCCTTAGTTCATATACCTTAGATCTTATTACTGTTTTCCTTTTACATTTCAATACTTTTGTTGGATGTAACTGGGACCCTGTGTACACAATTTTGTTCCACCACATGTAGCACATGTGGTGTGTACAACAAATAAAAAATGATAATAAATAAACAAACTTAAAAGAAAAAATAAATAAATAAACTTGAACCTTGAATTTCTTCTGTGGAATATTCTAAGCTTTAACAAACACATCAGCGTTCCAGATCTTTTTCAAAGCAATCTAGGGATTTCAGCATTTTTTTAAACCTAAATGTTGGTTTATTTTCATTTTTATTCAGAAAACCTTGCATCATAATGGGTGTTGAAAAGAACCCAAAATGCAGATTCCAAAGCAAGAGAAACTTGAATAAATAAACCAAATTAAACCAAATAGCTGGTAAGGCAGCACAGAATCAATCCAAACAAACAAATAAAAAGACAAGTAAATAAATAAATACATTAAGGTGGGAGAACAAAATTTCATGGCTTAACAATTAGAACCAGGTGACCAGGACACAATCTTCAGGACAAGGAATAAAAGCAGGGTAAAATTTAAACAGAGAGTCTGGTAGTTGGAATAAGGAGAAGTTTGAAAAAAAAGTCAATACAAAAACACTGGACTTTATTTGTAACAGAATAAACAGAATAAAGTCCAGTTGTTTTTGTATGTTATTTGAATTCATCATGTCCTGGATGACTTAGAATCTTCACCAGAATAAGGCGAAGGTGAGCTTAATGAGCTGACGTGGTGCAGGGGAATCAAGAGAGTGGAAGGAAACAATGGCTGGTGACACTGAGGAAAAAGGAAGACTGTATCAGTGAGTACGGAGTGAGAATGTGTTGCTACAGCAGCCCCTCTTGGTCATCTTTTAAAAAATGTTGTCAAGATGGAACGTGCAATTTTATGTCAACTGAGTGTGGTATTTGAATGGCCAATTAAAATCTGTATTAGCACAGCCAATGATTAAACTTGTTTTGTTTTTGTTTCTGATATAGTTTATTGTTTTCTACCATTAAAAAAACTAATATACTGATGACATATAGATCAGTGCTCACAGAAAATTTATTTATTTAGCAATGAGTCACAACAGAGGTAATCTCAGGGCACTCTACAAAAGCATTCACTTACATTATAAAACCCAGTTAGAAAAAGTTATCTATCTAAGGAAGCATTCACATTGCAATGAATCTTCACTTTCTCACAGTCTCCCATCCTGAGCAAGCACACAGGAGGACACAATGGAAAGGAAAATTCTGTTTCAACATGAAGAAACCTCCGGCAGAACCAGGCTCAGGATGAACAGAAAAGCACTCCATCTTGTTACAGCTTCCTGTGGAACATTCATAGCAAGTGATAGCTTCTCAATACTGAAACATTAATTTAAATGTATACTGACATTATTAAAAAAACATGCTACTTATAACAATACACCTTAAATATACAACAGTATTTTAAAAAAGTTAAAGAACATTTTTGTGTAAATAAATAAATAAATAAACATCCCAACAAGCAAAACTTATTCAGAGGTATTCAAATATCTGACTGTCTTGTTCACACATGATGTTAGGAAGGAGCAAGTAATGGATGGACAGATTGGGGCCTCTGTAATGAGGATATTGCCTCAGTCAGTTAAGGTGAAGAAAGAGTTGAGTTTAAACTAAAGTTCTCAATTTACTGGTTAGTCTGTGTTCTGACCCTCACTTATGGTCATAGATATAGCTCATGACTGAAAGAAAAAAAAAATCCCAGATACAAATGGCCAAAATGAGCTTCCTTCGTAGGATGGTCAGGTTCATCCTTAGAGATAGGGTGAGCTCTGCCATCCCGGAGGAGCTTGGAGAACATCCGCTGCTCTTTTTTCATCAAAAGAAATCCAATGAGGTGGTTAAGGCATCTGATGACTTGAAAGATTCTTCAGGCACATCCCATTAGTAAGAGATCCCAGGGAACACCCAAAACTCATTGGAGGGAATGTATGTATCCTCGCTAGCATAGGAATCCCTTGGGATCTCTTGGAGAGTGTCACTGGGGAGAGGGATGTCTGGGATTCTCTCCTGGACCTGTTGCCTCCATGACTCAACCACAGATAAGCGGAAGAAGGTGGAGATTTTTGTCTTGGCTGTTCTATCTAACATACTGAAAAGGTCATTCTAGGAATATTATGTTCAGTTATTTGTGACAATTAAATGAATGAATAAAAATCATTCTAAAATATCGTACAATTATTGTTTGAATAACCAACAACCTTTCTGCTCCTAAATGGTATTGCAATGTTGCTGTGTCATTGCTGTGAGTGTGTGTATGTCTGTCTTTACTTGACTTATGGCTGTAGCAGTTTTGTGGAGGAAGGTGTATCTCATGTTAAAGTCAGTAAAGCTACCTTCTCTATTTCCAACAGGCCCAGATCAGTGGTCCCATTGTCCTCCCTCAGAAAGTGATCTTAATCTGACCTGAATAGAGTTTTGTTTCAGTGTGAACTTTCATCCAGTCATACGTGAGGCAGTCAGCAGTAAGCTGCTTTCCGTGTGAGGCTGTGTTTTCATTGCAACATTTGTAGCTTCTACTGTTCAGTGAGTTGGATTTTATTAGAGTAATTTATTGGTGCAATCTGTTACTGTGGACCTTATAATACTTTTATTGCTCTTGCTCTTTGACGCTAGACTTTCTTCATTTTTTTCTGAGACTCGGTTTCTTTTTTATTTTAGATTACTTTCTCTTCAGAATAAAACATGTTTGTTAAAATGGTCATAGTTTTGTTTCCTGTGAAAATGCAAACAATCATTCCATAACGACAGTTTTGACTTTTTTTGCTCAGCTCTGGAAGTTTTAGTGCAATACAAAATGATCCTGTCTGTTGGGCTAGAATGTTACAATCTGATGGTTTTGATATTATTGTGCACTGCTAAATCTTGTTTTGGGGTCTTATTTAGCCTTTTTTATAATTCTCAAAGCTGCTGTTCCATTTTCTCATCTATCCTCCTTACAGTCAGCATGCTGACATTTGCACATCCACTGATGCAAATAACAAAAACAGTTACTACTGTAGAAAGCTGAATTAGCCTTACTGGTCCAGGCTTTTCCATTGGTTTAGAACATACATTAGAAATTGATTGCTGTGTTCATTTTAAGTGTTTGGTTCTAATAAAGTGGATGATCATGTCTGGTCACGCTCTCCCCTGCCACAACTTTACAGTCCCCAATTTCCCTCAGGTTTCCTCTTCTACACAGAATGTAGTCGACCTGCGTATTCCTTCTTCCACTCTTATAGGTAACTAAGTTCCTCCCTCTTTTGGAAAAAAGTGTTGACTACAGCTATTTCAATTCTCTTGGCAAAATCCACCACCTCTGTCCTTCCTGGTTTCTTTCCTTGACACCAAACCTACCCATCACTTCCTCGTGCCCTTTGTTTCCTTCTCCAGCATGTCAATTCAGATCTGCTCCAATCACCACTCTCTCCTTCCTGGGCATACTCTATCATTTCACTCTTTCACCTCTACTACATTCACTTTCAGGACCACCCCTACTCCATTTATTTTTCTATCCATATCATGGAAAAACAGTTTGAACCCTGCTTCAATGCTGCGAGCCTTGCTGCCCTTCCCCTTGGTCTCTTGGACTCGTAAAACATCCACCTTCCTTCTTTGCATCATGTCAGCCAGCTCTCTACCTTTGCCTTTTATTGACTCTATATTTAGAGTCGCCAACCTCAGTCCTACATTCTTGACTTTCCTCTTCTCCCTCTGTCTCCTGACACATTTTCCTCCGCATGGTCTTTGACTAACAGTAGCACAATTTCCATTTGTCACCAGCACCAGTGACGTTTATTGTTAACCCAGGCCTCAACTTATCTGGTATGTTGTTGCTTAGATGAACTCGCATATTAATTTTGACAAGTGTTTTATGTCAGATGCCCTTCCAGACTCAACCCTCAACATTTATCAGAGCCTGGGACCAGCACAAAAGATACAGTACACTGGCTTGTGCTCCCTAGTGGCTGGTTTAAGTGCTTTGCCTAAATAATCGTTTCCATGTTTTATATGACTGATTATTACAATGTGACTTTTATATAACATTTAAAATTGTGGTTAGTGGTTTGGATTTTTTATGAATTGTCACAAAGTAAACAAAGAACTTACAATGCCAGGACGTGAAGAAAAATGCAGTCTTTACACTAAAAAGGTCTCAGCCAACTTGTGGGCTCAAACCAGAAGCCTTCCTGCAGTAAGGTGAGTCCCACCCAACACAATGTGATTTCATGGCAATGCTATAAAAAGCACGCCACATTGGCCACTTTTTAAAGATCATTTTATATACATGTTAAGCCACTAATATATCATGTTGATGTTAAGTAAAACAAACTCCCTTGAACTTGCAAAACAGTGGAGCATTTGAGCGTTAGCAGATGTCTTCATCATCTGGCATCGTGCAAAACTGAAACAAAGTAGGGAGAGATTCGGCATTGCATCTACAAAGCCCATCAAAATTTCAGTTAAAGCCTCTAATAACATGAGATCTGATATGCTCCCAAAAAAGGCTGATCTCCACCCTTGGTTCCTTCTGACAGGAGTCACAAACTCTTTGATACATCGCTCATGACCTCAGGGCTCCTGCAGGCACAGCTCACTGCAGCCAGAGAATAGCAACAATTTTGTTTTTGAACTACAGTAATTTGTTTAAAACACAGCTATAGGAAAAGGAATTTGTCACATGCCTATGTCTTGAAACTGCAAGAGAGGGATTTAGAGAAAGAACACAAAGTGCTAAAATACTGTTTGTTTTTTCATCCATGGATACAATTCCAATTTTGATCAAGTTGTCTTTGTGGCTCCAAAGATTTGGGTCTGCGGTGGGTCCACAACTTGAATTCAGTTTTTAACCTAAATTAATGGGAGACTTTTGATGAGATTTAATACTGTATGTTAACTGTTAACATGGTTTTAAGCATCAAGCAGACAGCAAGATGAATGAATAGTAATCATACAATTACAACAGGTTTATTTTCATCACAAACTTTTATCTGCCTGTCTGTCTGTCTGTCTGTCTGTCTGTCTGTCTGTCTGTCTGTCTGTCTGTACCTATCTGTCACAGCTGCTGTATTTTATACAGCAGAAAGAGTATTGTAAAGATAAACACAATAAACAATGCCCATCTTGTGTAAGTAAGTTCATAATTATCAGAAAATATTACAGATTTTTATTCTGTAATGCCATAATAGTCTATAATACAGAAGTAAGTATAATATCACTACCTGCATTTTGTGTTCCGCGTGAGGTATTTTAAAGCTTATTTGCTGAGAATTCAGTTGATGCACCAGCTCGTGGCAGGAAAAGACACTAAAGCCGAAGAACATGTTCCTCACAGCAAGCCATTCAGTCATAGAGCACTCGTGTGCATGTTTAAGATGCATCACAGATTGACAGACATACAGGTACAGTATCTATTTAAAAACCTCTAAGTGGGTAATATCTTTGTGTAACCCACTTAATGGTGTCGTTAATCAGACTCAGAATAAGCTTTATTATCATTGTACTGAAATGACAATATGAACACAGGGCTCAGTTCTGGGCCCTCTTCTATTCTTGTTGTACCTTCTTCCTCTTGGCTCTGTTTTTAGGA
This sequence comes from Hypsolebias martinsi, assembly GCA_031762355.1. Classification (NCBI taxonomy): domain Eukaryota; kingdom Metazoa; phylum Chordata; class Actinopteri; order Cyprinodontiformes; family Rivulidae; genus Hypsolebias; species Hypsolebias martinsi. The sequence continues at coordinate 13,497,254 of JARVGQ010000672.1, read as the reverse complement.
AACACGGGATTGCATTT
>JARVGQ010000672.1:13398841-13416660 GCA_031762355.1 Hypsolebias martinsi | reverse complement strand
ATGGATGGATGGATGGATGGATGGATGGATTGATGGATGGATGGATGGATGGATGGATGGATGGATGCACCTGATATCCAGCAGCAGGTCCAACAAAATGACTTAATTTTGAAACCAACACTGAAGTATGACAAGAGTAAGAAGTCAAAAACTGACGATACTTACATGAACAAAAACAGTTTTATACTGAGGGACCGTTCTAACCAAATCATTGCAGGTTGTCTCAATTAAAAATAAATAAAAACCAGGACCATCAGTAAGGGAAGAGCAGAGTGGAAGAAAACTAAGAAAAATCAAGAAAAATGAAATTAAATGAAAAATGAGCAAACTGACAGCAAGAGAATCCCATAATCACAAGAGAGCAAAAAAAAAAAAAACCCTTCCTCAATGTGCAAAAAAAATCATTCTGTTTAAAATGTAAAGATCTAGAGTTGAACACCAGGCAACACAAATGAAAAACAGTTCTGCAAACGTATAGGGGGTTAAGGAGGACAGTACCAACAACTTATCAGCAAAGAGAAGATTTCCAGGAAGGTGAGATAGTTCAGATTTTGGAAGCTTCTTAAATAGAAACATTTCTAACTTTCTTTTTCTGCTTTCTTTTCATATAAAGTTTCTGATTTTGTTGAATTTTCCATAAACAACAGATATTGTCTATGAAAAGACAGAACGACATGTTTTTTGCCCTTGTATGTTACATACAGATAAAACAAAACAAAGAGTTTAAATTACTATTTATTTAAGCTAATTCAGTGTAGTTTTTTTTATCACACAAGGCATAATCTTATATTATGGCTCTAGTAATTAACACAAATACATTTGAACTAGAAAATTATTTCTTAAAATTATTTTAAATTGCAGTGGATTCTTTAAAAAGTGAGCTAATCTTACAAAATTACTTAGAAAAATCCAACTTGTATGACTGGATATGCAAAAAAAGTGGCATTTTGAAAAAACTTTGGTGTGATCAGTCCTCAATTCAACCTGTGAGAAATATGCATAAAATAAAACAATTCAATCCAGTTTATTTACGGAAGTCATCTCAGGACACTGTACAGAAACATTCATATAAAAAAAAAAGTAAGTTCATAACATTAATTATGAGGAGGAGACTGCTTTGAGTTTAACTCCATCGCAGAACTCTCATCTTCAGCAAGCATTAAGGCGACAGTGGAAAGGAAAAACTCAATCATGAGGATTAACCTTTAGCAGAACCAGGCTCAGGACAAGCGGCCATCTGCTTCGACCGGCTGGGTTTGAGAGGAACAGATACACAATGGCAAATTACACAAACTTCATGTACAATGATATTTCATTTGACTTGAGTGTTGATTTTACTTACATTATTTGCTGCTGTGTTTTAATGTTTTTGCCTTATAGCCCATGAAGTCATGGTAGGATTAGTTTAGGTACCACAAAAGCATGGCGTACCATTATTAGGTCAATGAATATGTTGTAGTGCCCCTAAGAGGATTGAAGTGCAATGAACAAATTCTGTTGCTCTTTTATACAGCTACTGTACTGTATATCCAGATAGACGCTTGGAATAGTAATAGTATACTATTAATCTATTCTGTAGGCCTCCTTTTTTGTAATATCATGGAAAAATGAGACTTAAAACTGAAAGACTTTTAGCCAGTTTTTTCTGTTTTATGAGGTGTATTTAAATTTAACTTACATTTGGGTCCTACATACAACTTGTTGATGTTTATTGCGTTCCAAATGAACTTGTTTGTTCGTTTTATAAATTGACAATTGATTTAATTACAATTTGAAGACTTTTATTAAGCTCCACCCCTTTTTGACGTAACCATTGTTTGGGCCGTGACGGTGCTTGTACACGTAGCCTAGTAGGATGTGTCAATTGAAGATGGTGGCGGTGTGTCAGGCTCACTGCCCCAGACATTTGTAAGAATTTATTTGTATCTACACATTTCCAACATCGGGTAAGCATAAATATACTACATAAATACCAACACATCACTCTGTACATTTAAATAGTGTGTCCTTAAACGGGATAAAACTGTTATGGTGTGTTTAGCTTTTAGGCTAGTTAGCAGTTGTGCTAACTAAGCAGTGATGCTAAGGCTAGCTGACCAGGCAATGAACCTGTTAAACTACGCTCATCGAGAGGCAAGCGACGTGTAACTTTCAGTGTGTTCTTGTGACTGTGAAGTTGATACGAAAACGACAATACATTGCTTATCTCACTTAACTCCACGTAAGATCTTGAAACTTACGATAGCAGATGACATGTACCGCAACCCGTTAGCTGTCGAGCAAAGCTCTCTGGACTCTTGTCTTTTTAGGCAGCTTAATGTGTAACAGTAACTTCATGACGAATCATACCAAACACGGTCGGAAGAAGTTGCACAATAACTTTCAGATATTCGTGAAAAGTCGCCAGTTTACATAGAACTTTTCATGACTTTTTAACAAGTTGTAATGGAGATACACAGCTGTCGTTAGCTTACCAAGTTGAAACTGCTTCTGATAAATTTATAACCGGTTCGCTGGAAAGATCTCGGATCACATTGATCCTGCCCGCTTTAGCTCTTCAGATTCTCATAGGTCCTCTAAATTTGCAAATCACATGTGGCGATTTCAGCTAGAAAATTGCATAAGTCATAAAATCAAACATCTTGCATGTCTAAGTTTTGCTGTTGTAAAGTTTGATGATTGCATAACAGCAGGGACACTGTTCCGCTTTGTGGTGTGTGTAGGCATGAACAGATTAAAGATGACATCTTACAAAGGACTAAAAAAATTAAGAACAGGTGCTTTTTATGCCCACTGAAATTAATTTTGTTTGTGTGGTTGACACCAGAGTTACTTGAAAAAGAAAACATAAAAATATTTGCCTGCAATTTATACCTAAAGTCAGCTAATCTTCAGAGTAAACGTGTTCATCTTTTAAAAATGATTATGATCTAGGTTTATATTGTTTTGGTCCTGGGTGAGGGATGTGAAATTGGACTACTTCATTATTATTATTATTTTTTAAGATAACTAAAAAAAATAGTGAACAAGAAAAGTAAAATGCATGAGATTTAAAATCTCTTCTGCCAAAATGTATGCAGCTTTCTGATCAGCAGTAATGACACAGCCATGCAATAAAACACAAAATAAGTGTATGAATATCATAAATATAAAGTTAACTACAGAAAGAGCTGAACTGCATGAGAACTAGAGAAACCTTTGATATCAGAATATAACACTGTTCATATTGTTTGTTGTTTCCAAGTCCTTTAAAATGTCTCTAAATTATATTACTACTACTGTATTTATATTTAAAATATATACAACTTTTAAGTGTACATAAGGGTTTGGAAATAAATAGAACACAACTTGAGATTACAGATAATTTGAAGTACAATGGTGAAAAAGATGGTGCAAGTAGATTTTGGAATAAAACAAACAAAAAAAAAAAGAAATGTTCTTACATTGTGATTTGTTTTGTCACAGAAACGTTGCAGACTGACAAATGCGTTCAAACGATCAAACTTCTGGAGTTTATGCAGCGCAAGTCACAGATGTCAGGCAACTTATTTGACTCAGGCCACATTATGTGAATATAATTGCTTTCAATTAAAATGTATTAATTTTGTCCCTTGAGGTGTAGTAATTTGCACAGTAGCAGTCAAAAGTTTAGTTGTATCTAACAACTTTTGGATAGTAAGGTATGTTTAGGCTTTTGGTTTGTACTAAATGCAGTGTCATTTTAGAGCTGATGTAAAAGTTGCCACGTTGTTCTTTTTACACAAATAAAGGTGTGGTAAAGTTCATTAAAAGGATACATGTAGCTTTTGTGAACCACTCCCTCTTGCTTTTTCTTTATCCAGCTACATCTGACTTCGGTCTCTTCAGTGACGTTCTTAAGAGTGACCTGGTCTTCGGACCTGTCGGCTCTGTAGATATGCAACCCCCTCCTTGGGCTGGACCTCCAGGATCCACTGGGCCACCTTCTTCTGGACCCAATATGTTCCGCAGGACCAGGCCTCAGAAGCAAGGAATAGCAGTGACTACCACAATGCCTCCACCTACCCAACCCATGACTGATCCTTTTGCTTTTGGCAGAGCTCAGCCCCCTATAGCTGCAGGTGGACTTCCAACAATACCAAACAGTAACCCTCCTCAAATGCAAACCCCACCTAGCACCATCTACTCTCAGCTTGGTCCTGGCTTACCTCCACAACCGTCAACACTAGAAAATATTCCAGCTGCACCAACTTGTCACCCACCATCCTCTATGCCAGGGGTCACTTTATTTAACCCTCATAGTTCAGCATCTCCTGGTGTTTTCCCAGCACCAAGTTTCACAGGATGTGCATCTTCTAATAGTGAACAAGATTATTTTAATTCAAAATATCAGACACCAACCACTTCCACAGAATTGCCACATATCGCACCAACACCTAATGAGACACCTTTCAATCAGGAATTTCAAGGACAGCCTGCTCTTCATCCTCCACCCTTTCAGCCACCCGCCCCCACTTCCTCGTCTGCCCAGTGGGTCCCTGATCATGGAAGTCGCCCTCCATCAGTTCAAAACTATTTCCAGCCAACTAGTGATCCTCCATTGCATTCTTTAAATGTCACTCCACAGACTCAGACGTATCCTTCCCACAGCCAGTCACCCCCTACACCTCCAGCTCAACCTGGACACCCACACAGTCAAGCCTGCCTTCCCCCTCAAAACCCTGCAACATCTAATATTTCCCCATGGCATGATCCAAATAGACCCCAGCAACAAAAATCACAATTTCAGAGTTACTTTAATCAAAGCTCTGAGCTCCAGGATTTTTGGTTTAACCAATCTCCACAGGACTCAGGCTATCACCAAATGGCAATTGGTCCGAGCCATTCTCAACCTGTTGCAGACTCTGCCGGATATCAACACGTGTCTAACACTGGGCATGGGCCTAACACTGGGCATAGACCAACTACCAGACATGGGCCTACTTCTGATTCTGCCTCAGATCTATGCGCTCAGGAGTCTGGTACACTCTCAATGTTTTTCAAAGACAGTGATGTGGAAAATGAGGAAACACTCTCTGATGAAAAAAATAAGGCATTAAATGGAGTTTCTGGTTTTTTTCAGCCTCATGGCAATCCACAAACGGACAGTGGCCATGCAGATGCTTCCTTGAATTACCAAGGAGTCTCTGTTCAAGATAATTCACACCTTCCCTATATGAATGAAAGCAGTTCACAGGGAAATCCTCAGAAGCCTCCTGATACTCCGTTAGACCATGTAGAAAATCTGGAGTGCGTCCCAAATCAAGAAGTATTACCGGTACCTAGTGAGATCTACAACATTACTGCTGCCACTGCACCACATGGAGTGGACCAGTTTGAGACTGGGCCAAACCTGGAAACTCCAGATTCAGTTCCACGACCAATGAGATCTGCTAGTGTGTCATCCAATTATAGCAATCTGAGCCATGGAAGTGGGACTGGCACTCGTCGACAGAAAGGAGTTGAAGGCACCTTTATTCAGCAGGAAAGCCCACGTCTTGCTGATAATGCTAACCCATCTGCTGCTACTGGGGGCTACTTTGAGCAGATTGATACTTCTCCAGCTGGAGATGCAGGCAGGCAACAGAGTTCCCTGGAACAGATGTGGCATCCAACACCTAGCCCTCCAAAACCAACTGGTATTTTTCAAGCAAGTGCTAATAGCTCCTTTGAACCTGTGCGCTCACATGGAGTAGGGGTACGCCCATCTGAGGTGGATAGGGCTAAAATGGTGGCTGAAGGAGGCACTGACACATCTGGCAACTTAGAGCAGCCACCAGATAATATGGAAAATATTTATAGTCCAGGATGCCCCCCACCTGCGGCTACTGCAGCAGGTGGAATACCACATGTGACACATCCAGTGGTTCATTCTCGGCCCTCATCTCGTGCTTTTGGGGCCAATCGTCCATGTGAAAGTCCTGCTACTACTTTGTGGGCTCAAAATGATCCTACAAATTTGGGTGCTAACATCCTTCTTGCTCCTGCTGCCCCAACAGTTCTAGCTCCTTTACGAGAACCCAGTGCTGATGTCATCCAGCCACCAGAAGATGGTCCACTGGACCTGCAGCCTTTACAGAGAATCCAGCCAACTTGTCACCAACACTTGGAGAACTTAGAAAACCCACCAAAGGTGAGTGATTCAGAGCCAACTGACTCTCAAGGCAACCTGGGCTGTACTTCTCTCCTCGTATCTGGCTCATTTCATCAGCCTGTTTTAATTGCCCCACCTGTCTCCAATTATATGATTCCCCCCAGTGCCCTGGCTCAATCATCCACCCTGAGTAGTCATGTGGAAACTACCCTACCTGAGAGATCACTTGCTCAAGGGCAGGGTGCTAGTTGCACCCAACCACTGTTTCTACCTTCTAAAGAAAATCCACTCTTTTCTTCCGGACCCACGACTTTCTGTCCATCAGCTTCTAATCAGGGTCCACTTAATTTGACTCGAGACAAAATGACTGAGGCAATATCAGAAATTGCTGCTCCACTGCAGTCCCAACCAGTTCATCCTCCTCTTTCAAGAAGCCAATCATTGAGTAGAGACAACCATTCTACTGTTCATGTTAATTCCCTGTCTTCTTCTCTTGTGACTGCTTCTGTCTCTAATTATAATCAAGCATCCAATTTTGAACTACTTGATTTTTCTATGCACCAATCGCATGCCCATGTCCAAGCTTCTGACCAACCTCCTTCTCTACATGAAATGCCTCCGTCTAGTAATGGATTTTACCTGCAGGTCACCAAAGATGCTCAGCAGGGGGCAAAAGGGAGAGGAAATGCCTCTGCCCAAATCACAGCTTCATTATCTACCCCACAGGTACCACTAGCAAACGCTAACATGCAGCAAACTCAAAATGAATCTTCTCAGACATCAGATTCTCAGACTTCACAGATAGGACAAAAAGATGCTCATTCTGTTCCTGTGAGTGGAGCACAACCTCCCCCTGGTCAAAGTTCAACTTCAGCACAAGGATCTACTGCAGGGAGTGCTCCTATATCTGTTTACTCTCCTGGGCCACAAGGGCCAGCACCTTCACAGGCTTCCCACCCAGCTTCAGCAGAGCCACCACGACCACCTTCAACAGCAGGTAGCCATCAAGGTGGCTATGGACCTCCTCCTCCTCCTGAGGCAGGACAGATGTATGGTGGTTATTATGGTAACTATGGAGAATATGCAGATAACAGAGCACCATATCCTCCAGGCCAATACCCACCTCCATCTAGAGATCCCAGAGCACAGCCATATTATCAAGTAGGTGTTAATTTTTTCTGTACATTTTTTTTTATTTTTGTTACCTTGTGAATACCCTTTTGACATTTTGTGGTAATGTTATGCTGTCCACAGTTGTGCTTGGAAAACCATTTATAACAAATTGTTGTGGGTTCTTTGAATATATGAATGTTTATAACCCCTCTCCCCAGGATGGTTCATACCGGGGCAGAGCAGATCCCTGGTATGGCAGATATGAAGGACAGAACCCAGGTTACCGTGATCCTAACTATCAATACAGAGAACCACAAACAGATCGGCCCAGCTCAAGGGCTAGTCAGTACTCTGACAGACCCTCATCAAGGTTAGTAAAACTTTCGTATCCTTACTTTGAGAAATTTTGTACTTGATCAATCAATTCGTAGCTTTAGTCATTGGATTTTTTAAATTTATGTATAAGTACATGACTCACAACAATGAAAAAAAAAACCTTTTGGTCAACTAGCAAATTAAGTGTATTTCTGGGGACTTTTCTGACCTTACTGACTGTTTCAATTGCTTAGTGACAAATGTAGCCATTTTTGGACAAACACCCGATAGTAATCTATGCTTTAAGCAAAATATTTCCCTTGGAGACTCAATTATCAGACAGAAGCAATTGCTGCACTATTTAGTGATTTACAAGCAACTGTAGCTTTTTTTTTTGGCAATGATTTTACATGCAATTGTAACAAAAACTGTAACACAATTTGGTCTTTTGCGGCCAAGTTATGCTGCATTCAAGATACCTCTGAAGGGAGAAAAACATTTGTTTATATTGTGAGAAACTAAACTCAAATTATTTACAAGGAAATTTTATTCATTTATTTAACTTGTATTGTGGTGTCATGCAAAACATGTTGGCAGCATGATGGCTCAGTGGTTAGCACTGTTGCCTCACAGCAAGAAGGTCCTGGGTTCAATCCCCAGTTAGACCTAGGGTCTTTCTGTGTGGAGTTTGCATGTTCTTCGCGTGCTTGCGTGGGTTTTTGCCGGGTACTCCAGTTTCCTCCCACAGAACAATAACATGCATGTCAGGCTGCCTTCAGGCCCAGGCCTCCTTTTCAAAAGAGATCTGTGATCTCAGTGGGGTTTGCCTGGTTAAATAAAGGTTAATAATGTTTATAGTTACATGGAGCTTCTAAATGTAGGCTACCACTGTCAGTCGCCAATTGCGGAGGACTTTCATTGAACAAAGTATCACTACATAGCCAGATTACCTGACTCTACTTAGATTATCGGTCTGCGGAGACGGCGCTGGAAACGCAAGCAAATGCGGGAATGCCGAGCATCCCCCTTCCACGTGTCGCTCTGTCTGTCTTTCTTTGCTCCTCATCTCTGCATATACTCCACTCAGGAGGAAAATCAGGCAGATCACAAAATGTTTTAAAACCTGGCCAGAGGCTTCTCTCTTTCAGCTGCAGAACTGCTTTGCAAACACAGACTGGAGCATATTCGAGCAGGAGGACCTCTCAGGTTTCATTGAGCCCACTCTAACCCATGTCAGAATCTGTACGGACAGGGCTGCGGTCATCAAGAACATCCGGATTGATCCAAACTGCAAGCCCTGGATGACCAGCGAGGTCCAGGCCCTCCTGAAAGGCCACAATACCACCTTCAGATTGGGTGACCAGGCCCAGTACTGTGTGGCCAGAGCAGACCTGAAGAGAGGAATTAAAGATGCCAAGGTGGCCTACAGAAGGACGTTGGAAGATCGCCTGGCTGGCAACAATCCACGTCAGGTGTGGCAAGACCTAGAATGGCTCACCAATTACAACTCCTCTGTGACTGATGGTGTCAATGCCTCACTGGCCGAGGAATTGAACCATGTCTTTTTCGAGACAACTGCTCCTCATACAGCCACACTGCCCCCACATTCCATGAGTCCTGTCACTATCCAGGAATATTAAGTGAGATCCGTGTTCAAGTCTTGAACTTGATGAAGGCTACAGGGCCTGATGGAATTCCTGCCAGTGTATTGAAGGCTTGTGCCTTTGAGCTCTCAGGGGCCTTTACTAAGATCTTCAATCTCTCCCTGGTACAGGCCTCTGTTCCACCCTGCCTCAAGCCGGCCACTGTAATACCCATCCCTACAAGCCAATCATGTTAACACTGGTCGTCGCCAAATGTTGAGAGGCTGTTGGCACAGCATATCAAGAACTACCTCCATCTTACCATTGAGCCAGCTGAACCCACTCCTTTTCTCCGTCTATACCCACAACTGCATTCCCTCTCACCACACCATCATCAAATTTGCAGAGAACACCACCTTGGCGGAACTTATAACTGGGTCGGAGTATAGGGATGAGGTGCAATGGTTGGCAAAGGGGTTTGCCAGGAACAGCCTGTCACTCAACACCAGGAAAATCAAGGAAGTGGTCATGGATTACAGGAAGAGCCAGACCTGACCTTTGTTGGTTGGTCAGCAACGAATCCTCTTGCTGAGAATGCTTACCGGTACACTAATGTTACAAAGCTGCTGGTCAGTCACAGAACAAAATAGGAGACTGGAAAAATAAGACAAAATAGTTATATTTCTAGATAAAGTTATTTTAAAAACTACATTAAACCTGTTCAGAACCCACTGAAAGATGCTGCTTTGAATTTTATGTTAAAGGCCACCTTTTTCTGATACAATTGTGTTTGCATTTATGCTGGAATGATCTGAGCGTATTGCTTTCTTTTTTTTTTTTGTTTGTTTGTTTTTTTGTTTTGTTTGTTGAATAAAATTTTATCCTCTGTGTTACTGGGCCTTAAGTAATTATCAAAATGGAAGAAAAAAAAAGAAGACATTTTAAACAAATACGAGGTATGACTTTAAATATGTTTTGTTTTTTGACTTGAAAAATATCACTTTGTATTTTCCCCAAAGGCAAGGCTATCCTGATGATTACCAACGAGCAAACCAAAGTGCCTACAGTGATTATTATGCAGAATATCCCAAGCATTATGATTATGGAGGTATGAGCTGCAAAACTAAAACCTACAAATATTTTCTTGGATATTTTTAATCTGAATGGTTTGCTTGCAAGTGTTGCTAGATAAGGTGCTGAAATGCTTTATATATTGTTTTATTAACTGTGAATCATCTTAATTCTCTTAATTTTTTTTTAAAGGCTACAATTATGGACATTACGACCCACGATACAGAGGATACTACGATCATTCGTATTGGTCATATTACAACGAAGCGTACAGAAACAACTACTATAATCAGCAAATGTATCCTGCCAGGTACACATTAAACCTGTCCTGAAATCTGACCTTGCCAGATATAAATCTTTACCAGCCGTGAGAGTGGTTCTTTTGAGTAAACGCCAGAGAATGAGAGAATTTCTCAAACAAAAAAATTTGACATATTTTATGTAAAAAAAAAAAAATCATTAAATGTTTTATACATACATTTTCTGTTGATAATATTTGTGTAAAGAACTGTAGCTGTTTGTACTGTTAAAGTGAGTCCTAGTTACTGCTGTTTTATTCACAAATGTGGTCTTGCTCGTAGGAAGGAGGGATATGATGATCAGTGGCGGTACTATCCTGGTTATGATACCAGTTTTGATGATGAAAACCAACGTAGAGACCCGTATGGCGATGATTTTGATCGACGCAGTGTACACAGCGAGAGGTCTGCACACAGTGTGCACAGCTCCCACAGTCAGCACAGCAGACGGAGCAGCTTCAGCTCACGATCGCAACAGGTAAATTGTCTTCATGTAGTCATCTTAAAAGCCGAGTGATTCTATTAGCATGCTCAGGTAGTGCACAGAGATGTACAGATAGTCTTTTTGAAGGTATTCCAGTCAATATTACTACTTTTATGGAACTCTTTGCATGCCAGAAACATTGCACATACTTTTTACATCAGCTTTTATTGGTCTGTTACACACAGATATCTAATGCTAGTTGAAATTATTGTTTAAATGTAACTTGAATAACTTCACGACAAAACTTGCTATAAATATAACTTGTGATTTTCTTTTTATTTAATTATTTTCATTTTCCAGAGCCAGGTGTACAGGAGCCAACCTGACTTGGTATCAGCAGTTTATGACACCACATCATCCACTCTGGCTGTGGACTACTCTTATGGGCAATATCCAAATCAAACCGATGCCTCACAAAACTACAGCCAGTACCCATATATTTCAGAATACACTTCAGACAGTAACTGGGTTGCTCCTGAGCAACGTAAGTACACAATTACCATTTAACCTTTTAGGGGTTATAAATTTCTAAATGCTAACCTTTTTTTTCGTACAAGTTCAGGTACTTATTTTATGAAAGTTATCTTGCCTACAGCTCCCCCTCGTCCTGCGACCCCAGAGAAGTTCACCATACCCCACCGCTGTGCCCGATTTGGACCTGGTGGTCATCTGATTCAAGTCCTGCCCAATCTCCCCTCAGCTGGACAACCTGCTCTTGTCGATATCCACAATATGGAGGTACTTTTTAAAAGATCATGCCGTATTATAGATAGCTATTCATTGTTTTGTAGAAAGATTTTAAACTAGACACAAAATTGATTTTAGGTACATGTTTTGTGTGGAACGCCTGTAATACTTTAACTTGGGATGTAATGGTGGTATCTCACTTTTATGTAGCAAGTTTGTTCTGAATATAGAAATTTTTAATGTTTCATGGTTGTATTTTCAGACTATGCTGCAGGACACCACAGATCAGGCTGAACTGCGAGTTTTTCCTGGACCCCTTATTAAGTGAGTATATTTCACCAACTTTATCACACTTTACTAACTATGACTTTAAAAAAAATACCAGCTGAAAAGATTGGTTATTACAATTAAATCATATAATGTAGTGCAAATGTAACATAATGGGACAGTCAGAAAAAAATAATTGTGCAATACAATAGAATGCTAATGTGCAATCACTAAAATAACCATAACTGTTGGTTTTCCTAAGAAAGTAGCTTTTAAGTTTCTTGATGCTAAACTATTAAATCCAAAGATTAGATTGGTGCTTGTTATCCTAATATGCACTGTCATCAGGGAGGAGACCCATAAGGTGGATGTCATAAAGTTTTCTCAAAACAAAGCGCTGGAGTGTTCTCGTGACAACAACTTGTTGGACAGAGATTCTGCCCGCCTGCTCTGGGACTTCATTGTGCTGCTCTGCAGACAGAATGGGGTAAGTCTATGCAGATGTAATGGCAAATAATTTTAATAAAAACAATAAAAAAAATAAAAAAAACATTCTTATTGTGGGTTGTTAAAAATTTTTTTTCTACGTTTCTGTAGACTGTTGTTGGAACAGACATTGCTGACCTTTTGTTGAAAGAGCATCGCTCAGTCTGGCTTCCTGGCAAGAGTCCCAATGAAGCCAACTTGATCGATTTTAACAATGAACCTCTTGCACGAGCTGAAGAGGAGCCTGGAGCCGGACCGCTGTCGCTTCTGTCTGACACTTTTATGATTGTCCCTGAAAACGTTGGAAAGGAAACCGAACGTTTCAGGGAGCTGTTGCTGTTTGGCCGCAAAAAAGTAAGAAAGATGCATGTTAACTGTATATCAGTCATTCTTTTTTTACATTGAAAAATATTTTAACCTGTCTGGTCTTTGGAAAAGGATGCACTGGAAGCAGCCATGAAGGGAGGTCTCTGGGGTCATGCCCTGTTGTTAGCCAGTAAGATGGACAACAGGACGCATGCACGTGTCATGACAAGGTAAAAGTACCTTTGATTATTATAATTTTTGTAAAATTGTATATATGTAAATTTAAAACCATATTTTACTTTTATTCTATTTTGTGTGATTTGTTTAGATTTGCCAATAGTTTGCCTATGAATGATCCTCTCCAGACAATGTACCAGTTGATGTCAGGAAGGATGCCTGCATCAGCCACTGTAAGTTTTTTGTTAAAACTGGTTTCCTGTAACAGCATTTTAACAGTCATAGTGTGCAGATCTACACATCTGTAGAGCTATCTCAGTTATTAAATTTACTGAATCCATGCAGTGCTGTGGAGAAGAGAAGTGGGGGGACTGGCGTCCTCATCTGGCCATGGTCTTGTCTAACCTTACTCACAATCTGAACCTGGATACTCGCACAATCACCACCATGGGTGACACTCTTGGTGAGAAGGTTTTAGAAATCCAACAGCACTTAAATTAACAGCATTTATATTCTTACTTACAGCTACTTCATTTCATAACCTTTTTATTTTGGTTTGTTTTTACAGCTTCTAAGGGGCTGACGGATGCTGCACACTTCTGCTACCTTATGGCCCAAATTGGACTGGGAGTTTTCACAAAGAAGAGCACCAAGATGGTTTTGATTGGCTCAAACCACAGGTAAACCCAGTAAAATCCCACTCAAAGCTTTAATTAATTTTCATGAAGATTGTCAGAAAGTATGGAGAAAACAACCCACAAGTCATTTAATCTTTGTGTCTTCACCTCAGTTTGCCCTTTATTCAATTTGCTACTAATGAAGCAATTCAGAGGACAGAGGCCTATGAGTATGCTCAGTCTCTGGGCTCCCAGCCATGTTCACTGCCTAACTTCCAGGTAACTTCTATTAGTGTTATGTTTAAATTTAGTTAAAACCAAAAGAGCACACCCAAGAACCTTAGTTAAACTAATTAATCTATTGAAAAAAACAGTATTGCTTGCATTGTCCCAGCTTTACATTATTACATTGTTGTCTACTCTTGTAATATTCCTGAGAAATAATTTATTCTTTCTTCCACCAGGTGTTCAAATTAATCTATGCATGCCGGTTGGCTGAGGCAGGCCTGTGTGCCCAGGCCTTTCATTATTGTGAAGTCATCTCAAAGTCTGTCCTTGTGCATCCCTCGTACTATTCTCCTGTGTTCATCAGCCAAGTTATTCAGGTTTGTTTTTGTTCCTACTGGAAACTTCTCATGCGCTCCTTGTTTCAAACATTTGACATATTTCTCTTCTGATGCCTCCAGATGTCAGAAAAACTTCGGTTCTTTGATCCACAACTGAAGGAAAAACCTGAGCAGGAGTTGTTTATTGAGCCTGAATGGTTGATTCGCCTCCGACAGTTGGATGGACAGATAAGGGTGAGGGGGGAAAACAAGGTTTTGTTTTTTTTAAATTGCTTCCACAAGTCTTAGTCAAAATTCTTGCTATTTGAGACGAGTGGGAATAATATAACTATGGAATTCTTAGATTAAGCCCATTTAATTTAGAAATGCTACTTTTTCAGTAGCTGTCAGGTGAACATTTAGTTAATGTTTGTTTTCTTCTGTCTTTTTAAAGACTGGACTTATCACTTACAATGTGGACCGATCGACACCCGCACAGTTTGACGGCAGCAGCGAATGTTCTGACTTGGACCAACAGACTCCATCTGAACCTTACAGCGTGCCGGGGGAAGTGGACGGCCATGCTCCTAATAACCCTCTTATGAGTTCCTTACTGCCAGGGCCTCCACCACAAGGAGTGCAGTTAATGCCCCCAGGTGTGCATGGATGTGTTTTTGTTTAAACTTTTGTCTCTTTGTCGCTCTGTGCTGCAAAATAATCTTATTCTCTTTTACCTTTTTTTCAGCTCCCACTTCAATTCTTCAAGACAAAATGGCTCCTCCTCAGCCTTTACTCTGTAATGATGTGCCACAGGTCTACCCCGGACCTCTTAGTGGACCACCAGGCCAGGTCCCTATGTCAGGATTTCATCCGCAAGATCAAGGCGTAGCCCCTCCCCCCTTCCAACCTCAGTCTGAGCATGTCTATCCAGGAGCCCATCAGCCACATTTTCATTCTTCACAAGAGGGACAAATGTCACCACACACATTTCCTTCACATGTGCCACATTCACCTATACAGATGATTCCCCTACCGTTACAAATACCACAGCACATGCCACCTTCTCCTAGCCACATGCCACCTATGGAGCAGCCTTCCCTGGCCCCTTCAGAGATACACAACCCTCATCAAATCTCGACGTCCCCACCCAGGAGCTCCTTCACACCTCAGATGGACTTGTATGACCATATGGCTAACATGGTCAGTAGTTGGCACTTAAAAAAAAAAAATGATACACATCCTTCTGTGTAAGAGCATGGCACAAAAAATGCTTACTCTGCTGTCTTTTTGGTACCGCAGGCTCCTGGCAGAACTCGAACAATTTCACAGTCTTCAATGCATATGGTATGTTTGTGTTCCACCAGTACAGTACACAAATAAGCCAAAACATTAAAACTATCTGCTCATTAAAAGAGCTCTGAAATGTTGACACGTGCATTACATCTAAGGTAGTCTCGCTGTTTGGCAGTAGAATAATGACCTCTAAGGTCCAGTTCGTACCTGGAAATATATATTTGGTTTGGGTGATTTGATTGCAAATGGACAGCTCTGATTAAGGATGTGCACACTTGGCGAGTGTTGTGAACCCCAAACTGTTTTTGCAATTAGATGTCAATTTCTGCAAGCATGTATGTGATGAGTCTGTAAAACTTACAAAATATTCAGACATTTAAAATATATTATTCTTTTGACATTACCACATTTCAGAGCTGCTTGAGTGGCATATTTGTGGTGTTAATTTTTAATGATTTTAATTGCATAACAGAAACAATATGGGAGAACTATAATTCAATGATTAATGACTTCACCGTGCCTTGTGTCAGAGCAAAGACTGAGTTTAACGTGAAACTATGCCCATTAGTTGTTTTACACAATTTCACTAAATGTAACTGCACTGTGTTCAATTTAATAAATATAATTCAGTTCATTTTATTTATATAGCTCCAAGTCACAACAGAATTTATTTCAGAGCACAAAAACATTCATGTACATGAAAATGCATTAATAACGTTATTTATCTAAGGAATGCAACCTAATCCTAGTCAGACTGTTGTTCTGTAATTGACACAGCACATTATAGCTTACAATGACGACAGCAGGTTCAACCAGCTTTTAAAACAAAACTAACGAGTACCTCACTACATTGTTTCCTGTAATCCACTCTACCATATTTATAGACTATAAGGCGCACCGGATTATAAGGCGTGTTAAGCAAAACAAAACGGTCAGATAAGTCAAACTTTATTCAAATCATTCACAATAACCACATAAAATCGGTTTGAGGTCAGTAAGCACAACCAGAGTTAATACATAAAACTCACCTGATTATAAGGCTCACTGTTGATTTTTGAGACAAAGGATTTAAGTGCGTCTTATAGTCTGAAAAATACGGTAATTTAAAAAATCCTGATAAAACAGACATGTTATTGAATAGGATTCTGATAAAATGTTCATTTAAACTTGTGTAATTTATATCTTTATTATTTTCCAAATTTAATTGTCTTTAATTGTCTGGCAGCTAAGCAGACGTATTTGTTTTGTTCCAAGATGTTCTGATTATAACACTGCTACTTCTGTTCAGTTCAGTGAGTGTTCGTACAGGAGGGCTCAGACCAGATTGTGTTCAGAACACCAAACATATGCAGATTAAAGAGTCTGGATCACCTTTTAAAGGAGTTTGAGTGAAAACATTTTAATGCAAATTGAGGTTGTATACACTTGTATTTCTTGCTGAATGCAATCCGATGGCTAAGGATGGATTTTAGTACCAGATATGAACAGGATCTAAATCTTTTGGATGGTATAAGTCCAGTACACATCAGGCTTTTGCTAGTTTTACTTTGTTCAGAGTGAAGTATGTAAACCAAGTCCAAAAGTGAGGCTCACGAGGCTTGTGTCTCTACTCACCACTTATCAGAGTTTTCACAGACTCGAACCAAACAGCCATATAAGCACACACTCCTATTTAGAACACCATTTAAATTAGCTTGAATTTTTTTTAACTCAGGTATTTAGGAAGAACCCACACAGGCACAAAAATAAGTCCACACAGAAAGGACTACACAGCTGAGCTTTGAAATGAGGATCTATGATTAACACAGAGGGCTGGCTGCATCACTAAGCTGCCTTTTTCTTGTATTTTTATCAGTATTTTCTGTCGTGCAGGCATCGGGACGCAGTTCTCGCAGAGCATCAGAGTCGTCAACTCACTCTGGTGGAAGAGAGCGAAGCAACTCTGCTGTGAAACAGGTGTCCCCGCCGCCTCCCTCGATTCCTGAACAGCCACGTAAAGAAGAGACCAAGAAAGCCAAGAAAGACTCACCTGAAAAGGTTCACTTTTTACATTTTGGCTCTCAGATCTTAGTCTTTAAACTCAGTGTTTAATGCAGTTTTTCTTTTGCTCACAGAAAAGCTGGTTATTTTGGCCCTTTGGAAAGAGGAAAAATGAGGCTCACTTGCCAGACGACAAAAATCCCTCTGTAAGCCGCTTTATCTACATTTATTATTTTCACACCACTATGCATGGCACATGTTTTGTTTTCAGTGTGTGCTTTTAGTTGAAACTTTTGAAATCTTTGTTAGATTGTGTGGGATGAAAAGAAGAACAGATGGGTTGACTTGAACGAACCTGAAGAGGAGGTCAGTATATTTTTGTTGTTTTTTGTGTAAATGTCTTGTATTTTTCAAGTCATCAAAAAAAAAAAAAAAAGTCTGAAAACATTGCAAATTAACCAGTCCTGATGGCTTTGTCTTCTCT
>JARVGQ010000672.1:13380381-13397580 GCA_031762355.1 Hypsolebias martinsi | reverse complement strand
TGCAGGGAAGAAACTGTTTCTGAGCCTGGTGGTCTTGCTCTGAATGCTCCTCAGCTGCCTGCTTGAGGGGAGGGGCTGGAACAGACTGTGTGCAGAATGAGTGGAGTTCTTCATGATGCAGAGCGCCCTCCCCCTGATTCGTGAAGTGTAGAGGTCCGAGGTGGTGGGAAGGCTGCTCCCCACAGTCTTCAGTGCAGCCTTAACCACCCTCTGCAGAGCCGTCCTCTCAGCAGCAGAGCAGCTGCCGTGCCACACGGTGATGCAGTTGCAGAGAACGCTCTCCACCACACAGCGATAGAAGCTCCTCAGGACAGAGCTCCCATTAACAAATGCAGCTGATTTGACGTTTGCTCCAACATTTCCGGAGCGAGACGAAGGTGGCTTAGTATGGCAAGCCAAGTGTCTCATTAATAGTCAATTTTAACTATTAATGAGACACTTGGCTTGCCATATTACTCAAGCACTTTCTAGTGGTTAAAAATGTTAGTGTTCAGTATTTTTCATGTCAAAAGGAATGAAATCATCAGATCTCAGCCAAAAATTGGGTTATAAATATGAGGGGTGGGGGGGGGACATAAGTCTCTCCTTGTGTAAGTCGCAGGGCATGTTAATTTATGCAAAAAGGTTTAACTTGTACAGCGAAAAATACGATACACCTCATTCTTTTTAGCAAAGCTTTGATGATCATGTCCCTAGCTAAAATCTTGAAGATAACCAAAATCAGGCCAAACTTGGATTTTTTTCATTTAAATTTATCTTTTTTTTGCATATGTTCGATTTTTAGGCTGGTATCATTAAACAGTGATACATGACAACTATGCATCAGTACGTCCTTCTTTTTAAATTTACTACTCAGACGTATCCCTCTCTTCAGGTACCAGGAGCAGATATGTGGATGTTCTGAACCCGAGTAGAACCGTCAAACCAAGCGGAGGCGCCCCTCCAGTGGACATTTTTGCTCCTTTGGCACCAATGGCCATGCCTGCTAACCTGTTTGTGCCTAATTCAGGTGTGTGGCATAGCGTCAAAACAAACTGTTAAAAATGTGTCAGAGATTTGTTGGATTTGGAAAAAGAAGCTACAAAGCAACTTAAAGTGATATTTAATTTTTCCTATTTCTGGTGAAGCTCCTGGTGATCTACAACCTCTGGAGGGAAGTGAGGTAGGAACTCAGGAGCAGAATTCACCAAACTCCACCGCTGCTCCACAGGTTGATTTTTATTTAGGATTTTACATTTTTATTTTGAAATTTATAAACAGAATTACGTTGTGGCTTTTTTGTTAAATTTAAAAGTCTCAGGATTTGAATTCATTTTATTAACACTTGATAGTTAACAGATCCTCAAA
The DNA here is from genome assembly GCA_031762355.1 of Hypsolebias martinsi. NCBI lineage: Eukaryota > Metazoa > Chordata > Actinopteri > Cyprinodontiformes > Rivulidae > Hypsolebias > Hypsolebias martinsi. The sequence goes on along the minus strand of JARVGQ010000672.1, from coordinate 13,396,233 downwards.
TTTTGATTCTCATTACATATTTGGTGGTTTGGGAGGGATTAAGCCCGTCTACAGAAAGTACAAAACTAATTCAACTTAACCAGCAAACTCTGTTTTATTTTGATCTGCTCAGATGTTCAACCCGACTTTGTTACCACCAGCCTCGGAAGGTCCTCCTTGTCCTGATGGTTCTCAGTCTGGGGAGGTAACGCTCATTTCCTTTATAACGTTAGCTATAACTGCGCTTCATGCCTCCACTGATATATGGTGCTTGACAACTATCAGCCAGCTTTTTTTTTTGTTAATTAACGTAAGAGAAAAAACTGAGAATGCATGTTTGTCAACTTAAAATCTTTCATCTTCCATCTATCTCATGCTCGGTACCTGAATACTCTCATTTTATAACATATTTTACTTTTTTTTTTTTGTTTGTTTGTTTGTTTTATTTTTTCCCAAAAACCCAAATTTTCTAACTGATTTACCTTGTTTTTATTCTGAACTGTTGAATAGTGAAAACTGATCTAATCAAACGCATGAAAGGTTATTAATATGGGTTTATGGTTATCTATTTTCTGTTTCCCTCCTACTTCTTTTTTGTTTCTTTAGCTGTCACGTTCTAGCTCAATGAGTTCTTTATCACGAGAAGTGAGTCAGCATTTTAACCAGGTATTTCTAGTCGGGCGTTAAATAGTTCCTCATTCTTTCCCGCCTTTCTTTTAAGGTCCCATAATCATCGTCATCATTCTGTTTTATCCATGACATCCTAAATCTTTGCTGTGCAACACATCCATGTCTGCCTGCTCAACCACCAGCTGTTTCCAGCATTGGAGCTAAAAAAAAAAAAAAAAACTAAGTGAAATTAACATTGTCAGCTGATAAAAATCAAACAAAATTGGATGATTATTTTTAGTCAGTTCAGACTGTGGATAACACTCTGTGAGTTTTTTCACCACAATGCAGAAAACTGTCCTAAAGAGAAGGCATGCATTTTCCTTTTCTGTTTTTGCCACCGTGAGTTGTACTGGTGTGGCTTTGAATAATCCATTAAAACAACTTTGACTGAAGGCAAATCATCAAGACTTCTATTGTTTCTTTCCTGTCAAAGGACTGAACTAACACTGGCTGACTTGATGTCAGAACTGCAATTTACCATCAGCTGTACTTGGATGTTAATTTGCTAAATGAATATTGTGATCATGTTAAACATGCCAACCTGGTTATAAATCTTCCAAACAGTAGTGAGGAGAGCTGAGCTGAACATGCTGGAGACAGCTGCAGTGATACTGTCAGGAGAACGAAGCGTCGCTAACCTCCCAGCCTGCATGTTAACTAAACATATGTTTTGTCGCGCTGCTTTATTGTGACGTCATCCAGCGTTGCTTTTTCACTCTCCTGTTTAGTTTTTTTTTTTTTTAATCCCAGAATGATACTGGTCACATATCCTCTTGATGATCTGCTGTAGAGTTATGCTAACTTGTAATCACTGTAATCCACTTCTCATTGGACAGAATCATCCTGTCCAGGGACCTCCACCTGCCGGAGGCGTCACTTTTTATAACCCTGCACAGTTTGCACAACAGGTGTGGTCATGAAACGGAAAGCTGCTGTAATTTTCAGTTGCTTGTATTTTTGCGTCTTGTTCACTTTGTGAATTTTTCTGTTTGATCCAGACAAGTGCACCATCAGGAGGTGGACTACGGTCTGGCCGTTTGGGCGGTCAGCGCCAGTACCCAGTGTTGAAGTAAACACCATCCAAGGAAAAGATTTGTCGACAGCCTCGCTGGACAAACTGAGACTCAGAGGAAATGAAGCACATGGACATACTGCTCTCTGTCTTAAGGACTCTTCTTTTTGCCTTTACACAAGAGGAGCTTCATCGCATCATGTTGGTCTTCGTCCAGCTTAACCACTAGTCTTTTCTTTTTTTTTTTAAGGCCCAGTAGATGTCACTGGTGTTTTGTTACAAGCACAGTGTCTTTGAAGGGCTTATTCCTGCAACCAAACAGGAAAACTTGTAGAAAAATAATTTTTATCCTGTGCTTAGCCACGATACACAAACTGTGTTGGCATAATTTAGTGTACGATAAATGTGTTGCTCCATTAAAGCTGCCAGCATCCCCTTAAAATTCACTGGTAAGATCATCTCGTCTTGTTTTACGCTTCTGTTTGTCTGAGCTCCAGATGTCTGGGTGTGTGAAGGATAGAAAGAAAGTGGCACCTTTTATTTTCATATTGTAGACTTGTATGTGCAGCTTTTTTTTTTTTTTTTTAGTTATCTGAAAGTGACAATTAGTGAGAGAATGTTTTTTGTCAGCAGTGCTTTGTTAGCATTTTGTTTCACTTGCCCTTCAAGAAAAGAAGCATGTTGGACGAGACAGAAAAGTTTTAGGACGCTGCTTGTTTCACGTATTTATTTAAATGTAATTTTGTTCTCCCCCATTAGCCGATCACCTTCAAAGATGTCACGGTCTTTGTCCACATTTATCTCAAAGCTTTGAGCAGAGAAATTGGAAGTGAAGCAGTGGTGGTCACAATAGCAGAAGCCAGGATTAAAGATGCATTTTAAACAAGAAAATGAAGCTATTCAAATATTTGTATATCAGACTGATTGTATTTATGAAACATGGGCTTAAAAGAAATGTGTGTGTGTGTGTGAAAAGCTACTAATTTTTAAGTCAATAGACTTTGACAAAAAATACATTTATGATTCAAGAAATTACAATCATATTCTAATTATTTGTATTGACTGCTTCTGCATACAAATAAACCTTTAACTGTAAACGGAGTTAGTTTTACTCTGAGTATGTCTCGTCATTTACTGACTGGTGTTACTCTTAATTTAATCATCTGTCGTCTCCCGTTTAAGTTTGTAGACATGGGTTTGATTTTTCCAGATCAGATTTATTAGTTTCAGAGGCACTTTTCTTAAAATTTTCATGAAGAATTACAAATAAAAAAAAAAAAAGGAAATGAATAGTAATAAATATATTTTTGCTCTGTAGCATTTGAAGAGATGTCCAATGGTTTCATTTACTACATAAGATTCATCATCATTTTTTATTTCCAAATGAGCATGTTAAATTGTAATTTTTTTTTTAATGCCAGTAATGCATCAGATTATTTTGAGATTAAGTTTCACCAATAAAAAGTGAAAGGATTAAAAAGAAAATCAAAATCTAGTCTAGTTATGAAATGTAATTTATTTTGATTTTTTTTTTTTTTACAATAAAAATCACACATTTCACTTTAGAACAAAAACACAAAGTTGAATTTTTTTTGTATTAACATTAAACATAATTGACAAGGCTTTGTTAAAACAAACTAGTACTAACAAAACTAGCTGTTTTTTTTTTTTTTTATTCAAAATGAACCTCTTGAAACTGGGAAACAGCTGAGTCACAAGTATGAGTTCTCCAGTTGGTACATTTAAAAAAAAAAAATTTAAAAGACAATGTGATTAAAAAAAAAAAGGTTGGCACACATTTTCTAGATAATTTCGTTATTTTATGAAAACTATTGAAAGAAAAAAAAAAAATCAAGTGTTATTTTTTTCCCAAGTGCAACTTGGACAGATAACTGATTTTTTTTTTTAACTTAAATTACATGCTTAATATGAAATTGCTATTAACCAATATGCCACTTATCATGCATGTTTTATAATATATAATTTTGAAAAAAAGCCTTAATGTCTTGAGGTCATTCAGAAATGGTTTATTAGATATGGGAGGTAAACTAACATTATTTATTTGTACCAGTGAATAACTACTGATTCCATAACAGAAAAACTTTGTCTCTAGTGTTTTTCACCTTTTTTAAAAACTGTTTTGGATCATTTGGGCTAATAGACAAGAAGTTTATCACATTTGTACAGGCTGTGCAAAATCAACCTCAACACATTTTTTAATATACTTTGCATGCATTGTTCAGTCCACCGTAGATTTGCCTAGCTTGTTAAAACCAGCTTTTTGTTCTAGTAAAACCATTTTCTATAAATAAAACACATTTTATAGTGTTTGCAATTTTTGTCATCCTGTAAGATGAGCAGCACTTATGGAAAGTGCCAGTACTGTGTGAAACTGGGAAATTAGCAGCAGCAAAGACTCAAAATTATTTATTTATATACATATATAGAAGCATTATGGTTGACAAAATTTTAATGTCTTTTTTTTTTAAGCTCCTTAAATGAAACTCTTATAGATTACAGTAAACGGTTTGATCAAGTACTGTATTGTGTGTGATCTCTCTTTGTTAAAGAATTGATGAATCATCATTTTTCATTAACCACTGAAATGTGTTCAGTGCGTTAAGCTCAGAAATTAAAGTGCAATGTTTTTTTTCTGTTTTCAGTTGGACAGAAGTCTTTCAGAACTCATAACTTCTGTTCATTCTTGGTCCACTTCAGAGTCGACTCGAAACAAGAGTCCTCCCATCTATACGTTATGAGTTTATAAGTCACTGATAAATATTATGGTGTTGGGTGTTTTTTCATCTTCTGTTAGAGAAGGTTCAGTTCTGCATGTCCAGCACTGCTTGTGCCTTTTGAACAGCGGCTTCCAGCATCGTATGGTCACTGAGCAGCTGTTGGAGTGCTGCCAAGTCCATCTCCAGAAGCATTCCTGAAGAAATGTCAAATTATTAGGCTTGTGAGTTCTCAACACCTGATAAAACCCCATATGTACAATAAAAACATCCAAAGGTGTAGCAGATTTAATGGTAAATTCAGTACCGGTAATGTCGTTTGCATGAAGTGGATCCATCTTCACCACCAGAGAGAATATTTTTTCCCCCAGTTTGTCTATGTCGTCAATTTCTGAAGAGTCACTGATGTCCGTCTCGTCCACATTTTGCCTAAAAAGAGGCAGAGACTTTACGTCAGCCATTAATATTTACTCTTCAATAGTTTGTAATGTTTCAGAATTTATTAACGGCTGTGCTGAGCACATGGCGGAACAGAAAATGAATTATGCAAACAACATAAGCAAATCTACCGGTAAGTTTATCCTGCTAACAGTGCTAAGTTACTGACTCTTTTATTGTCTTCAGGGCGAGATTCACGTGCTTCTCCAGACGTATAGGGTCTGATAGAAGGTGTAAAACTGCATCTTTGTGCTGCTCCAAAAGCATTCCTGTGGACAGACAGGGAATTATATTTTAACGCAGGAACAAATTACTAAACAACAAACCATATGCTAAAATTAGCATTGGCAACATCCATACACTGATTGACAATCTTCATTATATGGGCCATTTACCTTTTGTTTAAATTGTTAGCATGCTAAAAAAAATACTGTAAACACAAAATAGCTACGTCTAATAATAATGTAATTGTTTTTGACATGTTTGACTTGGTGTGTAGAGGAATGATAAAGAGAACTCCAAAGCTATTAATGATTAGAACAGTCAAAACTTTATAACACTATTATCTTTGAACTTGAGAATGTCAAAAAGATTAAAATAAAATAATTTCAAAGTGTCTCAAAAAATAAAACCAGTTTCACTCATGGTTTCGTCATTCTTATCCTAATAATTATCCCCTCTGTAGTCTAAATGGACATTTAGAGTATGTTGGAACTTTTTTTGTACTTTTCCAGCAATAAAATGGCAAAATCACTTTGTCATCTGTTGGAGTTTAATTAGCATGAGGGTATGACACTCACCTGTAATTTTCTGTGAGTGACCAGTGTTGTAAACATCCACCAGCTCAAACAGCTGCTCCCCCAGGGAGTCAGAAGACACAGAAGCATCATCCTCATCTTTAAGTGTCACCTCACTGTAAAGAAGTGCAGGAACATGAGAATAAACAACATGAAAGGGAATGTTTTGTTCAAATAAGTGAGATATTTAAAGAAGCTAAAATGTAGCCAAGGCCAATTGTGCAACAATATGAAAAAAACGAAGACAAGCGATACAGCCCGCTCAGCAACAAAAACAAATGCTAGAACATGTATGTTGTAGTGGGAAAAAAGTCAAGGTATATTCAAAAATGTCCAACGGGATCAATAAAGTTCTATGTCATAACTTACCTTCTCTATCCTATTTATAATTTGAAAGTAATTTAAAAGGTGTCACAAGAAACAAGAGTTTACCTTGAGTATGGGATTGCAAGCCCTCACATTTTATGACTGTTTATACTTATTATTAGGAATATCAAGTGATTTAAAACACCACCTAACTAATATCTTGGGATTTATTCAAATACTGTATCTACACTTATGACACCCTAAATCTACAGTAACTATGAGCTATTCACGGTCCCACTCCTCTCTGGGACTGTTGCAGTGTCAGAAACCACTGTCACTGCTTGTGTCTCCTGTTGTTTGCTCTACCTGGATTTGTGTTCCAGCTGCAGAGCTCTGACTGCTTTCTCCACAGCTGCTGTCAGCATGGTCTCATCCTGCAGCATCTGGCTCAGCACAGGTAGTGGCAGCTCCAGTAACATGCCTAAAAGACATTCAGGCTCCAAAACATTGTAGTCATAGCAAATTGACTGTCTCATAACGGATATTTATCTAGAATATAAAATAATGTGATTTATTATAGCACAACGGAACTGGGCCTCACCTGTGAGTTTTCCAGCACATTCCTTGTGTTTGGGGTAAATAAGATTGTACAGTTGTTCACCAATTGACTCCAGGTTTTCTTCATCCATGCTCGTTTTGGTTCACATTTAAATTCTTCTTTTACTTGCCTGAATAAATCAGATTTTATAATGACTAGTTAATAATAATAATAATAATGACAAGTAACTTTCACCTTAACTTCCTGTCCTCGAGCCATCAATTTAAACGAAATGCTATTCAGAAAAAAAATGTATAAAAATAGTAATTTGCACTGTAACCATCATTTAATTTACCCCGGGTTAGGCTATGGAAAGCTCGCTTTGGAAAATAAAATGGCACGCTAGTCTTAGACTATAAAAAAATAGGATTTTAGAACAAATTTCTAATAGTAAACACACGACGCACATTTATGACGTCATATGATGTGTCCAGAGCAGAGCCGTATAAAGAGATGGCGCTGGATGTGTCCTTCCGCTCTTGAAAAGTAGAACTATTTTGTTTGTAAAAACATTTAGTACGCCACTATAATCACAGGTTTTGGCCCTAAAGTCGATACTTAAATAATTATAGTAACATAAATATATGGGCATCATGATTTTAATGACAAACTGTTTGAAAATAATAGCATTGTGTGCGCAAGAATCTCTGAAAAGGTTCCGTAAAGCGGCTTCCGGTCTTTCCGATCCTTTTCCTCGGCTAAAAGGTAACGTGGTCGCTTCTGCCCTTAACACTTAGTGAATAAATCTGACTTGTTTTCTGGCTATGGCTCCATTTAGACCAACATAATGTTATTAATTACAGTGTTTATTACTAAAAAAAACAGTTTAACACCAAATTTGTCTGTCGTTTTAAAATATAAACGTAAATACGTCGCCTAGCGTAGGCCTCACCGGCGTGTACAAGTCTACGGGTGGTAGAGCTAATGTTAGCATATTTGTGCTAAAATTTTGTTAAAGATGCAAAAGCAAAACTCTGATCAAATCATAAAATGTTAAGCATTAACCTTTACCAACATATTTTTACTATTGTGGTTTAACTGGTTAAAAGCTTCCAGCAGCTGGTATGTTGATCATTTGGAGATATTTGCCATTAAAAGAAGCCGTGAAATGGCTAATATCAAAATTTCCTTCCCTTGTTTGCTCAGGTTCATCATGTCGTCCCATTTGCAGTGGATGGTCATCAGGAACTGCTCCAGTTTCCTCATCAAGAGGAATGGACAGACCTATAGCACCGTGAGTGCTCAGTAATGGGAGAATAGTTTTATCTATTTCTAGAGAAAGTGGGTTATATGTTGTGAAAAATGTGGAAGTTAGTTAAAACGTGTTTATAAATTCAGCTGCTTTACAGCTGTCAAATTTATTTTTTCACCAGTTAATTTTTTTGTTGAGCTCACATTCTCATTTTTATTGTTTTCAGCACTGCAGCTTAAATGTTACGTTAAGATAGTTGTTTAAAATGAATGAGCTCAAATTATGCAAGTACTGTATTAGTACAGTATGCTGAATATCACTGAGGTTAACAGCCTTACATTCATATCCTGATGCATGCTGATGCCTTACATTCACTTTGACAAATGTGTTATACAAGCTGCAAGTTTAGTACAAAGTAAATGTAGATGCATAACATTTGTGTTGCAGGAGCCAAACAACCTGAAGTCCAGAAACTCTTACCGCTTCAATGGCTTGGTGCACAAAAAGACTGTCGGTGTGGAGCCAGCTGCCGATGGCAAAGGCGTTGTTGTGGTCCTGAAGAAACGTGCAGGTAAAAATGTAATGCTGTTTCAACAGGTGTTTTCACAAAACAGTTTATGTAAAATGGCTGCATAGATTAGTTCATCTACCAATGACTGTTCATAAGTCACTTAGTTGAACACGTCCTGCCAAGAAATAAAGCAAGCTTAGTTGACCTTAAAAAGCATGCTGATTTAGAGTACTACTTATTAGATATGCAATGGACGTCTCCAATTTACCATTTTCGAAACTTGACATATCAACTAGTTTACTGATTGTGTTTGTGGTTAAGAACATTCAGCTAAATGTAAAATTTGTTGCATCATTGTTCTTTTCTAATGCTTAATGTTTAGGCTTTTAAATCCCACATCCGGATCATAGAGTTGCACTCAGGTCCAAATAATGTGACCAGACCCAGGCCGCAGCCATCATCTCTGAAAATTACAGGTCCAAACCCCCCACCCCGAACGTTTTCAATTAAGCTTTGACTGCTTATACCGACTATTATTAACTGTTGGCAGATGCTCACGGCTGAGGGGCAGAAGCTCGAACCTGAGGAGCTATCATAGCGCATTAAATGCTTCCTCTGCTTCTGCCTGCATCCTGCTCTGACATGTCGAATATTTTGTGATCTCACCTGTTTGGGTCATCGGCCGCGTGCGTCCACTGAGTGCGCACCCACTGAGTCATTGTACAAACTCATTGTTATGATACATTCTTTAGCTGCAAAGCTGACTTACCTATTTATATGTCGACTGTTGCAACTTTGTTGTGCAGCGTAGTGACGCGTTGGCTTCAGTCCCCTTCAGTGCCACTACAGTAATTCAGAAATCACACAGATGGTAAAATATCTCAGTCCTATCGAAGTGGTTTGTGAAAATGCTGTTAGAAGTGAGAGCACTGAATAAATGACACAACCGGCTGCCACCTGTGATTTTATTCACATTTGATTAAAAGAACGGAAAAAATCCACTTATTTCCAAATCCTTAGGTGAAGTAAAGGTCAGTGTTCTATGTGAAGATGCTCATTGTCTAAATGTAGGAACTTAATTTCTTGTAATTTGAAGCTCTCTTCTTACTCTTCAGTTTTTTATTTTTGCACTTTGTACAAATATAGTGCCAACCGAGATATTAAGCAACGTTTTACTGGCCGGATAACATCTTTTTTGAGTTCAGTCTGCTTGTCATGCTGTGCTTGAACGCCTGTTTTGTTTTTTCGTTGCACAGGCCAGCACAAACCTGCCTCATCTTACGTTAAAGTCACCATCAACAAGAACTCCCGTGCCACCCTCAACAGCCTGAGGCACATCATTAGCAAGAATAGATACAGGAAGGACCTGCGCATGGTGAGCTTTAACTGTTACACTTTTAAAGATAAATCTCATGCTTGGTTATAAAAAGTGTGCATCAGAATTTCAAGGATATATTTTGTTTATTTTCCAGGCTGCTCTGCGTCGTGCCAGTGCCATTTTGAAGAGCCAGAAGCCCGTCGTCGTCAAAAAGAAGCGCACCAGGGCTGTTAAGACAGCATAAACTGATATACATGATGAATAAATAAAAACTTTGTTTGGACAAACAATAGTGTCTCGTTATCTTTGACCATAAGTAGATCTGCTGGTAACCAGTAGTTAGCAGGTTTTAACAGTTTCACGTAAAATAAGATAAGTTGGAACTTTATGTATTTGGTTTTGTAAAATTCTTGTTTATATAATATATATTATATTCATTCAACCTTTATTTAGGCAGGCTAATCTCATTGAGCCTCGACTCATTTACAAGAGAGACCTGGCAAATAGATTTATCTGTTTAAATAAAGGTTGAACGAATGAATATGTTAAGGTATTGAGAATTAATGACAGGAATTAAGGTACTAAATATTTACTAAACCGTGTCATGTTGATATTTAAAAATCGGTGAAGGCAAGAAATAAAAGCTAATTTCAACCCTTTTTATAGTGACTGCAAACAGATCAGCAAATGAACAAGTGCTTTGTCTGACCCATTTTCAAGTTTCTTCCCTCACTAAGCCTAGCTGTAACGCCTGACTTCAACTATTTTCAATGTATACAAACATCAAGAGATGGACAGTTTACTGTGGAAAGTACACAGCTGCAGATATATCGGCATGACACGAGTACGAGCAGCTAATTAAATGTTTTCATTGATTTGTACAACTAGTTGGCACATTTCTTTGGAAACCATATTCTGTAGTATTAAAAATCCAGACTTGATTAACTTATTTGTTTATAAAAAGGATTATATTGAAGCAAACAGGCTTTTGCTCCTGTAGCCACTGATGTGGAATCATCTGATAGATTTCAAAGCAGCCCGCTGGCAGCTTTCCATCCATGGCTTTGGAATTAGATCAAACTCACACACTCTACCATCACCCACTAAGCTGATAAAACTTCCCACATCAGCCCTCAGCTGTACCAATGGAGACAAAAGCTCGGTGTGTGAAGATGTGACGGAGTCCGTGCAGCATGAGAGGACTGAGGCCAGCAGTTCTGCTCCCCCTGACTCTGCTCGTGTTGGAAAGTCAAACCTTTGAGCTGCAAGATACGATTCATGCCCTGATAGAAGAGAACATTCACCTCCATGACCAGCTGAAAAACCTCACGCAGGCCCTCAGGGAGCTCAAACGGATGCTCTGGCATCACGCAAACGGTATGAAGTCCACTTTATTCATGTAAACACTGTAAATACATAAAGTGAAGACAAAGTAGCACATGGATTTTATACACTTCTTTTTATATTAAGTTTTAATTGCATATTTAATTTGAATCCGTTTCAGTATTCAATCTGTAAGCTACAAACCTCTTAATTGTAGAAAATGGTTAATATGAGCATAAATTCTTGGAAATGTATATTTTTTAAATGCTGATTAAAGTAAAAACTGTTTTCTTTTAAATAACTAATTTTATTGGTTGACTGCCAAGTTTGGGCTTGTATCTGTTAGCAAAATATATAAACCACTGGACAGATAATGAAACTATCAATCGATTTACCACTGCAGCTGATTAACTTTTAGTCAGCTTAAGATGGCTGCCACAGCCAGCTCACCTTTAGCAACACCACTCAGTCATGTCTGGACATTGAGCTAACATTTAGTGTAGCTGAGAGTCATTAAAACATCAAAATATTGCATGAGATAGTGCATGTTATCATTTTTAACCCTGTCATCTCACAAAAAAAAGATGAGAGGTTAAAACTGTGATGAAAGGTGGTGTATGACACGCTCCTCCAAGGAATGCTCAGGCTTTTAAGTCTTTTCTCACCCGTGCTTGGTTAAAACTGTATGAATGACTTTTGTTTTCTTCAGTCATCAGTTTGCATTGCGTCCAAATTATTTGAAAAACAATGTGTATGTTTCATGTGCAGAACCAGATCACAAACATCATGACGAGGAGGTCCAGCAAATGTGGGACGAATGGTCACAACTTGGTGAGCGCTCGTGCCTCTTCCTGACACTTCTGTCGTGCTGAGCGGGACAGATGCAGCAGAGGTTGCACCATTCGTTGCCATTGATTTTACAGCCATGCAAATCTCACAGTATCTGCTGCAGCCTGTTTTCAATTACATCACGAGCGTTTCTCCCTTCATGGCAGGCATCACTGCAGAAACCTATCTGCTGTTGGAGCACGCCTTTTGTGGACAGGACGAGACGAACTCCACTGCCCCCCTCCATGAGGAAACAGCTCTTCTGCTGCTGGTGCTGCCCTGCCTCACCGTGCTGTTGTTCAGCTGCATGTAGGCACCGTGAGCCTGCCCTCAGGACTGTGCTGTCCTTTAAATTCCCCACTGCCAAGCTGATGGTCAGGGGAGGATTAAATAAGAAACCGTAACAGCGAAGATTAATCAGGCAGCGAGTTTTGACGTGTCAGGGATCATCACGTCCGCAGCCTCATCGGAGCGATTACTGAGCCAGCAGGATGAACAAGTTGACCCATCTGTCTCAGACCTCGAAAGCAGATTCAAACTGGCTCGCTCATTTAAAGCCAATTTATCAATTACAGTAAAAACACATGGAAATCTGGATGTATTACCAAATTTCTAAAATATAGACCAACTTTATAGTAAATATTAAAGATGTGGATTTTACTTCTATTATGTTATTTATTAAAGTTTGGCCTGTAACAAGATATATGGAACAACAAATTTTCATTAAAAGGTACTCATTGCAAACTATATCAAACAATAAAAAAGGTTATGCTAAACCATATGGTGCGCTTTGGAAGAGAACTTTTAAAATATAATTAAATAAATTTCAATTAGCTTCTGTTGACATTATCAGTTTATAACTAAGAGCAGAAAACCGTCAAGTTTTGGTTTTAAACAGAAAGACTTCGAAAATAAAACTTCTATCACAATAAGCAAAAACCACCAATACTAAACTAACAGCAGGATGAAGTCAACCTAAACAGGCTTCTTTGTTGCTAATTATATCTATTAAAATCAACCAAAACATGAAAAATCTTAACATACTTTGATTCACGCAACGATTGTGGAACTATGTGGCAACGTTAGGATTATCATAAAATTGTTCCTAATAAATAAAAATGTGCTAACAGCTGAGGAAATCTACCTTTATGTCACTCTGAGAACTAAATCTGTAAAACTGCATGTTCTAAAGATCCCTCCTGCAACTACATAAGTTAATGCACAATAAACATACCTTAGATAACTTAAAAAAGACAGTAAATTCAAACATGTTTATTTTCTCCACTACTGGAATCGTTACAGCACATATAAAAGGTACAAAATGAACTAAAGATCAGTCTGAGTTCAAGGTTTTACACTGAGGAAAGTTTATCTAATGATAACGTAGCAGAGAGATTAAAATAAAAATACAGGAATGCGTTTTAACAAATGAACAGCAGAAAGTCATGAGTGAAACAAAAAGCACCTAGCGCATCCTCGCCGTGTATCACATGATCTTAATGAGTCATATTTGCTCTTTTTAGATGTTTACAATAGAATGATTTGAAGTAACTCACTGGTGTTTGTGTTACTTGTGCATTTACTTCTGGTTTTGCTTTACTAACATTTGTGTGTTTATGTCTTAGTGGTAACATGGTAGCTCCTAACTAGCATCTTAGCTCAGTCTGTCATCACTACAGGGTGGGGAGGGGGCACGTAAATAAATACAATGTATAGTCCAAACAAATATTGCATGTCAGATATAGCTCTAGTCTATATCAAGATCAGAGTCCTCATCACTCACAGTGCTCTGAATGATGGCTCCATTGCGAACAGTCTTTGGGACGATGGGGGGCTTCTCGGGCAGCAGGCCGCACTCCTGCAGCAGCGCCTCCACGTCTACAGCGAAGAAGTCTTCCCCGAGCTGGTCCGTGAGCCGCACGAAGTTGCCGATCAAGTCCCCTCCTTTGTAGACGAGCAAAGCGGGCAGAGCGCTTTCTCTGAACAGCTCGCTGGTGCTGATGGCCGAGCTGCGCACGCCACAGAATTTAACCAGAGGGTACTCCTGCGCCAGACACATCAAGCTGCCGCTCATGGCCTCGCAGCCGGGGACGTCCGGCTCATAGATGTGGATCACGATCAGCGTGCTTTTGTCCTCTTTGTCTAAAGCCTCCAGGAACTCCTCGCCGCTGTTTAGCTCGTACACCTGCTTGAAGCGCTTTCCGCTGCAGAGCTGGCGTCGCATCTCCTCGATGCGCTGCATCCTGTAATGCTGGAGGAAGTCTTCGTCATCCTTTTCTTCCTGGAGCATGTTGTACTCCTGCATGGTCATCTGCGAAGCAAAAAGTGGGGCAAGCTTATTAGCAATTATTAGAAGAGCTGTTTGAGTCATTTTTATTGATTAAATGTACAACAGGTACAAGACCATTTCAGCTCAGCACCTGTGCTGAAATTAAGGAGCAAGAAGCCACAGGGATCTAACAACGTTCAACTTGTTTAGTTTGCTTTCACAGCCTGTTCAGACTAGTTTCAAGATTTGCAGATGTAATTCCATGCTAAGAGAACAGAAAGCTTAAACAAAGACCCTTTCTCCAAGTCATAAACATAAACCTTCCATTCTCTAACTTACTTTGCTTTTAAGCTTGTCCTGCAGCTCTTTCTGTTTCTCTTTGTCCTTTTGCAGATCAAGATCCGAGCGGCAGGTCATCGACAGCTTCTTTATCAGTCTTTCCATCTCATTTTTCTGCTCTTGTCTCTGTTCCACCTCCAGCTGCTTGTACTTCCTCCAGTCATTGATCACACCCTTTGGTCCTAAGATGAAAACGGTCACTTTTTACTGCCATCATAGTCTCACAATCCTTGATAAGTTGTATATTATAACAGGAATCCTCTGAGTTCTAAGTTTTGTGACAAATAAAGCTTGATATATACACTTCTGTTTTAAAAGGTGATGAAAAATATACAGCTTTTGTGGAGAAATACTACCTTTCCTTCCTTTAAAATGATTTTCTCTTCATTTAAAGCACAAGCAATATATATATTTTCCAAGAAGCTACTCAAAGCTCATGTGTTATCGTTACCTGTGTTGACAGAACTTCCATCTGCACTGTAGTCTATCTCAGCCTCACTGACACCAGCATCACGGATGGTCTTCTTCTCCCCATCTTCATCGTCACTGGCCTCGTCCTCACTGCTGCTGTAGTAGTACTGCAGCTTCTCGCCCAGCAGCTTGTCATCTAGAGTAGTCATGGCAACAGTTCACCTGTGGGGAAACAGAATATACATTTAACAGATTTACACATTCATTTGCCATTAGAATAATGTTCCACACGTTGAGGACATTATTCTGATAATAATCCAGACTGGCAGGCATCCATGCTGTCATTAGAAAAGGCTTATTTAAAAAAATAGGGCGTGTGAGATGCACTAAAAGCTTAAAAGAGGCGCGTCAGTTCATTAAACATAAGCTGAGGGGCCTTTAATGGGGCTCTGATCCGTCTAAAATCCAACCTCTGAGCCAGACGGAGACAATGTTGATGAATCCCTTACTTAAAAAATTGTTACGATCTGTCTAGATAATCGAACATCTATGGCATTTCCTTTCGTTAGGTTGCTATTTTGTATAAATGAAATCAACATCTCGATTCATTGAGTGAACACCAATACGTAAAACAATGGCTTGAAGGCATTTTTTAACCGATGTTACAAATAAAACATGAAGCTGGGTAATTTTGTGCCTGAAAAAGAAATAAAGCCAATATGTTTATTTTGACAGTTTAAGTGGGGCAACTGTAGGAACAGCAAGTTCTGCAAGTTACGTTGAGCTAGATTAGCCAAGAAGCTAACTAGTTTGACATGGTGGACGCAAGTAACACCATATAACTTAAATGTGCGGGATTTTAAATGTATCTACACTCGTATGTTTTACGCAAATATTAAAATTACAAAATGCTACTCAAATAAAATCTTACCTTAACTGTTTAATCAGCTGCTGTGCTTCGATTGCTTCCTCTCTATAATCTGCTAGTTTAGCAAGCCACGCCTCCAAGTGATGATGCGTTCATGACGCATGTAATGTTTAAACATGTACAGTACATGTATCTTTTTTGTTAAGCTTATACTTTGGAATCACTCAGTACGCTATTGTTTAGTTTATACAGTATA
>JARVGQ010000672.1:13320814-13331526 GCA_031762355.1 Hypsolebias martinsi | reverse complement strand
GCGCCAGCCAGTCCTACCGGGAGCAACTCGGGGTTAAGTGTCTTGCCCAGGGACACAACGAGGTATGCAGTGACCGGAGATCGAACCCAGGACCTTCCGGTCCTGAGCCGGCTGCCCTGCCTCCACACCATCTCGGCCCACAATAAAACTGAATTGAAATATTAAAACTTCAAACTTAATTTTAAGCTAGCTTCAATGTTATGCACAAACAGCTACATTTAGGTTAGAAAATGCCAGCTAGACTAGCTAAAAGTTAAGACTAAATTGATCTCTTAAGAGGATAAGCAATAAAAATCTGGATATCCTCAATTTTTTTCATTCAACCGTTATTTATACAGGTTAATTCCCATTGAGCCTCGAGGACTCATTTACAAGAGAGGCCTGTTACATACAAAACATACAAGCAGTAGAAAAAGAGAACATGAGGGTGGAAGTAAAAAAATAAAAATCATATCTCACACCTTGTCCTGGCTGGGGTACAGTGTAAAAGATGGAATATATAAATAAATAAAAAGACCTCACAACATAAAAAGCAACATAAAATGAAATCATAATACATTTATGCATGAGGAGGTCAACAAAGGTGATGAGTTGTCTGTGGAACTGCCAGAAAGTTCCAAAGTTCTGATAAGTTGGTACAGTGTCTATCAGCGGCACACTTCTGACAAGGCCCACAGCTGTCTTCAAAAGAGGGTGGAGGAGGAGGGGAGGAGCAGCAGATCATCATTATTCACATAACCTCTGGGAGAATTTGAGATAGCTGGCTATTCAAGGCCAAGCAGGGGAGCCAGAATTGATAACAACATATGTTTTGGGACAGGCAGACTCTGCTTGATTTTTTTAATCTCTGCCGTCAAATGGTCTGCTGGTTCTTCTCAATGGCGAATCCAAAACAGCCAGATTCATGGTCATTCTGCCAGGCTGTGCTTGTAGCCTTCCCCAAGGTTGAATCCTTCACTCTAATGAGTTCCAGAAGCCACAAGTGGCCTGTGATTCTCAGAAATTGTGTCCAGCTTACATCTTAGCTCGAGAAGCATCTGAGTCTGGGCACTCGAAGCGCAGCACATTCCGTCACACAAGGCAGGCAGCTGCAAAACTGCCAGATCCGCTGCCAACGTCTTCCGAGTTTGTCAATAAACCAGAAACCTGCCCATTCCAAAAGGCAGAAATCCCGCTATCATAACTGCTATTATGTATGCGTCAACTATGTCCTCAATAATACGGACAGACACACCATCTTCCACTGGACCCAGGAATCCATGGTGTATCCCAAAGTGAATGTCCCTTCAGGGCTTGAGTGCTCTCCGTCTCCCTGTCTTCTCGTAGAGAAAATGTTATCACATGCATTTAGAGAACAGCTGATCAAATCTATGATTTACAGTTTAGAGATAGGTAGAGAGAGGCTCTGAAACAAGTTCACAGGACGAGAGCAAAAAGCAGGAGGGAGGCAGGAGCGGGTGAAACGACCGTCTTCATCGAGTGTAAGCAGGAAGTGTTATAACTTGCACATATAATGGCCATTAAATGTAAATTAATAAAATACTACATTTCGGTTTTAAGTTAATGTTTTTATTGACTCAGAAAACAGTTGTTTTACAGCAGAACTGAACATTTTAAGTTGAAAGAAAGAATTTTAGGTTTGTCAGAAAATGTCAGGATGTAAAGACACTCAAAATGAACAAACCCTTTGACACTATCTTTATTTTCTCTTGTCATAACAAGACTAAAGCCTGTTATGTAAAGTTGTGGAAATTATTATTTATGGTGGTAAAGGAGGTTTGACGCAGTTTTTCTCCGCTGGCTGGGTAATCTGATGATGAACAACCAATATGACCAAACATTGGCCTTTCCTTGATGCTGCACTTTATCAGGTGTCAGATGGCAGCAATAAGACTAATGGGATGATTTGGCTCGTCGTCAGATGAACATGCGAGAACCTTCAGAACAGAGTACAAACAAAAGATCTAAATACATACAGTTTAATATTTCAATTCAGTTTCTATTCAGTTTATTTATGTAGAGCCAAGTCACAACAGAAGTTGTCTCAGGGCACTGCATAAAAACATCCACACATATAAAAAACAAAGCCAATTAGTAAAAATTCTCTATCAACAGTTTGTTTTGAATCTTCACTTCGCCGCAGTCTGCCATCCTGAGCAAGAGCAAAGGAAACAGTGGAAAGGAAAAACCTCCCTTTTAACAAGAATAAACCTTTAGCAGAACCAGGCTCAGGATGAGTAGCCATCTGTTTTGACCGGCTAGAGTTAGAGGAACAGGAAGGAGAAACAAATAAATATGAAACAATTAACACCCAGATTTATGTAAGACTGAGATCAAAACAAAATATGTTTTTATTTTTACTTTTAATGGTAAAAAAATAATATTTTTTTCAGCAATTAGTTTTAGGTCTAAAACAAAATGTTTAGTTTTATTATGTTCAAATCATCTGAAAGAAATATATGTCTCAGAAAATTGTTGCAGAGTGTCTTGATTTACACAGAATTATTTTTTGTTTTCTTGATTTGGACTGATCAACTTGATGGTTTTGAGAATTAATTTGTATGTTCTAAAAAATAAATAATTCATCTGGGATGTTTTATGTATGGTAAGTTGTAAAAAGTGCTAATAATGGTCAGAAATCTCTCAATTATGGAAACTTTTTTTTTCCATAAATCATTGCTCTGTAAAATAAATAGAGATATAATCTTTTTTTTTAACCACACATAATTCTGATTTAGTCTTGCTGCAGTTTTACCCTTTAAAACCAAAATTAGTAGTTGCAAAGGTGTGTGTGCACGTTTTTGTTTCAGGTTACCTTGTAGGGACCAATTTTACAAAAAAAAAAAAAAAAAAAGAATTGTGGGAACCAACTGCTTTATAGGGACCAAAGCCAGGTCCCCACAAGGAGAAGTCGGGTTGGGGGTTAGGGGTTAGGTTTAGGACTAAGGCGTGAATTGCGGGTGGGTAAGGGTTAGGGTTAGGCTATAGAAAATGAATGCAGGTCGATGCAAAATCCTCAAAATGTATGTTCACAAGAATGTGTGTGCATGTGTGCGTATAGGTGTGTGTGTTGTGTGTGTGTGTGTGTTTGTGCGTGTGTGCTGGTAAAAGCGAGATGCCCCCGGCCCGTAAAGCGATCCTGACACCATGAATAATAGAGAATGTCGCAGTAGAGAAGATAAGTTCTTTGAGCAAGGCTCCTTTTTCACAGGGCTTTCTCCTGCAGCCCATGTGACCACAGAGGTGTCACTAATTTTTCATGAGTTGTGTTTGTGGGTTGCATGTTCATATATTGCCCAGGTAACAAACCATCAGGTGGTGATTCCCCCTGAGAGTGGCCTGGGTCAGTATATCTCCTGTGCCGCATACCCAGACTCCTCTGAACCCCACAAGCCCTGAACCTCCCTGCAGCCAAGGGTCAAATGAGTTGTCTTACACCATTAGAAACGCAAGGCAGCATTTACGAAACTAAAAGCCAAGGAAGCGGATAAATAAAAGATGCCGCTGAAACAGAAAAAATCCACAGCTTCGGAGGAAACCGAGGAGATTGATGATGAAGTGGAGGAAGCTGAGCCAAACTTAGAGGAAAGGGGTGATGAGTTGACCCAAGGGGCCACTACAAAAAGAAAAAAGAGCCAGAAGAAATACAAGAGCTCGGAGCGCTCAGAGGTTCAGGAGCTCCCGGAGAAACAGAAGAAGGTTAAAGAGGGTAGTAAGGTGAAAAAGAGGAAAAAGAAACCAGATGATGATGCTGCTGAAGCTGATGCCGTGGTTTCAAGTAAAGATGTTGAGAGTGAGCAGAACAACAATGAGGCTACAACCAAACGCAAAACGGAGAAATCTGAGAGACCTAAAGAGGAAGTGACAGAAAGAGTCAAGGAGGAAAAGAAAAAAAAGAAGAAGCAGCAGTCTTTGGAAAATCCAGAAGAAGAGGAGGAGATGGGGTCCAAGGATAAAAAGTCCAAAGATGCCAAGAAGAAGAAGAAGTCTCACAACGATGATGATGAGGACTCCTTGGTTGAAGAGCAGGAAGAAGAAGAGGACTCAAAGAAAAAGAAGAAGAAGAAGGCAAAGAAGAGCTCTGCAGGCAGTGATGAAGATAAAAAGAAAAAAGGAAAAAAGTCCAAAAGCAAACAGGTGGACTATGCTGTTCTCTACCAAAACGAGCTGCTTAACTACCACACCGACTCCTCTGATGGATATGAAGACGAATACTACAAAAAGAAAGGTAAGGAACAGAAAAGTCTAACACTCATTTTAAAATCTCTTCCTCTTTACACACAAGTCTAACAGCCAGAACACGAGTTTCTGCCAACTGCTTTGGCTCTGACCAGGGGCCAAGCAGGGGAACCCCTCTGTGATTGTTCTGATGAAAGCTCAGTTATGTTCCACATGAATGAAGCCCAACAGAGGCCCGAGGGCAGACAGGTGCTGGGTGCCGTCCCAGACTCGGGGACTAGGAGCACCATTTGGGCCACTGGTAGGACTGAAAGTCTCAAAATTACATAATGTATACATCCCATAGCTTTAATGTAAAATATACATTTTCGTATAAAAAAGAAAATCCTTGAGTTTCTTAGCCCTGGAGGGGACATGTGGGATTTATGTTTGTTTTGCATTCCCTCGTAATACTTTTGCCTTTTGGCAAGCACAGACTGGATATCCTTATATTTTGGCTTATATATTTTGGCTGATTTCATAATAAAACTCCATGAACCTCAAATATGGGTGTAGTGTCTGCTCCATTGTTGCTGTCGTCTGCGAGGTAAATGGTAACACTGTAACAATGTAACACTGTTTTTATGTTAAGTTTTTGCATTCCCACACAAAAGTATTGTAAGGGAAAGCAAAAGTATTGCAAGGGAACACAAAAGTATTGCAAGGGAGCAGAAAAGTATCGTGAGGGAATGCAAAAGTATCGCAAGGGAGCAGAAAAATATCGCAAGGGAGCAGATAAGTATCGCGAGGGAGCAGAAAGTTGGCTTTCATCAAGTCAGAAGCATCAAAACAAATCTGTGCACGTCTTTGTTTTGTTGCTGGCCCATTCAGTTCTCTGGCTCAAGAAAGAGTTTAACAAGACTCAGTTTAACCAAATCACTCACTTTCCTATTTTATCAAGCATCTTAGTTTCTCTTTAATGAGGTTTTAATAGCTCAGGTTGATGTAGACCATGCTTGTGTTTCGGCTCAATGTCAGTCTTTTAATTTTCTGCACAGTGTTTCTGTTATCTGTGTCTAGCTGCATTTTTTTTGTCTATAGCTGAACTTTTCATCCACTCCCTGTTTTTTTTTTGTAGAACAAATTAACATGTACATCATTTCAATACAATTCAGTTCAGTTCATTTAAATAGCGCCAAGACACAAAAGACGTTGTCTCAGCACACTGTACAAAAACATTCACGTACATTATAAAATAGAATCTCAGAAACCCATAAGATTGTGTTGAATCTTCACATCATCACAGTCTCCCATCCTGAGCAAGCACAAAGGCAACAGTGGAAAGGAAAAACTCACTTTAAACAATGAATAAACCTCCAGCAGAACCAGGCTCAGGACGAGCCATATGCTTTGACCGGCTGTGTTTGATAGGAACAGGAAGGAGAAACAAATAAGCATGAATGATAAGTCCAGGTGTACTTTCTATTGGAGGAAATACAAAAAACAAACAAACAAACAAACAAAACACGTTAAAGATGGAAATACTTACAAATACAAACGGGTAGAATAGAGCAAGGAAAAACGGCAGAGTGAGGAAATGTGGTCAGTTTGTCCTCCAGCAGTCTAAGCCTATAGCAGCAGAACTAAGGGATAACTCAGGAAACCCAAGTCAACTCTAACTATAGGATTTATCAAAAAGGAAAGACTTAAGCCTAATCTTAAAAGTAGACAATGTGTCAGCCTCATGGATAGAAACTAGAAGTTGGTTCCACAAGAGAGGAGCCTGATGACTGAAAGATCTGCCTCCCATTCTGCTTTTGGAAACGCTAGGAACCACAAGTAAACCTGCAGTCTGTGAGTGAAATTCTCTTTTAGGAAATATGGAATAATAAGATCTGTAAATTTTAATGAGTCTTTTTGGCCATTGTCACATTTCAGTGTTCACCCATAGCAGTGAATTTTCCACAAGAACACTTCTAATAAAACAATGCAATTGAAATATGACAGATGTTTAGCTCTTTTGCCATAGCAGACACAATTTAGCTGCAGATTTACCTCTTTAAATTACCTGGCTGTTATGCCCCAGTCAAAACATCATTTTGGTCTTCTGTAGATTATTAGACACAATTTCAGAATGTGACTTTTTTTTTTTTAAATTGTGTGAGTTTTCATCTCTTTCTGCTTTCTTTCTTTCAGTCTACGAGGTGGTCACTATTACAGGTGATGTAAAAGGAGCTGGGACTGATGCTAATATCTTTGTTACCCTTTTTGGAGACTTTGGCGTCTCGCCCAAGGTTCACCTGGCAAGCAAGTGGGTGTACAAGTATTCGCTTTATTGCTCATGAATTTTTATGCTAAAAAAAATACATCTTGAGTAATTTAAAGGTGTACTGATTAGTGCTCAACTTGTGTTGTGTTATGTGCAAATTGTGTTTTTATGCTGTTTTACGTGTTCTCTTTGTAAGTTTTGCAGGTTTAGCACCTTGTCAAAGTCAGTACTAAACTTTTTATGTTTTCCATTCTTCTTTAATCCTTCAGCACAGAGAAGAGGTATTTTTAAATCAGTCTGCCAAATGATGGTTATGATTCTGTCCTTGTGTTTGGTTGTACTGTGGACACAACAAACTGTATAGAAGAGAATTCCTCTGCATCACTAACCTGATTGCTGCAAGGCTCACGAGGCAGGACACTGACTTTAAAACAAACATTCATAAAATGAAGCTGGAATCTCTCTTCCATACAGCTGAAGGAAGTGCTGGACTCTGAATATCTGGAGTAAGGAGGAACTACGTGACATGGCCGGTCTTCGTTTCTTTTCAGAAAGAAATGAAAGAAGACCACCATGTCATGTATGCAGATGATCAAATGACTCTCAAGGGATCTTATCCACAGCAGGCTCCTTTTATCTCTGCACACATTGATTGACAGATAGGCTTACCTGTGCAGCATATAGGATATACTGATGTATTGTCACCCACTCAGGACCATGTCACCCACACCTTCCAGTGGTCCCATTCATTCACCCCAGTCCGCATCAACATGGCTTGTATTCAGTACCTCCATGCTGTGTGACTGCTGTGTACCTCGATGAAATCCCATACACATACAGTATGTTAATGAGTCTGCTTTAAGAAACACGCTGCATATGTTAGGAGTTTCGCCTTACTCTGATATACCTTAGGTCCTGCCTGTATTGTGTCACGATGGATTTAAACTTTCTGACACGATAGAGGTAAAGGAGGTTTTGATTTCTCCAACCCTCCTATAATAATAATAATAATAAATAAAAAAAAAAAACAAGGAAAAGGAAAAAGGCTTTGGAAATTCAGTGCAATTTTAAGATCCACATTGTGTGAACTCTGAAGTTTTTTATTATCTCTTGCAGGTGTCTAAACAAAGACACGAGAGCATGCATTCATGTGTGTTGGATAGTGTTTCATTGCAATTTGCACCTTAATTATGCAGTCCAGTTGCTGAATATATCTATGGAAGACAAGGTAGAAAATATGACCTCGTCATTCAGACAGAAAGGATTCTTCTGTTAATAAGGAAGAGGCTGATTGATTAGTAGTTTTTTGATAAAGGGATGTCCTCACATGGCTAGTTTCATCTCTGTGAGGGGTAGAAGCACAGTGTATGAGGAAGAAGAGGAGGAGGGAGTGATGAAGTGGCAGAGCAGTCAGTGTGGTTTCATATTATACCACTGTCACAAGACCACCTGGGTAGCTTAAGTCGGATCAGTCACAGGGGATGGTATTTACTAATTTAAAATTCCACCCCCTTACCTGTCTGGAATCAAAAAGAGGAAGACAGTTGATGCATCCTTATCACACATTTTAATATTTCTCATGTCTCCTTAATTTACAGAAGCCGCACTGCATTTGAGAAGAACAAGACGGATGTTTTCCGAATTAAAACACACAACGTTGGACCACTAAAAAAGATGAGGTATTGCACAGCAAACTGACATGCTATACACACATACAAGTCACTCACTGCATCACAGGGTCAGCTTCATGGTTATGAGAGTCTCACGCAGGACATAAGTGGTGTACAGTGCTGGCCTTCATGGGATTTTTATCCTGTGACAAAAGGTTAAGCCCCATCTGTTGTCATGAATTCAGTCTAACTGTAGGAAGAGTTACGTCAGATCCAGAAAGCATAAACAGCGTCCAAACACAAAGACACTGCCATTTGGTTGGAAAACTAACAGGTGTTCAGGTTCAAGAGCAATCGCAGCTTGTAGCTTCAGAGTCATCATCTCACAGACTTATCCTTGTTGTCATGGCGACATCTCTACTGACGATCACATGCAACAATCTGTCACTCCTGACTATTAAAAATAACAACAGTGAAGTAAAGTTTAGCCATGCTGTTAAAAATAACTCAAAAAGGTTTTCTTAGTGGATTGTGGAGGGAAGGTATTTTATCAAACCAGCTAAGAATAATACTAAAGCTTTTATACGATTAGTGGTCCCTCCAGAAATGTTTGATTGGGTAGGGAGTGGGCTTCGTTGAAAGTCCTGGGGTGGTGAACCAAAACCTAAAAACCAGAATAGAATTTCAGGATATTTCTTGTGTTGTTATAAACTGTATAAGTTATTTAACAAATATAACAAAACAGGAGTTGGATAATCACCTTTTGAAACATATAGGTCTACTTTAGTTTCTATGTATTTAGTCAGTGTTACTTATTAAGAAAAGCTCTGTCACTACTCTTTTTTTGTCCTTTCCTAAATTTATGCTTATAAAAATATTCACATACTGTAAAACTGGCTAATAGGGCCATTGGGAAGGACAATGACTTTTTGATCAGTTCCCCAACCAAGACCCCCCTTGATGGCACCCCTGGACTGAATCTGATTTATCCTTCCTAAAGTGTGGTCTCCTTGCAACTCATAATGGGTTATGATGAAGAGAAACACCAACTTGAACTTAAGTTAACAGGATCCAGTTTAGAAACATATCTGTCTTCATTAGACCCGACAGCTTCACATAAACAGTGCATTATTTATAATCACACTGTCTCATCTCACTAAGACTTTTCTAAACTGCGGTGAGGGAGACCAGATACTTCTATATTAGCACTGAAGAGAATCAAACAAACTAAAAATAAAGTCTTGTTGAATGTGACAAGCTCATTTGAGATTACCTGCAGGTTGCAAACCATGCAAAATTCTGGCTGTTGCATTATCTAGGATCGAACACGACAACACAGGAATGAGCGCCAGCTGGTTCTTGGACAGGGTGGTGGTGACGGACGTGAACCGGCCAAATCTGCGCTATTATTTCGCCTGTAACAACTGGCTGAGCCAGGAAGAAGGGGATGGCTTGTTTGTCAGGGATCTGTTGGGAAGCCTAAACCCCATGGACGTCCCAAAATGTTGGTGACTCACACACACCCAAAGCAGACCCAATAATGTACAAGATTAAAGCAAAAGAACTACTGATTGAAGCAGGAAACACTTCAGACAAACCACTGGAATTAAGCCAAGTAGATGCCCAAAAGGCATTTATTAACAAGTTAATTTAAAGTAGAATGACATATTGAAAATATTGCCACCAGAAAGAGATAAATGTTTTTTAAATACTTCTAACAACAGTGATTACCACATCTGAGCAGTTGTACATCACCATGCCTGACAGTCTTCAGATCTTCCTACAGTTTCAGCTTGTAATTGAATGCCTCCTGAGTGTAAGCCTCAGGTAAAACCAGTCTCTGTGACCTCTGGTGTAACGTGATCTAACATCTTAGCACCTGTAGTCAATCAAGTAAAACACTGTAAAGACGCTGTTCTATGAGGGAACGGCCACAGCAATATAGCGATTACTCAAATAGACACTCATTGTAAATAATTCACCTAGAAGCATCTGAGGGGTGATTTACAAATAACTTTTGGATAAGAAAATAACTTATTACCAAAATAATTAGGCTTCTTGTCCTTTTTATGTTTACTATTAACCTGTGTTCCCTTATAATTTGAATGTCATTTTTATTGAATCTTTCATGTTTCATGTCTTACAGTGAACAAATATCTTGTGAGCGTATTCACTGCTGACATGAAGGGAAGTGGAACTGATGCTGATGTCTTTCTGAACATCTTTGGAGAATATGGTGACACAGGTGTAGTGTGAAAGAGATTTATTTGATTTGATTTACAAAATGATTTACTGTTTTAAAATACTGGAATGGAAAAAATAATGCTAATCATCAAGTTTCAAAACATCTCACTAAACATACAACTTGAACAGATTAATGCATCTGTTTTATTTAAATCTGTTCTAATCATTTAATTTTGTGATTTATTCCTGTAAGGCGAAAGAAGACTCGACAGTGACAAGGACAACTTTGAACGTGGCTCAGAGGACAAGTTCACCATAGAGGCTCCGAACCTTGGAAGGCTAAGAAAAATTACTATTGGCCACAACAACCGTGGCTCTTCAGCTGGATGGTTTCTAGATAAGGCACATATGGATGAAACATGCACACATGTGTAAAAAATGTATATAAAAAAAAAAAAAAATTCCGGACGAGCCCCCATTTTATATACACT
>JARVGQ010000672.1:13286348-13303219 GCA_031762355.1 Hypsolebias martinsi | reverse complement strand
TCCCGCGGTCGCCGCAATAAGGCCGGAGCGGCGCTTTGCTGCGAGGGCCTCAACGCCGCTTGCGGCTTTAATTATGTGATGAAATTTATAGTGTAAAGCATGTATATCAGTAGTTTAATTCAAGTTCAAGTAGGTTTATTGTCATTTCATCACATGTGGTACATGAGGTGGAACAAAATTATGTACACAGGGTCCCAGTTACACCCAACAATAGCAAAAATATTGTTGGACGTAACTGCAATAATTAATCATCATGTTAAAAATGACTAAATACAGTAATCTGTTGAAATGAAACACTGCTATTTGGAAATAAGTTTGTGAGGATGATATCAATCTTCATTAGATTATCTACGAGGTAACGGTGGTAACGGGAGACGTGCAGAATGCAGGAACAGACACCAAGATCTTCATGTCTGCGTTCGGTGCCAACGGCAGCACAGAAGAAATGTTGCTGGAGAAGAACGAGGACAGGTAGACTGAAATGTGTCTTGTTAGTTTTAAATCACTTCTCCCAGCTGTAAAACATAAAATGAAGCTCTGGATTATAAACTGCATTGTTTGTGGTGGATGGCAGGTTTGAGCGTGGCCAGGAGGACACTTTCAACATGGAGGTTGACAACATAGAACCCTTAAGAAAGCTGAGACTTCGAATTGACGGCTCTGGCAGTCGACCTGACTGGTTTCTTGACAAGGTCAGCTCACATTACCCAGTTTAACACCAAAAATCTCACATACATGTTCAGGATATCTTCACATGCAAAAAATAAAAATAAACGTGCAGTATTATGAAAAAGAGGGAAAAAAACTGTATTAATTGCAACTAAAGGTAGACACAGTAATACAATGTGGGTTAATTGAAACTGCAGATATACTGTACGTAAATCAACAAAATGAGGAGCATTAGAATAGTCACTTTTAGATTTCTAGAAAATCAATAATACAAAACAAGTCTGTGTTTTTGTGCTGTAGGTCACAGGATCATTCAGTCTGGTAGAAACAGACATTTGTCTCTGCTGGCAGGACGGTGGTAAATGATTCAGACCCACACACACACACACACATGCACACACAGTGGGGTCTGAGCATATTGACTTCTGTTTCATTTAGCTTGATGTTGTTGCAAGACTCACTAACCCACACCATTATAGCACAAACATACAATCTCACGCAGGCACAATTTATCAAAGCGATGGCTTTTTATTGTAAGTTTCCTTTAGATGTGTATTGCCCTGCTTTGATTATTTGCTGCATCAGCACATCAGCCTGGAATGGATTTTCTCTTGAAAAGACCCTGCCAGGACACCGTCAGTCCCCACCTCCACAATCAATCTGAAGTTTCATGTGGAAAGCTTGGATGAAATGGGACACGTTTCCTATGCTAATGTCGTTCCCGGTGAAAGGACAGCGCTAGCAGAGCGGTCAGGGGCGATCAAAGCAGTGTCCGCCTGCGCCCAGGAATCAGTTACTGTGAACATCGTCTTGACTTGACCCTGCAAAGTGTCTTCTGTGTTCAGCATCAGAAGCAGATGTGCCCTTGTGGACTGCTGGCAATGAAGTCAACAGTGAACTGGGCTGACATCCAGTGGAGTGATCAGTCCAAATAAATATGCAAAGATCTGAAATAATTCCTTTGTTTGCAAATGAAATGTATTTCAGGACCAGTTAAAGGACAAATATTAGACGGCAAGGCTTGCAATATCTTTTTTTTTTTCATTTTTTTTTTTTACATTGGATCCGAACTCTATATAAATGTATCTTAATTGAATTTTGTAGATAACCCTTCAAAAGCAACATGTGTGTTTGTTCAGGTGATCATGCGTAACCTGACCACAGAGGAGGTGTCTGTGTTCACCTACGAGGAGTGGCTGTCCAGGACGCGAGGACCCAAGAGGACCATGATCTGCGAGATGCCGGCAGTGGTGGACGAGGAAGTGATGGTGGAGCTCACCACCTACACCATCCAGGTCAAAACCAGTGATGTTGCAGGTATGTGCACAACACGCACACGCGAGATATAACGTTTAATTTGGCACGGTTAAAGAGGAAAGAACAGATTTTCCACTTTTTCTAACTTTCATACACTCATGGTGTTGAATATCTTGGTTATTTGGAACATATATATATATATATATAATCCCTTATCTGTATTAATATATCATCTGAAGCACAAAATAAAACAATTCTGACTGCAATTACTCATTACTTTGTATAACTTCTCCCCAAAAACAACATTGTTAAAAGTTAATATTAGGCCTGATGACATACAACTATTCAATAACTCAAAATACTAAAACAAACTACAGGTAGTCCTCAACTTACGAACGGGTTCCGTACCTACAAACCGTTCTTAACTCGATTTTGATGTAAGTCGAAACTCATTATACTGCGCCGCAAACCCGTTCGTAAGTCCGGATTTTTGCCGTAAGTCGAGGAAATACATGTAAAATATATGTTAGCACACCCGTTCTTAAGTCTGAGTTGCTGTAAGTCGAGGGCGCCATAAGTCGAGGACTACCTGTACTAAAATAGCACAAATTATAGCATTACAACTTAAAGGTTTTGATCTTTATTTTGAAAATCCTCATTAAATCTCTAGCGTCATGTTTTAAAAATAAAACCCTCTGATCTGCAGGGCTCTATGTTTAATCAAATAAGGAATAAAATATTAAATGTTCTTTGGGGACCCCCTCATTTTAAAATGTTGATGGGACCGATTCAAAGGCAAAGAAACGAGGATGCTTCAGGTCTATGAGGCATACCGTCGTCCATCCAGCCAGCCTTTCATCTTCGGGTCAGTGGTGGGTCAGCTCCTGGTGTGTTCAAACTATAGAGCAGCCGAGACAACCTCTTTCATCGCTAAAATCCCCCCAGTTTTGCCTGGAGGATCCTCAGGGCCTCTGTTAACGTAGACACTTCACCTGTCAAGCACATACATTGCTATTCTCACAGCCTTTTAAAAAGGAAGCATCTGTCAGTTAAAGCACCGTTCAGTCAGTGAACATCTCACATCCTGACAGCAAGTAAGAAAGCTAACCAGCCAGATAAAATGTTTGACCCCATAATTTTTATTTGAAATGTTCATGTCTTTCAGACTCACTCTGTTTACCATAGTGCAGCGGTTTATATTTCCCAGCAGAGGAAAAAAATCTGATGTTTGATTCTTGCTCAGTAATGAAAGAAAATCGTCCTCAGAAATCCTCCACACTCCAGCTCCATCTTTCTTCCTGCAGTATTGTCTCACTTGTGCTGCTGATCAATGTGATAGCGTGGCGCAGAGTCTGAGCCGACTTCAAAGGAATGCTCTCTGCCTCTGGCACTTCCTAGAAGCTAAGTCGCAGCCAAAATTTGAGGCTCTGGAAGAGGAAAACAACGAGCCAGGCTGATTGACACACACGTACAGACTCATGCAAATGACTTTTCATTTGCAAGGTGGTGCATGTAGTAATGGTGTCCTTTGATTTCATGTATATCATGTACACTTAGTACAGGATATGCACATAAGGTATGCACAAGTGATCATTTTTAAAGAAATGATACTTTAGGTTTAGCATTAATTAAAAAAAAAAGTTTTAAAAAGAAACTTGAACGTGTCCAAAAGTATTTTATGCAGAAGTCAGAACTCACAGAAATTAGCATTTCCTTCTTGCTTTCTGACAGCTTGTGCAATTTTTCACATTTAATGTTGAATTTTTTTAAGTTGCAATCTTTAAATACTTGATACTGTTATAATTGTTTATTTCATGCACTGAGACATTTATTTTTTATGTTTTAGCCCTTACTGTAAGTTTAACAGAATAGCTTTTACCTCCTAAATGAGGGATTTTCTTTGGTTTTGATAGCGGCTGGCACTGATGCCAATGTGTGGATCATCGTTTTTGGAGAGAACGGAGACACGGGAACCCTGGTGTTAAAAGAGAGCAACAAGTCCAACAAGTTTGAACGCAAGCAAGTGGACACGTTTCGATTTCCTGACGTGCTCAGTCTGGGAGAACTCTCCAAAGTGCGAGTCTGGCACGACAACGCAGGTCAGATGCTCAAGGAAGCTGAATGAAGATGTATGTTTTTAAAAGCTTGATACAGATAATCAAAATGGCTGACTTTTAATCAAAACAAGACTGCCTTAGCCTTTTTTGATATTTTACAAATTTTAAAAGTTAAACCAGTTTTAAGCTCTGCTGGCAGATTTCTTTAAAACAATGCAAACAGAGGTAAATAAACTAAAAATCTAATTTAGCCTGTTTACATCTGGTTTTCCATAATGATTCACTTCTGCTATGTCTCATAATACACTTTATACTTGAAAATATTCTCAAGACATTGCTGGAAATCAGAGCTCTAGGAAAGCATCTAGGAAAGCATCATATCATCTGCATATACAGGTAGTCACTGAAAGAACTCCTGACCACACATCATGTCACATTTGTTGTACAATCAAAAACTGTGAATGTTAAAAATGTAAAGTAGAAATTCAAACACATTTACTTTAAAACAGGCATATTTACTATTCTAATTTGTATTTGAATAGTTATTAAAAACAGTATAAACTTACTTAACAGAAAATAACCTGTCTTTGTTTAAATACACTACGCATTTTGCCTGGCAGGTCTCGCACCAGGATGGCACTTGGAACACATTGACGTGAAGGATGAGATTTTGGACAAAACATTTCGTTTTCCATGTGACCGCTGGCTGTCTAAGAACGATGATGATGGGCAGTTAATGAGGGAATTGGCCTGTGCTAACAATGACTATTTAGATCTCAGTGAAAAGACCAGTAAGCTTCCTTACAACATCATTCACATCTATTACTGATACCAATAGATTTGTTTGTTTAGTCCAAATGAATTTATGTATGTGGCTGCAATTGTTTTCACAGAGTATGAAATTCGCATCACAACCGGAGACACAGAAACCAAAGAGAATGCGTGGATTGTACTTGAGGGGAAGAAGGCTCGATCAAAGGAATTTGTAATGGAGAACTCTTCAAAGAAGAAGAGGTTTTTGCGGTAAGTGCTCACTGGGAGATTACCTCAATCACCTACAGCTTCTTTGCATGAAAATGCTTAAAGAAATGCCCTTCCTGTGTCAAATTTCTCCATAATCCCACCTGCAACTAGCACTTAGTCACATTGCCGCACACCGCTACTTGTTCAAGCTTATCTGTGTCTCTCTGTTAAGGGGAAATGTTGACCAGTTTGAGTTTTCATCAAAAAATCTGGGTGATATTGCTGCCATCTGCCTCGGCCACACACCCAAAGATGGCAAAAAAGTTAAAGGAGAAGTTTACTGGCATGTAGAGGAGGTTGTTGTGACTGAAAAAGAACTTGGAAACAAGTAAGCAGTCATGACCCACAGGAGTAATTCATCCATCGTTTCTGTTTTCAGTTGAAATGTCTGACAGTATTCTACTCTTCTTAGGTACATCTTCATCTGCAATGCTCTCGTCCCCCTCTCTCCAAAGAGGGATGAGTTCCTCAGTTTTGAGTGTAAAAAGGTCATCGAGAGCTTTGCCAGTAAGGCTCGCAGCCTGGTGCCTGTCAAGTATGAGATCCTCATCATCACAGGCGACGAGAAGGGAGCAGGAACAGATGCCAATGTTTTCATCACCATCTATGGCTCCAATGGCGATTCGGGTTGTCGGCAGTTGCGGCAGAGGTTTCGCAATCTTTTCGAACGTGGGCGGACTGATCGTTTCCTGCTTGAGATGTTGGACATGGGAGAGCTGCAGAGAGTTCGAATGGAGCACGATAATGCTGGCCTCAGCCCTGGATGGATGCTTGAACGGGTGGAAATCACCAACACGGCCAATGGCGTAACCACGATTTTTCTCTGTGGGAAGTGGCTGGACACCAAGAAGGCTGACGGACAGATTGTCAGAGTTCTCCATCCAAAATACTAACGATGAAACTTTTTCTGGAAATGGCCAACAACAAAAGGATCTACTGTTTTAAACATTGACCCAAAAGATTCTGCTTCTGGCAAGCTTTACATCTCAGTTAATGAGACAAATGTATTGAATTTATAGAGCTTCTTAAAATCCAGTTGTGTTGATGGTAACAGAATTTCCATGGGCCAGAAAAAAGGAATGTGCCATAAAGTCAATGTCAGGAATGGTTTGCCTAATTATTTTTATATTAATAAATGTCTTTTTCTAAGTGAAAATGAATTCATTTGCTGTATTTACATCTATTTAAAACAAGACACTTCATATATATTCATTTTACTTTTTATCCACAACAAATGAAAAAAGAAAAAAGAAACTAGGAAATGGCATATTGTCCATTACCTTGCATGCCAAAGTTTTACATAATCTTGCATGATCTGTTAGTTGAAGTACCGGGTACGGTATGTGTTGGAGATGACTCTCAGCTACTACCATCCTGACTTTTAGCTTAAACTCTGCAACACCGACTGAACTATAGTCATGTTTGTGTTTGTTAATGTTTAGTTTCGGCAGCAGTCATCTTGAATTGGGTCAACTCCAGAAGTTGATTTTGTAGATGTGCAGCCAATGAAAGTTTCAGTAAGATCCATCCACTAGTTCATATTAAGATATTTTGCTAACAGGCAGCACGAGAACCAACAGTTAATGCCAAAAATTTAGACAAAAATATTGTACTAAATATATGTGATCGTAATAACTCTCAAGGACTACTGCATAATTACAGCACTCAGCATAATTTTAGCTCAAGGTTTGTAAAACTGACTGTTGTAGCCATTTGTGTTTCCTGAATTTGATTAACTGTGGCAGCCATCTTGAATTGGATTGACTCCACAAGATGAGCAGTTGTAGATTATAACTATTAACCACCGTACTTTCCACTGTACACATCACAACGCCATATGAGTTGTATAAGTCCAAATATGTCTAATAAAGTAAAAAAAAAAAAACATAAACAAGTTGCTTCAGCGTATAAGTTGCATCTATTATACGTCACCGCTGACGCATCGCATTTGTTATCACCGCTGACCACCTGGAAATGTGGACAGGTGTTCTGCCAAAAATCCATTGGCTGCGAGAACTTTAACAAGAATTTAGCAAGGTGAACACTTAAAAACAATTATTTGTTTGCTCAAAATTATAGCAAAGGTGTATCTCAGTTGAACTTTTCCTTAATAAGTGCACTTTAACAGTAAAGTCAGCTGTATTTCAAAAGCTGTTTTGCAGCTGCGGGAGGGTGCAGAGGAAGGACTCACTGTGCATTTCTTCAAAATTTACCAAGATAACCACCTAAAAACAAGTATCTGTTTGCTCCACATTATAGTAAATGTGTGTCTCAGTTGAACTTTTCCTTAATAAATGCACTTTAATGGTCAAATCAGATGTATTTTGTCTAGACGGCACAGTGAAATGCAACTGATTTGACGTTTGCTCCAGGAGTTCCTGAGCGAGACAAAAGTGGCTGAATATGGCAAGCCAAGTGTCTCATTAATAGCCACTTTTACCTTATAAGGAGACACTTGGCTTGCCATATTACCTGAGGGCCCTCTAGTGGTTGAAAATGATAGTGTTCAATATTTTTCATGTCAGTATGAATGAAATCGTCAGATCTCAGCCAAAAAATGGTTTATAAATATGGGGGGGAAAAGTATATTAGTTGCTTCAGTGTATAAGTCGCAGGCCTTGCAAATGTATGTAAAAAGGTGCAACTTATACAGCAAAAAATACGGTACTTTGAGAGTTTCTTGAAAATCTATTCAGTGTTTCATCATGTTTTGCTTAAAAAACAGTCAAATTAACAGACATAAGAAATTATTGTTCCCAACTTTCAAGGCAGCAGGCCATGATTCAGTATAAATAAATGAATCTCAATGCAACTCACAATTTACCCTCTACACAAGCATTTTAGCATTTTTAATCCAGTGACTCATTGTCTTGTCTTCACTCTTAATGTCAACTTTGCTTTAAATACCTTCTACAGCGCTACACACCCTCAGGCATACAAAATGATCTAGCCAAAATCAGCTAGAAGCATAAAACATTCATCTCAGCTGTGATGATAATGAAAGAATTCTGAAGTTATAGGCATAAAACACAAAAAACATCCCTTTTTAATCCAGTTTATTACAAAAGAGCACATATAAAAGGATAATATACAAGCCATGAGATTGAATTAAAATAAAACAAAATAACATTTTGGGTTTAGCAATGCAAACTTTGAGATCATTAAGTCATTATTAGTAGGAATAATAAATAAAGTACAAAATTCCACCAAATATGAATCTAACATTTACAGCTAAAATGCTCACTCATTTCTTCATCAACACACTCATCACCATTAACGCGCTATTGCTTTAATATTAATGATAAATAGGTCTATTTTCAATAAAATATGCTATATTGAAAAAACATTGCGCAGTCACAGCAGATTTCTCATACAAGGAAAAGCGGCAGCCCTTTCACTGGCACTTTTTGGCAAATTTTCCTCTTCTGTTTAGGTTTTATTATTTTTTTTATTCAAGCAGCAACAACAACAAAAAAAAAAATCTACACTTTTCCTTTATATTCTTTGTAAATAATTTCACCAAACATTGTTAAACCACTGCGACTGTACTGGAACCTGAGAAAACATGCATCCCCCCCCCCCTCCCCCCTTTTTTTTTCTATGTAAAAGGTTGTGCTTTTTATAATCCTTGTCTCTCACTCAGAACATGACAGGAGTTGAAAGAGGAGCTACAGGCAGTGAAACTAAACTGGAAATGGAAAATATTAAGACAAACCAAAAGGGAAGATTAAATCAACAGAGGAAATAAAAAGGTTTTAAAACCCACAGTGAAGCCATGCCTCGTCATAGTCTCTTTATGACTTAAGATCAAGCTATTTCAGACAGTTTGAGTTGTATTTTTTTCAGTAAAATGGCTTCCTTGTCAAATATTGCCTTAGCTCTTCATGTCCTGCTTGTTTGATTGAACCAACAAGGCGTGCACTGATTCTTGTAAGTGGTGTCGGCAACACAAAAACATCTCCTAACACCCAAAGCGAGGCACTTCTTATGCTTATTTCAACATAATATTTAGGAAAAAGAACCAAAGAGAAACACAGGACAGATGAAAATCAAAGACAAAACACAAAAGTGACTAAAAGAAACATCGTTAAGACCCATAGTGCGACGTAAGAAGCGAAGCTGAAAAGAATAAAAGCCACTGAATTCAATTGAAGCACAATCACAACTCTGAAAAAGTTGGAATATTTTGTAAAATGTACATAATAAACAGAATATTACAAATCTCACAACCCTGTTTTGCTCACAGCAAAGCCTAACAAATGCATTAACTAAGAAATTGTGACACTTTTGAACCCCTAAAAAGAAGTACTTTTTAATTTTATTGCAGCAACACGTCTTAAAAATTGGACAGGACCATATTTACCACTGTAAACCCACTGTTGGAGTTTTGAGGATTTTATTTTTTTTTTTATTATTTTTTGTCCATGAGGCACCAAATGTTTTGTACTGGTGAGAGCTCTAGACTCCAGGCAGCCAGTTCAGCACCCAGACTCTTTTATGAAGCCATACCGCTATAATGGATGGTGTTTGATGCTTAGTGTTTCTTGGTGCAAAATACAAGGCCATGAAAGGCAGACAAGACTGAGAAAACATCCTCTGGATGAAAGCAAACCTGCACATATTTTATTGATGAGGCATTTCCAAATGTGTTGAGCTGCCCATGTCAGAGGCACCAATGCACCCTCATACCATTAGAGAGGTTGGTCTGTGGTTTCAAAATATATATATATATATATATATATATATGTATTTTTTTTTTTTTTTTTTGTCTGACCCTAGAAAGGTTTTCCACTTTGCCTCAGTCCATTTTAAATGAGCTTTGGCTATGAGCTAAAACTATCTATCAAAATCATGAC
Source organism: Hypsolebias martinsi (assembly GCA_031762355.1). Classification (NCBI taxonomy): domain Eukaryota; kingdom Metazoa; phylum Chordata; class Actinopteri; order Cyprinodontiformes; family Rivulidae; genus Hypsolebias; species Hypsolebias martinsi. Next base: position 13,293,357 of record JARVGQ010000672.1, on the reverse strand, counting down.
TACCTCACTTTTTCCTAAAAATATAAATATATTCTAGTTTAAACATTGCTCCTGTGTGAAAACAGGAGTTTATGAGATTTGTAAATTATTGCATTTTGCATTAATTGACGTTTTTTTACACAACATTCCAACTTTCTTGAAATTGGGATTGTACTTTTTCTCTCTTTTATTTTTATTTTTTATTTATTTATTTTTTTTTTGGGGGGCCAGTGAGAGGGTTCCGATTTTTAATCAAGTGAGTGCAAAATTGAACATAAAAATACTCCCAAACTAAAAACCATTTCATTTAATTGCGGTTTGTCCACATCACAGCATGGGGGATCAGAGAGATTGCATTGAATGGAATGTAACTAAGATCCACAGCACCACAGAGAAAGACAGAGAGCAGGCTCAGTCGCTCAGTCTTGGACGGTAAACATCACACAGCCGGCTTGTGGAGAACAAACAGCGGGGCAAATTTGTTTTTCTTCCATTTAGTGTTCAAAAAGTACAGCTGCATGCAAAGCATTCCCATTTCAAACGATGCAAACATGAGGTAATTGTTTATTTTTTTCCGTAACCTTTTCTATTGTTAATTCTAAATAAATAAATTATGATTCAGTCACTCAAAAAAACTATAAAAAAAATTAAATACATCCCCACAATATCTACAATTAGTAATAAATTATGATTGTTAAATACTTAAGGCATTTCAACTGACAACACCCTGTGTAAACTATAACTTCATCACAGATGACTCCACTACAAGAGGAGGCAGAGTCAACACTGGCAGTGCACAAGACAGGGAGACATAACCAAAGGGTCTTATCCCTTATTATCACAGTGCATAGGATAGTGGGGGTCCTAAAAGGCATCCTGCAACACAAAGAGCTGTGGGGCTGAAGTGGAAAAAAGGGTCAAACCAAAGTGTTCGTGTCAAGTGAGCAAAGGAGTCAGCTCACTTCAGCAGCTTGAACATTTTCCTGTTGTTGCTTCATCTCGCGTCTGTGTGCACTGGAAGAGGGAGGCTGCCTCCGTCGCATCACGTCCTACATGTTCTAGCAATACAGCATAGCAACCAGCATAGCAACCACGAGGGGAGGCCTGTCACACAAATACACAAAATCGATACGCCAAAAAAAGCTCCTCTCTCATTCAAAACACTGCATCAGTCTATGACTAAATGTGAACCAACGCAATACCAAGGAAAAATGTTGTCGCTATAAACTACCGTCACATGTGCTTGCTCATTAGGCAATAAGGTAAGCATCAAGAGGACCCCATCATTTCCAGCAAAGAGGGATAGGAGTAACACAAGCTACGAGTCAGAGGAGCAGCCGCTGACTGATTGTTGTTTGTTAGTGTTGAGACAATAGTCAGAGCTCAGACTCATGCACAGGAATCTCTGCACCCTTTAAGCTGAAGCAACGCTACCAAAGCTGACAGCTCAATTCAACAGTGAAACGTGCATTTTTAGAAGACTTTGTTCTGCCACAGGCCTAGCGCCAGGGTAAAATGCACGTAGAAGGACTGCTAAATCCTCCCACCAAGTTTTGCAGCCCCATTCTCACACCTTTTCTCGGTTTTTATTTTTCGGCTTTGCGTTGGATAACTCCTCCAGAGATTGTAGCATACAAATGATAGTCTGGTCATCAATAGTTAATAGCGAATCAGCTGTAAATCATCCTTTCTCCATACTCTGTGATTAATGCCATGGCTGATAAGAGACTGACTATTGATAACTATTTGACAGAACATCACTTCATAAATGAGCAAATTGTTTACCTTTGATGAATTTAAGTCTAGGCTTTGCCTTGAACTCATTCATTATGTTCAACATCCACATGCTAAGACACATTCTTTTAGTCAGACACACGCGCACACAAATCCTTCAAGCTACGCTGCAACGAATGCATTTTGGTAACAAACTTGCTATCTATTGTCCAAAATTTTAAGCACAAGCCACTCGGTCATTGGGTTCAATGGCAGTGAAAGAGACATACTGTACTCACAACCCAAGGTAAAACTACTGTATTGCAAAATGTCAAAGCTGTATGATAGGATCAAAACACTCAGCTAACTGGCACTTGGCCCCCAAAAAGGCAACAATGCACCGGATATCACTTATTGGTTACTGCTACTCTACTACGACCACAATGATCTTTAGGTAAACATGGCATCAGAGCATTTAGTATCTGTTTAGCTTGCTTTTGTTGCAGAATATTCATTTTGACTGAATTTTTGAAGAGAGAATTATATACATATATAATTATGTATATATATTATATATAGAAAGATACAGAAAAGAGAGAAAAGTAGCCAGCTCGATGTGGAGTTATACATCTTCCACTCTTAGGACTTAAAGTCATGGCTTTGAGGACATGCTACACAGCCTGTGGTTACCTACAGTACAATACCACAACTGCAACAACACCCCACATACAACCAGCAAGCTACAAGTAAACCCTGTGTACATGAGTACAGTGTGTGTTTGCGTGTCATTTGCTTCCCAAGGGATGTGCTTCTAAATAAAGAGAGTCCTCTGCGGCCTCTCATGCAGTCCTGGCTTGGCTCAATAAAGCGTTAGTCAGAAGGGTTGTGATGCCACATGACGTCTGAAGACATTTGGCAAAGCACCCACCCAGGGGAGGGCGTTGTGGCGAAGGGGAGCGGGAGGGTCGGCAAGCCCGGATGGAAGAAAAATATAAAGAATCACACAAGTGTGAGCGTATTACACAGAGTCAAATCTCATCAGCTGTCCGGGTTCAGCTGCGTTTCGATGTCAACTCGACAGATTGGACACTTCCTGCTGGTGGCCAGCCATTGGTCCACACAGCCCTGGTGGAAGAGATGCATGCAGGGCAGTCTCCTACAGGACAGAGAGACAGAGACACATGGGTCAGTGAATTCTCACGGGCGCTCCTGAAACAGAAAGCTATACGCTTGTGAGGTACTTCCAAAACCACAGGGAGTTAATTTTGTCCTATCAGGCATGTAGAGGCGACTTCTGTTGAGTCATCGTTCCCACGCGCCTGTCAGACAGCTGGGGCTCCATATGTTGTAAACTGAGCCTCTTTATTATCATCCCAGGGTGCAGCTCTTATTCCCTCAAATTCTCTTCCCAACATGGGCTGAAACACATGTGCAAGTCCATGCGTGCAGTGCTTTAAGCTACAGATTCACACTCTGAAATAGACATTGAAACTCATGAATTATAGTATGAAACAATTTTTCACTTGAGTGGATAATTAAATCATCTTAGACAAAAAGAAACTCTTGGTATTTTATTATCTTAAAGAAAATGGTATGGTAACATTAATGAAGCTTTAATCTCGAAACAGACGGCAAACCAGTGGTGTAAGTCTACATTTTTGTAGTGGGTATACTGGGCTTAGAAACCAAAGTACACCAGTCTGTACACTGTAATCGTCAATTTATTTTGATTTTTAAGCGTATTGCACATTTCAAAATTTATCTGATGCTTATATGTGAATAAATGTACAACAAACTTTGTACAACAGTTGGCTTTGTATTAAAAACATAGAATTTATAAAACGGTATCAAAGCAAAACATGTTCAAGTATTATGTGGTAAGTACAGAAGTATTAATTATACAAAAAACAAGTTGAACCAACTCAATGTGTTTATAAAATGTTCCCAATGTGTTGACAATGACGTGAGCCCATGTTGTATCATTGCCAATTATGCATGGCATGGGCTTGGACCATTGGGCACTTTTAAGTGGGTATACTGTAATTCCCAAGCTTTTCTAGTGGGTACGGTATACTCCATATACCCACGTATCGCATAGACTACACCACTGCTGCACACTGAGGAAAACTTATAGTTTAGCACTGAAACATCATATTTTAGATCAACATCGTTATTTGTTGACTCTACATAAAAATTGTAAACATAGTGGTATTGAAAAATACACCCGCCTCTACATAATTTTATGGCCAACTCAGTGTGTACATCAGTGTGTCCAGATCCTATGGCTACAAAACATATTCTAATAATCAGCCTTCTGCTTCCGTGCTTGATAATCGGTTTGAGGCGTTATAGTGATATGCTGTGTTTAGGTTGGCCAGCTGTGCATTAATATCCAAACACCTCAGTTATTTGTAATGCCGATCCAAAATACCATGTTCAGGAAACGTGTTCTGTTCAGACACGGTTCAACCAGGTGCATGGTCTTCTTAGAGAGCACTGACTATCATTTGGCAGCTATCCAAACAGGTCATATTTATTCTTCTCAGATGTTTTATTGTCATGAATATTAACATTGCACTAGCTGACTAAGGCCATAGAGTGCGTAGTTTTTATTTATTTTTTTAAGTTTTGGGATAAACTGCCTGGGACGTCCACTCCTGGAAAAGATTATCTCGAATGTTTCTTGTTTGTGAAGTATGATGAACTCCACATGTAGGTCTTACAGCCTTACCAAAAACAGTAGTTTCTTCTACAAGAAGCTGATGTTGATGTCTTTGCTTCTTGGTGCTGTGTTGTCAAACACCTACCATGAATATTCCAGATTGACAACTTGCCAAAACTATGCTGACGATCAGATAATTAAATGAATTTGATTATCAGCACTTGGCTGCTTCCTACCACCTTAAATAATTTGGAGGTGGTGCTGGTTGACAGTTTAAATAAACAATGTTTATAATATTTGATGTTATTGGGATATTGGGTTAAGGATTTAATTATTTCTTGGCTATGATCAGTAACGTCCCCAAGTATTTACTAGTCAACAACCAACTGCTGAAAACAAATACATAGTCCACTGAAAACAAAGCATACTGTCATTTTCCCACAATAGCATCAGTTGTTCTAATTTGTATCTTTGTTGCAGATTGACTGCCACATGTAAGATGAACTAACCGCTGGCTCTTGATTTCAATGAGACAGAACTAAATAAAAAATCTTACACTCTTTTATAGACTCTGGAGCTATAAGGTATTTCCCACCTGACATCTTCTCCATCCTCCAGCATGGAAAGACAGATGGTGCACTTCTCATCCACATCTGTTTCCTCCTCATCCTCCCCAACCTTTAGCTGCAGAGGCTTTCTCTGTTGGCAGATGAGATTGCACAAAAACAAAAAGAATGTTTAAAACATCTAAAAAAAAAAAAAAAAAAAAAAAAAAAAAAAAAACCGCTTTGCTTGTGTGTCTGTATAGCTTCTGTTATCTGTGGTACCTTCTTGTATTTGTGTGGAAAGGTGAACCTCTCTATAGTTGTTTGGACAGCTCCTCTGCTGACGCTCCCCAGTCGGTCTTCAAGCTGCAGGAGCTCCTGAACAAAGTACAGTAGTGCCCGAGTTAAATGTGGATCGAATTGGAATAAAATAGAATAGCTTAAAAGATAGGTTTACCTCGTAACTTTCTCGTACAGCAGTGACGTGCCTCACTGGATTCAAACTTTGCAGCGCTAACAAATGCAGCTGAGGATACGGGTAATTTCTTATTTCGTGCACAACCTAGTAACACAACATTTTTGTTTAGTATAAAAAAAAAAAAAATGACAAGGTGCTTGACTCTGTTTATTTCATTGCTGCTTTCTGTTGTGCTGTCATGTATATTGTTATTTGACTTATAAAATACAAGTTATGTATGAAATGCATTTTAGAACAGACACACAACGTACCACTTGGGCAGATGTTGTATTCCTGGGGAAGTGGTGCAGTCGAGGGGAGGTCAGGTAGTGTTGATAGTGCTGTGGAAGCTGCTGGAGCTGGTACTGATGAGGGAGGCCTGCATCTACACTGAGATCCCTGTAGAGAGTCAGCTGTGTGACTAAATCAGCAAAACCGTATGCCAGGCAGCACGACAGACAAGGCAGACGAGTGCAGAGCGAGATGAATGGAACAATTTACTAACTCCGCATGACTCTTGTTTATCATGGACAGACTCACCAGTCAGTGCCTTCGGCCAGGTACCGCGGCTGCTGTGTTATTGGCTGAGAAACATGGAGGGGAGTGGAGTACTCAAAACCTGAACGCAGTCTGTGGGAGTTCAGGGGAATACGTTCCTGGGGTCTTCTGCAGTTGGATAAAGTGTTTGGTGTTAATGTCTGTGGCCAGACATCTGCATTATACTGTAATCAGGGGCGCCTCCAGAAAGGCTTTTAAAAGAGATGAGGGCCACTGATAATCTTGGGGTGGCACATCAAAACCAAAAGCCATAACACAACAGCCATGACCCCCTTGGTGGTGCCCCTGTCTGTAATAGCATATCTACCTTGGATGTGGCAGAATCCGGCGGTGCTGTGCTTCAAGGAGCTGCTGCTGGATGAGGTATTGCTGGTGTAAGGCCTGAGGTAGGAATGAAGGCCCCGACACATCCTGAAACTGTGGGTGTGTGGGCAGGGCGGTGAGGGTCAGGTGGTGCGCAGGGGGTAGGTGGGCGGCCAGGCCCGTCTGCGGGGGCTGGCTGGCATGTCCGAGGGGGAACTCTGCTGAGATGGGCGCCTGGGGAGTGCCCAGGTGAAAGTGTCTGCAGGAGGTAGCATGGCTGTGCTGATGCCTGCTGAAGTGCACTCCTGTGTGGAATAAAGGTAAGGGATCGGGACAGATTAGCCTTTATCTACAGTATAACCACAAAATGATATCACTTGCTACCAAACAAGTCATTATGTATGCAAATGTTCATTTGTGTGTTAGCAAAATATCTCATAAACCAGCGGACAAATTTAATGAAGCTCACAGAAAATAATACGTATGAACACCTACGTCTGATTACCCTTTAGAATTAAGTTAATTCAAAATGGCCACCACAGCTTAATCAACTTTAGTAAGCAAAAATTTGTACAAATCAGCCAGTTTTACCAATCTTGATCTTAAGCTATGATTTGATATAGTGGTATATGAGAGTTATCTCTAACATATACTCTGAGCACCACATTACTTGTGTGGATAAGGAGTTTGCCCCACAGCAGATACAGCACACTCCAAAAATGGCATACTTCTGTGTGGGGGGGGGCGGGGGGGGGGGGGCGGGGGGGGGGGGGGGGGGGGGGGGGGGTGGGG
>JARVGQ010000672.1:13259936-13283710 GCA_031762355.1 Hypsolebias martinsi | reverse complement strand
TAGTTGAATGATACAAGATATATATGTTGTGCCATTTTATGCAAAGTTCAAACATCATGTCACACGCCCTTTAAGTTCAACTATTACATCTTTACCATTTTTCCCAAAGACCAAATACAAATGTTGGGGTGACTGGGCCTTTTCAGTTGCCGCACCCAGACTGTGGAACCAGCTCCTTCAGGATTCGTGCTCCATCACTGACTTGGCTCTTTTAAAAAATCTAATCTTAATACTTTTTTATTTAAGTAGGTTTTTAATAGTGGCAAGTTGCCATTTTTGTTTTGTTTTTATTATGTTTTTAACTTTTGCACTGTGACGCACTTTGTGCATCTTTTAGCTGCTGCAAAGGCCTCTATAAATAAATGTTGGTTGATTGATTGGTTAATTGATTGTTTGATTGAATGATGACTAACTAATGACAATTTGCCTACTTTATTTTAACTACTTAAACATGATTTAATTCCTTTTTCATTCATTCTTTAAGTATGTATTTGGATATGTACATTATCTGGCATCTACCAGGGGTGAAGCAGCACCCACTGCACCCATACTTCCCATTGCCTTGCCCATATCTAAAACTTGTGTGAGCAGCAAAGCCTTAAAAACAAACATAAACAAAAAAAGTCAGTTTAGACATGTTTTATTAATTTGCAGACATTATGAAATTAAAATAGGCCTAACTTAAAAAAGTGCAACTTCTAAGGCTTTTAAAAGACTAATAGTGAATAAAACTTGCACCACTTGCACATACAGTGCTGTGCCATTTCATGCCAAGCAACTATACTTTTACTGAAAAGCAATTGGGTTTAGATACTCCAAATATTCAGCAGAGGATGCATTTATTTCTATGTTACCAAACTGCCAGCAGCAACCTGCTGATTTGAGACTGAAGCATTTATTTAGAAATGTGTCAAGGTCTGTTCTGCTAATTACTAAACAATCTCAATGAGAGCAATCTGTCGCCTGTAACACAAATCCTGAAGTGTAACAGTGCGATTCAGCACTTCCACAGACATGAAATATTTTCACTGCTTTAGAAAAATCTCAGGAATTTTACACTTTGATTTAGCAGATAATTGCTGAGCTTTAGAAATGCTCTTAGATTCATTTTGTCATAGTTAGACAAAGGTCTGTTTGTCCATTTCCAGTCATTTTGCTGAGTTAAATAAACTTGTAATGTTTTTTTTTTAGACAAGATGTTGATCCTCTCATTGTCACACTTTTCAAACGAAAGATTGATTTTGTACTTGTTTGCAGAGAAACTGACATGTTTTTCAATCAGAAGAGGATTTTTTTTTATTATGCATGATCTGGTGTCATGATTTCCCTTTAGAACAATAAAACTGGTTCAGAATGAAGTTCGGTCTGAGGTGGAAGCATCCCCATTGTGAGAGGGTAGCTGACTCAAAAAAACAAGCACAATGAGGAAGTAGTTTGCCTTATTCTTTTTGAAGTACATCCATAAGTTTTTATGAAGATGTGCTGAACTTCTACAGCAACTTAATGAGAAAAATCTAAAACTCAAGATGTATGCAAGTTTTTTTTCCAAGGGTACTTACAGGTGCTCATTGAAATGTCACAAACACTGGTAAAAATACAATTCAGTCAGTGTAAAAACATGCACAATTTCTTTCTCTTATCAATAATTAATGTTAAATTAAAAAAAAATTGTAAGTGCAATTTGTCAACAGCAGCCAATTACTATTTGTTTGTTTATTTACATATGAAAATGGCGACGTGACTGAAAATAGGTCAACAATGGGGCTCTCATGGTCCATGGAAGAGCCAATTGAAACCAAGATAGCTTGACAATTTTGAAGTATTGGTACATATTTACCCTCAGATTTATTAAGTATATTGTTTACATCAAGTGCATACCTGCATTTTAGAATTGCATGTCAAGATATCTGGAAAACTACTGGAGTAAACTTTTTCAAATGGCTCCGTTCAATAAAGCTCAAGAAAACCTTTTAGATTTCTGGTTGATTTCATAGATTTCAATGAGTACCAGAGTGGAATTATGGATCTGGTTATAAATTGTGTTTTAAACATGTGCTGCAGTCAAAATGTATCAGTTTGAAACAGTTTGATCCAGAAATAGATTTTAAAACCAAAAAAAAAAAAAAATCATAACCTGGAGGATGAGGGAAACTCTTGGGTTTCTGTACCAGGAAATGTTTCTGTCAACCACTGACCTGTTTAAGGAGGTTATTGTTCTTCAATAAACCAAGTTTCTCACCAGCTCATTCACTCCAGCTGATCCAGAAGCAGCATTTAGTGTCTTCCATCAGAGTCAAAGAATAATTTAGACGTTTGTTGTGTTACTTAAAAATCCAAAGTCAAAATCCTTACTTCGTCTTTGATTTGCTGCCATCAGGGCAGCTGTGATTATGATGCATCTCTTTAATGTTCATGTAGAAATTGATTTTATTTTGAAATGACACAAGCTGAAACGTATTGATTAAACCCTGTCAAGCCAGACTTTCAGATGTTAAATAAAATCCCCAAAATGTGAATTTACTTTGAACAAATGTCCTGTTTAAGCTTCAAATTAATCAAATGAGATTAGACCATGACTTCTGAATCAGTGGTTTTCAGGGAAGCTCAAATGAACAAGAGGACGTCTTATATTTTTTAATTGTTGGAAGATACTTCTAATTCTTGTTTCTTTGGCTCAGATTTATATTCATAAGCCTCAGTTAGAATTAAAAAACGGAAAGTCTGGCCTTTATTTACTTGTTGCTATGGTGAACAATAGTGCTCACCTTATTTTTTGTGTTTGGATTTCATTTACCTTTGTGAGCGACTTCAGGCAAAACAAACAGAACTTGTTAACTCAATCAAACCTAATCTCAGAAGATTGTATATCAATGTTAGACCTTCAACTTTGGAATTAAAAACACGTTGAATTAAAAATATCCTCCGAACTTATAAAAGTTCACAAATAGTCAAAGGACTCAAAGGCATTGAAAGTAGCATCTAAACTTGAAAGTAATGCTTGGCAAGATCAGGACATACTGTATGTTCAGGCAATTCATTTTAAATGTCATTACCTGAATAAACAAACGTTAAAGGGAAAGTTCAATGATTTTTAACGTGATATTCTGTCAAATAATTATATATACCAGTAGTTAGCTTTTTTATCATCTATGACAACAGTAACAGAGCACAGAGTTTGGAGAAAAGGGTAGCAGTCTTTGTTCAAGCTAGGCTAATAACTAGCCAAACACCAGACCAATTTTTTATTTTCAAATTTAATTTTTAGGATTACAGTATAAATCATCCATCCATCATCTTTACCTGGTTTTTCCCTTTTCGTGTCATGGGAGTCACTGGTGCCCATGTCCAGCAGTCACTGTGCGAGAGGCGGGTGGACAGGTTGCAAGTCCAGCAAAGGGACCCAAAAACAACTCTTCCAAAAACGGCATATTGATTTGAAAGAATGCTTCATTAGCTGATGTGAACTTGATAGTCTTTTTTTATTATTACTGCTGCTGTTTTCCATACCAGACTTCTGTGTTAATGTGTGCTGGGTATAAATTGTGTAAGCAATGATGCTGATTCTGCTGAATGTATCAGTCTGCCTCATCAGCGAGTCTGTCAAAGGTTCACTCAACTCCCAGCGGACTGATACAGCCATAGCCTCAGCACCACTGCTATGTGCATGTATTCAGCACACTACAATTGTGTAGCGGCACGGACGTTGTTCAGTTGAGAAAACAGTGAGAAACTAAACAAACGGTGCCTTGCACAAGTGCAGAGATTAGACTGAAAACACCTGTGTGTCATGGCCTAGCCTGGACAAAGCCTTTGGCTTCTGTGACTGACGTCACGGTGGATAAGGTATTAACTATTGACAATTATTTGATAGAACATCCCTTTTACTACGTCTGAATGCATTAGTAGATTTTTTTTTCCTATGGTTATTTTTGCTATACAATTAACTTGCAAATTTCTTCCTAATTTTATACAAAATGGACGCCACACACACACACACACTGTAACTGTAAATATGAATATCAACCAACTCCTCCATTTACAGAGATTCATGTGAACACCAATGAGGAGCTGTGCTCTGTTTTTGCAGGGGATGGATTAAAGTGAATGACGGCACAGAAAAGAAAGTATCAGTGTCTTGGTTTTCGTTTTAGTGGACATGAAATTTAGTTGCCCCCCCATTTCAAACGAAGCAGAGCAGCAACTTGAGGGGACTCTGCAGACAGTTGAAACATGAGAGCACATAGAGAGTGTGGAGGGAGGAGGGGTGACCGTCTCAGTGACAGCACAGAGGTGAAGGGGGAGGGAGGAACACATGAAAAATCAGCAAAAAGCACACTGAAGGTTAGGAATAGAACTACAGTCTTTATTGGAAAATATTAGTATGAGTGGCACTGTGTGATCATGGTAATAATAAGAGTAATATACCCTACAGAGCAACAACAATAATAATAATAATAATAATAATAATACCATGCAAATAAGATCAAAAGTGAGGCCTGACCATGCTTTCTGTATAGAGTTAACAAAACAGAAGCAGCATCCAATGAGTAGATGTGTAATGCTTACAGCACATTTCAGTACAGCAGGGACATCTCTACACAAAGATTACATTAGAATCTGCTGTCCAATGTGGAAAAAACATAAAGTATAAAAAAATTATCATGCATTAGGTTCTAATACAAAATAAAGAAATAAAATAAAAAACATAAGGTAGAAAACCACAACCAAAGAATAAAAAAAGACATTTTGACTCTAAAAGGAGTTCTACAGCAGTGCAGGATATACACATCTCTGTAAAATGGATAGCATTCTGAAGGAAAGACTTGAGAGGGGAGGGTTGTGCATGACAGTGGGTAATTTTCTTTTCTCCCCCCCCCAAATGGCAAGATGAGTTAGAAACGTGTCTCGCCGGTTTGTTGTGAAATCAATTCAGCCAGCAGGAACACAGGCGTCGACACATGGATAGGGTTATGACCAGCTGTTTGGACATCACTTTAACAGGTGCAGTGGACCGTCACAGGTGAAAATAAATTACAAAATGGAGTGATTTTCTCCATATATATATAAATAAAAATGCTTTTGACCAATTGGCAAATGAAGGAATTACAGGGTAGCGGATAAGTAAAAAGCTGGTACAATGCACCTTTATCCAAATACAGGATGGAGACAGTAACCATACAGTTCGATCAAGCCTGGTTGTAATTGAATCCAGGAGGATCAAAATGTATCCACTTTACAGAAATTTACAGCAGAATGTAGTCTATCCACACTGAATGGGAAGAATCACAATGACAGCCTGTAGTAAACTCTACAATAATGGGTTATTCACTAAAGAGCAACATGACAGTTTAAATAAAGGCAAACTGTTTTCTACAGAAAGTGTTATTCTTTAGTCTGTTACACAGAAGGATACGGTATGAGTGGGGGGGAACTCGGTTTGTTTTGTTTTAATGCCAATGTCTTCTTCAGATGGAAAGAGGAAATGAGGAAGAAGGGGTTCACAATAACAGCTAGATGCAGAGAACAGGCAGAGGCTATACGGCAGACAGCAGCAGATGATCGTTAGCTACACAATGGAGGGGGACAAAGGTCTGAGAAATGCGGAATGTAGAGCCAGCCTCGATACTATGGAACAGGAAAAAAAGAACACAAATAAAAGCACAATGAAATCATTGGTGCTACACGTCAAATTATTATTATTATTACAGAATCAACACAAGTAGCCTGCTGCATTTGAAGACAGTAGGTTTTTTTAATGTCCAATTCACCGCATTTAAGTTGCTCACGTTTTCACTAAGAAGTTTAAGGGCTTGGGGAAGGCTCAGGTTTAACTATAACTAAATAACTGGAAACCATTTTTGTAAGACAAAAAAATATATAAAAACAAGGATACAAATAATATTTTATGAACACAAAAAGAGCAGAGATCCTGACACGGGATTTTTTTTTTTTTTTTTTAAATACAGACGCTTACTTTGACAAATAGTTTAAATACGGACAGGGCTGCGTATACTTGTAGTTAAATACTGTAATTTATTATTACGGCACTAAGAGCAGATGACGACGTCGAAAAAAAAAATTGCTGCAAACGGACGTAAACACAACGCAGATATTAACGGAGTCAGCGCCGCGCTAATAATGACCGAGGATAAAACAAAAGCTTTAAGGCTGCCATTTGACAGCAGGATTCATTTGGTGCCCGAAACCGGCCTCGAAACGCCCTAAAACAACATATTAATGACCACACGGACATTAATAGTCTCTAATCCAATGCGTTTTTAACCGATTCGGCGCTGCAGCTGAGCTAGCCACACGGCTAATGTCTCCATCGCTCGTTGTTACGCTGCTTCGGTCTTTTTTTTAACTAGCAGGTGTCAGCTTTGTTTACATCGTCTGCGGGTGTTTTAAGAAGAGAAGAGAAGCACCGACGTATTGTGTTAGCGACAAGACAAAATGGCAGTCATACCTCTGTTTCTAACTGAGCCGAAGACGGGGAGAACCAGATATCCGACATGGACTAACACCATCCTGAGTCCTTCTTTGTTGTGAGCGAAGCCGGAGACAGATGGTCCATGGAAATGATCCCCTCTCCAGTCCTCCTGCACATTCAAACGGACAGGCTGCGCTGCTTGCACGCAGGGAGGCGAGCGACCAATCACCGGACCAATCCGAGCAGGACCCCTGGAATTGGCAGCCGGATCCACCAATGGGATCAGTGCAGGGGCGGGAAGGAGTTTTGCAGAGCCCGCCCCTTTAGTCTCAATCATGGGTCACTCAGATTTTATGCGGAAAAAAATAAAATAAAATAAGATTTTATGCAGTTTGTGACACTGGCAAGTGATTTTCTTTCATGTAAACACCAATCTCTACTAATATCACTGAAAAAACGTTTCTCACGAGGCAAAACTTTACACACAAAAAAAAAAAAAAATTACAAGATTGAAAGGCCAAACAAATTAATCCATATCTCAAATTAAGGGCATTTTAGTTAAACCTTAAAAATCTCATGCACATCCTCATGCGACATTGTGACAGTGCATGTAATCTGTTAGCGGTTGAAAAATGTGTTGAGGATGACTCTCAGCTACTACTACATCAAATTTCAGCTCAAAATCTGTAACATTTAGTAAGTTGTAGCCATTGTATTGTAAATGTGAATAAGCTACTGTGGCCATCTTGAATTGACTCCAAAAGTTAATCACTTGGGATGTACATTCAGCGACTCTCTGAAAGTTGAATTAAAATCTGTCTGGTGGTTCAAGATATTTTGCTGACACAGTTGATGCTAACATTTTAAGATAAAATATTACACATGCAGAGCTCAGGGTATGTCTTGGGGATAATGCTCAGCTACTTCTACACCAAATTGAAGCTCAATATTAGTTCATTTAACCAAGTTATAGCCATTTTAGTGCTGGCTAGGTTCAAGTCCATCCAATAATAATTTTATGTTGCATTAAAAACTATCCACTAGTTCATATTTTGTTAATGCAATAAAAAAAATGTAGATGCATACAGACGCAGGCAAACGCACAGCACCAGACTATTACAGAGCTTTCTTTTAAATGTATCTTCAATTTTTCATTTTGTGATTCCTTTACCATGAAAGAAAAGCGGTGCTCCTTTTTCTGTGCAGCATGAGGGGGGAGAAAGGACTGAACAGCAAATTTCTCCGCCTAGAGCGTTAACCCTGAAGGAAGGATGAACAGATGGACACCGAGAGGGTCACAAAATTCTTAGTCCCATATGTCCTCATTTCTAGTTCCCACCCACTAATGCTTTAAGCTGGAGGTAAAAATACAGCCTTTCATAATGTTTTACCATCACTGCAGTTCTTCTACACCCAACTTTTGATCATTAAGACTGCTTGATTAAATTACCATAGAAACAAATTGGAAGATTGTGTGGTGTCTGCAGAAGGAAGACAACTTCTAGCTCTGACTCGGGGCCATTCACCGAGGCCACCGAGCTGTTGTAAAAATTAGCATACAGCTGATGTTCTGGCTCCAGGGTGAAAGGAGCCAGCTAGAGGCTCTGGTTTAAGGAAAAGGGTCCTGCAGACTGCATTGCTCCACTCATTGTCTTCTTTATGTGCATGTCCCTCTAGTGGCAGGTGTTGCAGTACGACCTCTGACCCAGGTGACAGGTTGGTTTGTGAGGGGGAAGTTTTGCACTTGTCTAGACATACATGTTATTTTGGTGCTGATAGTGGAAAATACTTCAACGAACAGTAATGTTAAGTGTCTCATTAGGATATGTGAAATGTATTTATTAACCTTTATTTAACCAGGCAAATCCCATTGAGTCCACAGATCACTTTTGCAAGGGAGGTCTGGGCCTGAAGGCAGTAAATTAATTATAATTCTGGCAAAATATTATGTCCACAAGATGGAATGAAAAAAAAAAATCCCCTCATTTGATATTTTTAAAGAAGCTGACGTAAAAATATATATTACCTCTGTGGAAAAACTTAAATATTCAGAAACTTGTAAAAACAATAACTCTTAAAGAAATGTAATTTAATTTCATAAACACACCCATTTGTTGTATTTTTCTTTTTGTTGTAACAGACCCTTTATTATACGAATTTGAATGTATTTTTGTGCATTTGTTAAGAAAATAGTGGTGTTAAAAGGTGCACATAAAAAAAAGAAGAAACCGGAGTACCTGGAGAAAACCCAAAAGCACGAGAAAAACATGCAAACTCCACACAGAAAAACTCCAGGTTCAACCAGGGATTGAACCCAAGACCTTCTTGCTGTGAGGCAACAGTGCTAACCACTGAGCCATTATGCTGCCACAGAATATGTCTTTATCACCTGTAACCAAAGGAAACAGTATTACTCGTCTGCAACATTATCAAAATATCTAAAAAATGAAACTCTTGAAATGCATCAGTTTCTAGGAATCCAACAAATGCATGTACAAGAAATCATTAAATAACACTATTTATTTACTCTTAAAATAGGTTTTTTTTTGTTCTACAGACTTGATTTCAAGGAAGTCAGGGTCCTGCAGAAGCAACAAAATATATAGTTTTTGATGTTAAGATTAAAATACTGACAGTGAAACAGAATCAGAGCAAAAAAAAAAAAAAGAGCAAATGCTGATTACAGGAAAGGAGAAGTCTGAATGGAGGGTAAAATATGCGATTTAACAAGCAATGTGCAACAATAATCAAATATCCCTGCCCAGATTTTTTTTTTTAACCAATATCTTCAATAATAACAAAAGTGATGTTTTACTAACAATTTAAAGCAACCCCATAGAGCAGTGATTGATTTAGTGAAGCAGAACCGATCTGGCAGAGACTAATTAGAGGCCGCGTCACACATTATAAAGACTTGTTCAAATAAATACATAAACCGGACTTTAAAAATCACATCTCCAAACAAAAGAGCAAATTCAAATTAAATTTGTTAAGATTACAACAGAGACTTTACAGTGAAATGAAAAACTGAGAAGACAAACTCCACTTTGGTTTAGATTCTTCTATTTTAATCTTTCCCTTTCTGTGACCTGCAGACGTTCACACCATCTTCAAGCATCATTTAAAAAAACATTTGTTTCCCCCACATCTAATAGTCAAAACTAGAACTATTTTGTAAATTTTGCATATTCATAAAATCTAACCAGCATGGCTGCAGTGCCGCCTGAGGACAAACTAAGACTGGGAACGAGCAAGAAGGCCCCAAGGAGCAGGGTAAAAACAGCACACACACACACGGTAAATGTCTCACACCGCCCCTCACACACAAGCACTAACTCAACACTATTCATCTATTTATGCTTGTTATACAAATATTAATATATATGCATGTGACTGAAAAATGCCATACTTAAGTCATTTAAAATGAGCTTTTGAGCATTATAAAAGAAAAATAGTGCACAGTAAAGGCATTCAAGCCATCTTGCTTTGCAGTATTCAGTTATTAAAAGGGGTTTCCATCTATTCCGAATAAACACAAAAACACTCAACCAGCACTGAAAGGTCATACATTCACTGATAACCAAGTCGCTTAGGATCGTCAAAACAAAAAAGTGATTTCAATGCAACTTTAAACTCCTTGAATGACTTTCACCAGCTGTTCTCGTATGAGTGTGGTGAAAATGAGCCAAATGTTGTACAGCATCTGAAGTGCGGGAAAGATATGTTCACACAGAGCTGCAGTTTACAGTGGTTTTCTGTTTCTAAGGGGGAAAAGATGGACGTAACATTAGAAACAAAACGTGTTTTTGCATACTTGTGAAGATTATTCAGCAGACAACCGCTCTCGTGTGTGTGTATTTATCAGATATAGGAACCAGTGCAGATCAAAACCTGTTCAACTAGCTGTCCAATCATTTAATCAAAGTACTTTTGCATTCACAAATAAACTCAGTCCAGAGAATAGGTGCATTTTGTTTTTTTTTGTGTGTGTGAGATACAATTAGCGCTTTAGAGGGCAATGGGTTTAGTTACTTTTGGCCATAGCAGGTGGCTTTCGATCGAATTTAACTTCCGACAAAAATATATAAATATACTTTCTTTTAATATTTACTGGCTCCATTAAGGTAAATCAAAACACTCCCTAACAGTATTAGAACAAGCTGTGCCTATTTTGGACACTGTGCAAAGCAAGCTATAAATGCAGACTGATTTCAATGCACATCCAGTGTTGAAAACAAAATTGCCCACGAACCAAAATTGAACTTCGTCGTCTAAATATGATCAACTGTACAATGAAAACATATTAGCTGCAGTTTGTTATTGAAACTGCAGGTTAAAATGTAAAATCTGGTCTGAAAGCGCTCAGTGTGTAGTGAAGCAGGCGTATAGTCAGGTTGTGACAATAACCTGCTGTTAAGCAGCGTGGAGTTCTCACCATACAGCTTAAGAGCACATACATCAGTTATTGGGGTGTAACAGAGCTATTGCTATCGTTAACAGATAAATCACTCTTGTACGGTTCCACTTGCACTTACAGTGCTGTGTTTCATCTGAACTCAAAGCAAACGAGCTAAAAATAGGGAATCACATCAGTAGAATGGCTTTGATACATGACTGTTGAACAGAACGTTTAAAACAAAGAGTGCTCTCGAGCCATAGGAGTCCATGAGCAGACTTCAGCCGGGGACTATGACGAACACTACAAGTTTTCAGTGTGCTAGCTGTTTAAAGGAGATATTTGTGTCCGGCGTCCTCATCCAGCGTGAGGTCCACCACTTCGGGAGGGGACACCCAGTTGGGCCGTGGCGAAACGGGAGTCCAGAGCTGAGACTGATTTGTGCTGTTTAACTGCTCCACTGAGCTCTCCTTCCAGGAAGACAAACTCTTTATCACCCCTCCACATGGATGAGCACATCTAATTCATGAACAGAGAAACAAAATTATGTTTGTTTTCAAGGTTTGGGGCGGCAAACAAACAAACAAACAACTAAACCCCAACTGTGTGTCTTTACCGTGCTTTTTCTTGCACTCCAACTATTTCCACCTCGTTGTCAGAGGAAGCAACATTAATCTGGCCTTTGTGCTGAGAGCTCTCCTTGTGCGACAGCTCTGCCTCCACTCGGCCTGAAATAAATAAAAGGAACAGTCACACATTGGGAGGAGGATCAAAGCAGTGGAGAGCCTCAGGCCTCGCTGACGCATGAAGACTGCAGCTGCTTTGACACGGACAAAAAACAAATCAACATGAATGGACGCCTGCATAAAAAAATGACTAACAGCATGAACCGGTACCTTAGATAACTGATTTAATTGTGGGTTTTGTTTTCATCACCATGTCAATTTCTTGATGTAAGGAAGTACTACAGTACTTTCACAAAGCACCAAATGCAAACCGTGAGTGTGTGAGTTCAAGTGTACTTCAAAGGCATCTTGCAGAGATTAATAAGCCAGTTCCCTGTTGTTTATGAGTGACACCTATGCCCGTTAAACACCCCCCCACCTGGCCTTACTGACAGAAAAGGATCAGTTTAGGTATTTACTGGGTTTGTAACTGACCTGAGATTGAGCTCAGAGCTCTTACACACCCAGAGTGTGCTGCCATATCCTGGCCTCTGTGTGTTTTTAGCTCATGCCTTATCACCGTAGGCCGAACTGTCGCCACACTCACACTCTCCTGGTTAGAATCAGTGTCTGAAATATCATAGTGACCCACTACAGGAGGCCCGTCTGCAGGAAACAAAGAAAACACTTTATTATTTAAACCACGCCTGAGATTAGAGGGACTGTTTGGAGGAGACTGGACACAGCATCTAGAGTATGCAAAACCAAATGCACTCTGCAAATCCCAGTTAAAATATTTTTTTTGTCAACTGTAAAACAAAACAACTGCCCACTTTGGTTTACGAGCACTGGCCCTGCAGGAAAACGTGCACGAGTGCAGCTAAGGACTTGCTAAACTGGTTTTTATAACTCCCAATTCTGAAAAATACGGGACGTTCCATTAAATTAATGTAAACAAAAACAGAATGCATTAATTTACAAATCACAATGGAACGCAGTGGCATATCAAATATTTCAATTAGGAAATAATTTTTGTATTTGATGGCGCCTTTTTCCCCCCTAAAAACTGAACACGTTTTCAGTATCAACATTTTTTATGTTCTTTTGTGGCTAAAATATGGATTTATGAACTTTGCAAATCATGGCAACCTGATTTTATTTACATTTTACACAATGTTCCCAATTTCGGGGAATTGGGGTTGTGTCTTATTACAGTGGCTTGTGCTCCATTAATAAATCTGCAGCAGCACAATACAGTTTCTCTTTCTGTTTATTGGTTTTAAAATAACAGCCATTCACATAAAACTACACTAGGTTACAGTTATTACAAACCACGTAAAAGAACCTTGGTGAGTGAATTAAATGTAATTGGATACTAGAGGGAAAAAGCAGAAATGTATAGCTTTGTGCTACCCTGTAAAAAGAATCTCTTAGAAGAGTTGCAGTCTCTGTAAACCAGACATATGTGTAGGTGTTGAGGGGGGAGGGTGTCTGGACAGAATGTACATGAGGAGACGTGAGAGCACAACAGCTGATTGGGCTGAAATACACAGGTACCAGAGAAACAAAGCACTTGCCAGTGTAAAGGTTGGGTATAAATGAATGAAAAAAGAACAAATGTAAACAAGGATAGTCTCTTTGGTAAACATTGGACTGTCCCTGAATATTTTTCAGTGCACATAGCGTTTGCACAAACTTCTCTTCGTGTTGGCAAAAATGTTAATTAAAAAAGGTACCTTTAGTTTGAACAAATCTAGAGGCTGGAATCATGAATGGCAAACATAAAAGAATAAAAAAATAAAATAAAAATAAAAAAACAAGGCAAGAGAAATCAGATAAATCATCCTGTCTGCCACCACTTATCCGCAAACAGTTATATCTTGCACACATGCTGCTGATGAGAATTATTTTGGCGTTGCACATTCTACATATTGATATAAGAGCATGCAAACAAGAGCAACAGTGTGTTCAGCTTTAGGTTCTGTAAAACTGACAGCTATTTACATACAAAAAATGTTTAGCATCCAATGTTAATTTTTTTTTTGTTTGTTTTTAATGGATTCCTTCATGCACGTCTGATGGTCTGTAGTGTTAGCAGTAATGAGAGCGGTTACATTAACGGTCAGGTTAGTAAAATTTAGAGGGGGGTTAGAGAGCACAGGATCTGAACCAGAGAAGGCCGTTTCAACACCCACATCCGTACTTTCTTCTTTTTCCAGTCTGCTTGAACACAGTCATGCTCCACGCAGCAGGACTACCGGCGTGTAAATCAGTATCTTGACTTTTAGAATGAAGTTTAAGATGCATTCAGCATCTCATGGAGAAAAAGGCCAAGCTAGCAGGCAAAACCAGTGCAAACAAAACCTAACTAGGCAAATATAATATTGGGGAAATTTTAATGTTCTTGGCACAGCAGCTAAAACAAAGAAACCCATGAGTCATTTGATGCTGCCGATTATCTGACTACTAAAAATGGACTGGGTTTGACCTTTTCTCCCTCACTAATTCTCCACTCTGCAAAATGGCAGCAATAGCAACAAATGTAACAGAAAGGCCAGCGTAAAATATAAATAAATTTTAAAAAATGAATGCAAATCTTTAATAAACACTAAAGAAGTCAAGCATGTCATATTTTGATTTGCGGATAAGTTTATGATCAATGTTTTGATGTTAGTAAAGCTATGTCACCTAAATGAAACTTCACAACATTTTCCTGAAGCATTTGTAAACTGCAAATGGGTCAAGAAAATAAACTTGAATGCTACAGAAACAGCATTGAAAATGCTTCATCTATGATACCATGACTTTAAAAAGACAAGGCACATGCTATTACACAGCAACACCCACCCAGCACTGTAATGATCACGGTTCATAGGTGCTGTAATACACACTATATGAATTAGATAATCTGTGTTTGTACAGCTAAACAAAAAACAAACAAGCCAAACAATACGTAGTACGATAAGAGCCCTGATTTATCAGTGTAGTGAGATATGTTCTGCCTCCACGTCACAAATGAGATGAACATGTCTGAATGTCAAATCTCACAGTGATTCAGTGCCAGCAGAAACATGGAGTCTCATGTCAGCAGAGTCCAGTTCAAATGACCAGCTCAGGCCCATCTGCTGGTAATATCGTATCTGCTTTGGGAACTCACATCCGTTATGTAGTATTTTCCATTACCATGCTTTCAGAATCAGCTAGTTCTACAAGTCTTGTATGACACAGCAAATCATGAAGCAAAGGTGAAATCTAAACATTCAGGAGACCAGGATCTGGAACACCTAGATTCCCATTCTGGGCAACAACTTCAGGAAGGATGTTATTGTTGTTTATAGGGGCGGGGGTGAGACTGTTGCTCTCTCGTGCCAGCATGTAGGCAGCCATGGTCTCTGCAGACTCTGATGACGGTAAAAAGGAACTTGGGGGGGACAAGCGGGCTCCCTGCTGACCCTCGGGGGCATCACTTGAGCGTTTGGACGAATCGTTGTCCGAGTCGAGGTGTGCAAGCTTTTCCATCCAGATGCGAAAGCGCTCCTCAGTCTGACGCTGCATGACAGCAAAGCGCGTCATAGCCTCCTCCAGAACACTGCCGATGCCATTCCTGTCCCACGAACTGGTGTCCAGTAGCCCATGAATGTGGGCTCCCACTCTGGAACTCTCCGATGCACGTCTGAAGCCAGCTTTAAAGACATTGAGGCCAAGCCATAAGAAAATACAGTAGCACTTTCATGCTTCGGAGGTGGACTTGTGCATAAAATAGAAAATGATTGTTTTTGGTTACATGCAGATCGACTCTTTCATGCTGATGAACTACATCATGCAGTAGTAGCACTTAAAACTGTGTCCATAATGTAAAAATGGCAGAAAATAGTTCATGTACTAAAGAGCCCTAAAAGAAAACTGAATGTTTTGGGTGACTGATTCTGTGAATATGGTTTGGAGAATATTTTACTTCGTCTTTTAACACAAATTCATCAAAAAAAAAAAAAAAAAAAAAAAAAAAATAAATTGAAAAAAGAAAATCAAAAAAGAAATATTTAATATGCCAAAAACCAACAGTAAAGTTCTTAATGCAACAACCTGGTCATACAAGATCTAATATAAAAAGTTAAAACAGTAATTTATTTTTTTAAATATTTTTACATGCAATATTTAAGGTTCTGTATAAGAAAGAAATTGTGGTAAAACCTTAATGGAAATTTTTGATTGCCAGTAAACAAAGACATTTCTTCCAATAGCCAAGTATTAGTACTTGACACTACAACTCACTAAGATAGTTTCAAACCTGGGAAACAGTGCCAATATGCATACAAACACTACAATCACTTTTCCCTCTTGTAAGTGTGGGACATCTCTATTTCTTAGTCAATGTCGTCTTCAGTAAGAGATGAGTATGCAAGAAGGGAAATACACAAAAGCTGTATAACTCTTTAAAAATGGTAAGAGCCATGTAAATAAATTTGAGAAAAAACAACAATTAAATCTTGCGTGGGCAGAATAAAGCATCACCAACTTGGATCAACAAAACAAAACTAGCCTGATTGATTAAAAACAAACACAAAAAACAAGATATAGTAAATTCCTAACAGTGATTTAGGTGACCTGGCAAAACTCTTAAAAAAATAATAAAATATTGTCTTTGCTCTTATCAGTTTAGAACAGTGGTTGAGGAAATCCATGACTCACATGTTAAACTGCAGAAATCACACTGAAGGTTAAGATTATTACCACTTCACGAACTGAATGACATCAACTAGACTTCCACAGCATGCAAACTACAAGACAAAGCTCAGACACATGAACCGTACACTGACAAGTGACTAAACATAGATCCTCTAAACAACATTTATGCGTTTAAATACAATGAGAATGACTATAGATGATGGATGAGAAATTAACAAGAAAAAAGAAAATATAAAATGGTTGGTAAAACAAACACAAACAGAGCAAAAACTCCATTAAAAAAAAGAAATTTACATTCTGTTTGTTTTAAACTAATGGTTATGCAGGGAGCATGCTAAACTGTCAGACTAAACTGTGTCAGACAGTTGACAAAGTGTCACTATTGTTATGTTTGTATTTAATCATAATGTGTATTCTGTTGTCTATATTACTTTTAATCATGTAGTACTGTGCAATAAGAATATGGCAAGATCACTGAAGGTTACCTGGAATATCAGTCTTGATTGTCTTGCTACCTCCAGAAGTGTCATCATCGTCTGAGGAGCTGGTGCTGGAGTCACAAGTGAGTTCACTGTCACTGGTACTGCTGTCCTGCAGCAGGTTATACTTCTTCCGTGCTGCCGCCTCTCGTTTCTGCCTCAGAAGCCGTATACGCTCCTTGTGTTTCTGGCTCCTGTGACCTTTCACTTTTGCCAGCTTGCCATTGGTTTGTTTTTCCGGCCCTGCTGCTGCCTCTGTCAGCTGGCAGCGGTTCTTCTTTGCAGCCATTGCATTTGGGGGCATCTCACTTTCTGAATGCGACCGCCGAGATTTCCTCCCACCAGAAGCAGATGTTTGTCCTTTTGCTTTTTGCCCTGGATCATTTGCAGCTTCCATTCTGCCCTCTTCATCTTCAACAGGAGGATTAGCACCATCTTCCCCTGAGGAAAGTGTGTCTGAGTCAGCCAGGTGACCACTGGATGAAGGTGAGAGCATGCAGGGATTCGATGAGTCACTCTCGTAAATTGGACGCGGCACAGGCTTGTCACTCCCTGCAGATGAATGCTGGGACTCTGGGGAGTCACGACGAAGTTCCTTCATCAGGCATGGCATGGAGAGGAGACTTTGCTCACCCTCAGTATTCAAGGGGCTGTCAGCCTCCTTCTCCCTTGGAGGTGAACTGGTACTAGTGGTGGTCTCTGTTTTCAGATGCTCATCTTGTTCTCCTTGAACAGAAGCTGTGGCTGATTGTGTTTCATCAAGGCACACTGGGAGACATTCAGCATCCAGAAATTCCTCTGCCTTCTCTGAATCAGCCATTTTTTTTCAGCTAGTTAAGCCCAGAGCCCAATGGTCCAGCAAATATGGACCAATGTGCCTGGACAGGAACTCACCTGCTGAAAGAAAGAAAATAAGAAAAGTGAGTCAACCATGTCAGAAATTAACAAATCTTTAGAAATACTTGTGAAACAGTAAATAATAAGATCCAAACGGTGTATCCCTTCAGTTTTATTTAAGACAATGACCCAATAAATTAAACAAGACATGCTATTAATATCATAAAGAAGATTTATTGGTTTATTTAAATAATCAAGCATTGATTTATCAAACCGACCACATTTTAGTCTGTATCTGCAATCTGCACGTAAGCAACCAAAACAAAAGCAGGTATTACATCTTAATAACAATAAAAAGACACCTGGAATACAAATCTAACAAAAAATATTTCTATCTATGCCTTTGTCAAACACAAACTGACCATATTTTCTCGATTTTGCAGTGAAACAATAATGTAATTTTGCACCCAAGGCTTCATAAAAGACAATTACTTAATATGCAGCCACTCCATATATATATATTCATACTAATTTTGTTTGAATTTTTAATTAGTTGCGTCTGTGGCTAGCTGAAGTGATTTCAACCTTTGCTGCGTAGTGAAGCTAATATCTCGGGTGGCCCTTCGTAAACTTGGCGAGAAGATCACAAGTCGTGGCAAAAATAATCAGGTTGCAGGACAGCTGCAATTGCCGATTCTATAAATGGCAGCAGTATCTATCCAGAGAGTGCAACCGGGCAGAATCGAGTCAGTACTAGCTAGCAGCTAGGAGCGATAGCCCACATACACACACAGGTAGTGCTCGTCATCTACGTTTGAACTTACCACAGCGTTAGTTGATTCCTATCACAATGTCGTACTTTTTAACATCTCCTGTATTTATTAGGCTCCCTAACTTGTGTCGCATAAAAAGGACTTAGTCTGATTCACGTTGTTCTTTACAAAATTAAGAATATTTAATGTTTTTGAAGCAGCCGAGTCACAGCTTCGCAAGCTCTCTTAGCCATTAGCGGTTAGCTTCGTGTTTATTTAAAATGTCGCTCACAAAGCTACTGCGCAACTTCCGGTTACCTCTTCAGAGTTGTGCGCCCTCCATAGGTCACAATTAGGCACTACAGTTTTTCAAAACCAGCTCTACTGATTGAGACGTTGCAAGAAATTTTTGATGGTTTTAAAAAATATACTGAGAAATGTACTGAAAGCAATACCTTGATTTGATGGAATTGATGTCTCTGGTAGCTTTCATAAGATAATATTTTTGTGTTAAAGAATATGAATACATTTACATATTAAAATGTGCCCCACTAAATTAGGTAAAATTAGGAAACTTTGAGTTTTTGCATGTTTATTATGAGTATGCATAAAGAACAAAAACAGATAAACATACAAACAACAAATGAACAAAACAAAACAAGATGTAATTTGGCTAAAGTGAAGACAGATAATAAGTATATTATCATCACAGGGTAGGCCTATTCTAGATTTTTTTTTTCAATTCCACGAAAAAGGTAATGTTAGAGACTTTATAGTAAATTTTAACGAGCAGCAAAACAAAACTGTTACGATTTCCTGTTGTGGATCCTAAAAGGACAAATGTGTCTATCTGTCTCTGTCAGTTACAACAAACAAAAGTTCCTAAAATATACAGTTTTACAGTTGTTTTGTGCCTGCTGTATACATTGATGGAAGCTTTCCTTTAAGCAGAAACATTCTTATAAAGAAATATAAAAGTGAATAATGTAGCTCAGTTTAAAAAGTCTTATACTGTACAACTTTTTGCAAAATATGTCAATTAA
The DNA here is from genome assembly GCA_031762355.1 of Hypsolebias martinsi. Lineage (NCBI taxonomy): Eukaryota > Metazoa > Chordata > Actinopteri > Cyprinodontiformes > Rivulidae > Hypsolebias > Hypsolebias martinsi. Next base: position 13,264,422 of record JARVGQ010000672.1, on the reverse strand, counting down.
CACTTTACAAAAAGCACATCTCAGAATTTGTGCTGTGATAGTCTCTCACTCATGCTGTCACAGCTTTGTCACAAATAAAAAACACAGTTTTAATGGATCAGAATAATTTTAGAACCTTAGAACTCTCTCCCATTAATACAGTATGATAAATGGTGGCACAATGATTTGACAGATTAATTAAATGTTGACGTTTTGCATTGAAATCGTAGTCAGTTTGTTGTTTTCCTTCTCCGTCAGAAGTTTCCAGGCTGTCTGTGGTCTTCTTTGACAAGATTTGGATCTTCCTCACAGCAGGGGCATCATCAAGGAGCGGGGTTCTGTCCTCCAGGTCAGAACATTTCCCTCTCAGCATTGCGGTGCTTCATGGTGATAAAGGCACGAGTGAGGATTTCACTCAGGGTAATCCTTTTTTTCTCATCCCACATCAGCATGGCCACATAAGAGCTCGATGAATTCTTTCCTAGTCTCCGCCTCAGAATGGTTCTCTTTCTCCTGCTTTATCTGATGAGTAAAACAACACAAATCTTAGCAGCTGTTAAAACATGCAGTAAAAGGCCATTTTGGTTTCATCCAAACCGCAGAAGCTGTACAACTTTCACTTTTGAAAGGCTGTTCCTTTCCAAAGTATTCATCAGGGGTTAAGTCTTGGAGATGTATGTTAACCCCAAACGGAATACACTTGTTTCGTACAAAGACAATAATGATATTATAATTGTCTGTTGCCAAAGAGGGAAGGAGGACAATAATATTTTACCTGTGTCTGTTTGTGTTTAAGTGTATGGCTTTTATCAAAATAACTCATGAACGAATAAACTAATTTTTAACATTTGCAGAAAGTAATACTTATGTACATCAGCAGCTGGTTACCTTGTGGAGTCAGCTTGATTCAAAATGGATACAGCTAGCTTACATTGGAAATCACAAATATAGCTATAATTTTGTCAATTGTCTGTTAGCAAAATACTGTACCTCATAAATCACTGGATGGATTTTATCTAAACTCTTAGAAAGTAATAATTGGATGTACAACTTCATCTGAGTAACTTTTTGAAGTCAGTTCAATTCCAAATAGTTGCCACAGCTAAGAAAACTTGGGAAACTTAAAAATGGCCCATACGGAACCTTTTTAACAGATATAGAGGTAAAATGTGATGCAACAGTAACTGAGAGTTATTCATAGCACATACTCTGTGTGTGACATCCTCATTAGCTTTATAAAATTGGTTTGACCAAAATGTTTACAGCTCCATCAGTTCTCATCATATGATCGTTTTACCATATTTTTTGGCCTATAAGTTGCAGGGTTTTTTTTTTTTTTTGCATAATTTACATGCCCTGCGACTTATACACTGAAGCAACTTATTAATTTTTTCTCTCCCCATATTTATAAACCAATTTTTGGCTGAGATATGACCGTTTTCATTCATTCTGTCATTGAAAATATTGAACACTACCATTTTCAGCCACTAGATGGCACTCGAGTGGTATGGCATGCTGTTGTGTCAAGCAATAGGTAAAACTGGCTATTAATGACACAATCGGCTTGCCACAGACTGCCACCTTCGTCCAGCTCTGAGATCATGACTGGAAAAACCGTCAAATCAGCTTCATTTCGCTGCACCGCCCGGGCGAAATGTAGCTAATTTGACCATTGAAATGCATTTATTAAGTAAAAGTTCAATTGAGACACACCTTTAATATAATTTCAGGCCAACAAATAATTGTTTTTAGGTGCCTTGTTAAATTTCGAAGAAATGTGCAGTGTCCCTCCTTCCTCCCTCTGCACGCTCCCGTAGCACTGAATACTTTTGAAATGCTGCTGATTTGACTGTCAAAGTGCATTTATTAAGTAAAAGTTCAACTGAGACACACCTTTACTATAAAGTCAAGCAAAAAATAATTGTTTATGGTGGTTAACTTGTTAAATTTCAAAGAAATGCACAGTGAGTCGTCCCTCTGTGAACTTCCGCGAGTCGGCTTTTGAAATGTAGCTGATTTGACCATTAAAGTACATTTATTTGTATCGACTGGGCACAAGATACTGTTGCAGCCTGATGTCAGAACAGGATAACCAACAACCACTCCCCATTGTTGGTGGGTTGTCAGAAAGAAAGAAAGAAAAAAAAACGAGTTTGCTTGAATTAAATTACCACAAACTAATACTGAACAGAAATATTTCATTTTAAAGTCACTGTTTGACACATGACTCCACAGCAAAAATAATTTGCTACAGGCCACTGGCCACAAAGTTGACAAAAAATACAGATACAGCATTACAATCTGCAGCTTCAGTTTGATTGTCTGTGTTGACTTTGACTTCTTTCAGGGCTTGCTTTCGTCCTATTTGGACAACAAAAATGAAAATAAATAAATAAATAAACAGACGAGCATTTCAAATCCTTTTTTGTTAAATGCAAAATGTTCTCTTCCACATGATTCTGACAATCAGTGGGTTTGACTGCACATTACAGTAGTTATATATAGCAAACGCACTCCTCTGTTATGTATAATTATACACATAGTTGACTATTTATGAAATTAATATGGATCATAATGTTTATTTTTAAGTTATTGGCATGAAATGATAATTCAGCCCCCGGTTTTCTCTCCACCACCGAGGAGCTGACATTCCAGTTCAACTCTGTCTGTTTAAAGGCTCTAGATCGTGTTGCTCTTGTTAAAACTAGAAAATGAAAACTCAGAGCAGAACCTTGGCTGAATGACGTCACTAAGGCCATTAGGTAGCAGTGCAGGAGGGAAGAGCGCAAATGGAGGAAAAACAAGCTGCAGGTCTCTTCTCAAATACAGTACAGCACTAAAAGAGAATTGGCGTCGTTATCAGAAAGCAGTGAAAACTGCTAAATCTCAATACTTTTCTGATAGCATTGCCTCAAACTCTCACCACCCACGAGTTCTCTTCTTTACCCTAAACTCTGTTCTCCACCTCACTGAACCATCACCTCTGGAAGCCTCGACTGAGCTGTGCGAGAACTTCCTACATTTCTTTTTAGGAAAAGTTGTGACCACCCGGGTTCTCATTTCTCCTGCATCTCATGATCCATTATCTCACTTCAAACTGTTGCTGTATTTGACCATTATGAACCAATCTCTCTGTCTTCTCTAGAGCAGGTCATGTGCAGCTTGAAACCATCTAGTTCCCCCTTTGATGTGGTCCCCCCTTGGCTGCTAAAGGAGGTTTTTCCTACTCTAGGTCCTTCCATTCTTGCTATTATGAATTGCAGTTTATCCACTGTCGTGGTACCAAAAACCTTTAAACGTGCTGCTGTTCAACCTCTCCTGAAAAAAAAAAAAAAACAAACCTTGACCCCTCAGTGGTATCCAACTTCAGGCCTGTCTCCAGACTCCCATATGTTTCTAAACTTCTGGAAAAAATAGTTGAGTCCCAGCTGAAGTGCTTCCTGGAGGATCACGCTATCCTTGAGTTATTCCAAGCTGGCTTTAAACCTCTCTACAGAACTGGAGCTGCTCTACTGAAGGTTTTTAATGACATCTTCTTATCCACAGACACTGGTGCTTCTGTGCTGCTTGTCCTATTGGATCTTACATCTGCTTTTGACACCATTGACTGTGAGATCCTCATTGCTTGGTTGGAGCAGTTGGTGGGCATCACAGGGTCAGCCCTCAATTGTTTCAGATCCTACCTCACTGACAGATCCTTTTGTGTTTCCATCAAAGATTTTAGTTCTGTAGCGAAAGCTCTTAAATGGGAAGTTCCACAGGGGTCCATTCTGGGTCCTCTCCCAATCTCTTTATACCTGCTGCCACTTGGTGCTATTTTCTGGAAACACAACATATCTTTTCACTTCTACGCCAATGACTGTCAAAATTACTTCCCTCTAAGACGCAATGGTACATGCTCTATTCAACCTCTGCTCGACTGCCTGGCTGACATCAGGGACGGGATGGCTTTAAATTTCATAAGTTTCAATGAAAATAAGTCTGAAGTCATGTTTTTCTCTCCCAACTGCACAATCACGAACCACTGCATCAACCTTTCTGCTTTCTTTACACACTCAGTATACGGGGCAACAAAAACAATTTGATAAGTGTTGGAAGGGTCAATGTTTCTTTGGTAAGTACAAACAAACTAAAATGTGGTGCAATTCTAAAGTCCAGTAAATTTTCCAAATTTACTGATATGCTATCCTGAAATGAGGCATGCACACAATGTAAACAGAATACTTTTAGCTTCTGACTTTATTCAACAAATCCAAGCATAGATAAATACCAATAGATCAAAATTATCAGAGTTTTTAAAATCCCTAACAGTTTTCCTATAAACCTTGCATTCTTAACCCATTCTCATTCATTCTGATCATTTTTGTGTGTAAACAAATATGTATACATCTTAGTTGGCAGCCATTTACAAATTTTTATAAAGTTTTAATTTACTTTAACCATCGACCATTTGTCGAAGACCCAGAGGAGGGAAACGTGTCAGGAGACAGAGGGAGAGGAGGAAAGT
>JARVGQ010000672.1:13187858-13202932 GCA_031762355.1 Hypsolebias martinsi | reverse complement strand
CACCCCCCCCCCCAAAAAAAAAAAAAAAAAAACATTGTCACCAACCTTCTTTACTACATTGTGTTAATTCCAATAATACTCAACCAGATAAGAAATTGTTTTTTTCTTCTCTTGACATTTATCTTGATTCACTTATCGTCCGTTAACCTCAGTGTACATCAGCTTTTCTTACAAGTCTTATGGGTCTTGCTAACATTTTGGTGTCTGGTAGATCAAAGTTCAAACTCATTGGATTACTTTAAGATGTACGAACAAGTACTTACTCATTGATTTACAATTCCCACCGTTCAAGCAGGCATGTTGCTGTTTTTCGCTCACATCTTATAAATGTACTGTCTCACTTGAGAGAAGATTGAAATGTGATTCTTTGACAGGTGTGTCTCAGGCCTAATGAGATTTCAAATTGTATTTGGTGTTGCTCACAATGCAACACGGTCTCTCCCACACATACACAAGAAGAGTCAACTCCACTGCAACACTCAGAAGAATCAGGACACAGTAAACAGTAAGCTGCCGTTTTAGAAGTTGGAAGTTTCTTAAAAATAAAATTGAAATAAATAAATAAATAAATAAATAAATAAATAAGCAAATAAATAAGTAAAATTAAAAAATTTAGACTGCTGTTCAAAATACACACCAGCAACTCACTTTATCTCAGCAGATAGTTTGGTGTTTTCTGATGCAAAAGTCCATTCTGACAAATAATGTGTGTTTCTGAGAAACAGGTTTAGCTGCAGTTTGAACAGATTTTAAGGTGACATCATGCAGCACTACTGTAAATAAAAAAATAAAAAAAAAAAATAAAAAAACTTGAATCCTCGATTGTCATGATGTTTTGCTACAAACACTGGAGTTCATCTTTTTTTTTTTTTTATATATAATTGTCTGGCAGCTTGTGCCTTCTAAATTTAACTTCGCCTTTTTAAATTTCAATGTTTATATAAAGACCTTTTAACTGGAATTCATAAAAACAATTATGTTTAAAATCTGTCTGCACATTTTTTGTGGTGATCATTTGAAATGAACCAATAATCTTGGTTCCTCAGTGACACTTGAACAGAGCCTTTCTTGGACAAAAACAGATAAAAACCTAAGCTTAAACTGACATTTTTCACATTATGAATATAATGAGTTTGAAAAACTAATTTTATACACTAGAGGGACCTACCCAGGTGAATATATTTAAGCAGAATGAGTACAACATTTTTGGTACCACTTTACAATAAGGCTCCACTTATAGATGGCTAATAAATAGTTTATAGATACATTATTAATTCCTCTATAAACACTTTATACATTATTAATAACTGCTTATTATGCATTAATTAAGGGTGACAGAGATGAGACTGACCAGTTTCTTGCCAAATAGTGAGCCAAATCTGTTCATCTATATATTTCAACTAGAGTTGTTACATTAAACATTTCAGACTAAGTTGCTTCCTTGTATGCACAATAAGCAATTGTAAACCTATTTCTGTAGCATATAATAGTGCACTTTATCACTGCATTATAAGTATCTACAGCTAATATTATATCCCAAAAACTTTATTTTACAAACACTTATTGTGTTTACAAGGTCTGAAATGTTTAATGTAACAACTCTAGATTAAATATATAGGTGAACAGATTTGGTTCACTATTTGACAAGAAACTGGTCAGTTTTGTCTCTTTGTCACCCTTAACTAATGCATAATAAACAATTATTAATGATTTAGAGGAATTAATAACATATCTGTAAACTATTTATTAACCATCTATGCGAGGAGCCTTATTGTAAAGCGGTACCATTTTTTAATACACTGTAGTAAGAGTGCAAATGAAAATATTATTTCCCTTTTTTAGTATACTCAGGACAACTTTAAAAATATTAAGGCCCAACCATTCCTTGAAGATATGACCATCACCTGCCACGTTTCATAATTTTAGACTTAGTTCATCTTGCGCTGAGAAATGATGGAACTTTTTGGCAAACTGAAAATAATGTTATGCACAATCTCATGCATCATGAGATGTGCTCAAAATATGAGTTATGACTCACTTTCAGCCACAATCGCTCCAACTGTGGCTCAAGATTTGCAAACGTGACTGAATTACAACCATTTTGTGTTATTTAAGGTCAGTCAGCTGTGGTGGCCAGTTTAAATTAGGTTGACTCTAAAAGTTAATCAGTAGATGTGCATCCAATGAATACTTTCTGAACGTTCCATTAAAAGTTTCCTGTGGGTCATGAAATATTTTGGGAACAGACACACAAATGTCCACATCTATGCGCAGGCACATACAACACATTTCCATTTGGCTGCATCTTTCAAAGGTGATAAAAACCTGTGGTATAGGTTATTTTAAACATAAGTAAGAAATAATACTCATAATCTCTATGTGAAAAACTCACAACAACAGAGCCCTTCTGTTTGTAGAAATAATCCACACACTTTTACAGCCACAGCTGGAGGTCACCATAAGTACGTCTTGCTCCTGCACTAAGTGCTCAAGTGCTCATTACGCTGTAAGTTTCCGAGCCATATGAGCCCCGTGCTCTTACCTGATGAAGTTATGTAACTGCAGCCAGTCAGCATGTCAGAAGGCCTCATTAAATCGGCAGCATGTGGCTCTAAACTGAAATTTCTCCCTTAAACAAACATTTTGCGTTAGCGTAACACTGAAGCCAGGCCAGAGGATACATAATTTGACCCACATCCTGTGCCGTATTTAGTCTTCAAACTCAAGCCAAATCAATCTGTAATGGTGGATGAAGCACTTACGTAGTCTTCCAGCATAAAAGGCTTAAATAACTGCTTGTAGTCAAAATTTTGAATTTATTCAGAGCATATGTATGCCAGTGTTTTTATTTTATTTAATGAAGTAAGGCACATTCTGTTGCTGTTGAAGCTTTAGTCAATGTCCTTTAGATTTTCAGACTGACGCTGGTGCAAGCCTGTTTTTGTTTGAGATGAATTTTTCAACAGGGCTTTTCACAACCCTCTGTAGAAAATAGGAAAGTGATGCTTTTTGGTTATTCATTGTGGGTTTTTCAAATCCCATACACCTTACTGAATCACCAGACCATAAAGCTCTGCAAAATCGCTCAAAACAGTCTGGCTTGTGGACTTTGTAACATAAACCTGTGCTTTATGGAAAAGCATGGTTATTATGCTGGAGGATTGATGAGAAGACGGTTTCTCAGAATTACCTTAGTGTGGTGAGAATGCATATTGTTTCTAAAACAACAATCCGGTTAAAACGTCTTTGTGAATTACTTGGTATTGTGCAATTCTACTTAACGACATCCCCCACAAAGCCACTGTCTGATTGATGGCTTCACCATGGCTAAGCCATGAGTTCATCTTCAGATCATTTGACAATATACAGCTGCTCTTTCAGTCACACACCATCTGCTTGGGATCATTGATTCACTCCACCTCAGTAAATGTTTCACCTATACACACCTCATAGAAAGACACAGCTGTAAATCACTTCAGTAGATACTTGACACCCAGACGGTCTCTCGGCTTTGCAAACCTCTCCTGTTTTAACAATTACACCTCTGTAGAACCTGTTTCTATAACTTGTTGCCATTTTATATTTTCTGTCCTTTTAGTTGCTGCTTTGGTTCAACAACAATTGTTTTAATGAGTATTCCCTCTTCAGCCTCAACTTTTATTAGACTGGACAAATTGTCCAGAAAAATGTTTGGGCTCCATCCATAATTCTCTAGATACTTTGTACTTTAATGGGCTTTTTTTTTTCTTTATTTGCACCCACCACTCATAAACAAATAGAAATGATAATGGTGCAATAACCTTTTTCTTAAAATGATTACAAATAGTTCTCATGAGCACTAGAGGTGTATTTTGACATCTGCCTGGGAGCGCTCCTCTGACACAAACATCTGGAACAAAGATCCAGGTCAGAATACCACATTGATAATTAATAATAAATGCCTATCATCATTTTAAAAGTGTACTTCAGCAGACTAATCATAAATGTGGGTATTTACAAAAAACTGGTCGATCAGATCAAGACCACCTGGCTTGTTGGTCATTTGGTCCAAACTCTGTGAATCTGTGACAGAACAACTGTATATTTCCGTGCAATTTTGTCACAATTTCGAGTCACAAACTAGTCTACTAATAGTCATAGCTTATACTACATTCATCCAAGCAACAAATGTTGATTTGGGTATTTGTTTACTGCCCAGTGGCATGCCATGGGTATTTTTTTATTTTTCATTCTTCTTCTTTTGGCTTGTCCTTTTTAAGTTAGTTCCCACTGAGCCTTGAGGACTCATTTACAAGAGAGACATGTTACATACAAACATACAAAGTAGATGAGGACAAGAGAACATGAAGGTGGAGGAAGTAAAGAAAACAAAATCATATCTCACACCTTGACACCTGACAGGGGCACAGTGTAAAAGATGCCCGCCCAACCCCCCCTCCCCCACCCCCACCCAAAAAAAGACCTCGCAACACAAACAACAACATGCAATGACATCATAATACATTTATGCATGAGGAGGTCAACAAAGGTGGTGAGTTGTCTGTGGAACTGCCAGAAAGTTTCAAAGTTATGATAAGTTGGTACAGTGTCTATCAGCGGCTCACTTCTGACAAGGCCCACAGATGTCCTCGGGAGAGGGGTGGAGGAGGAGGGGAGGAGCAGCAGAACATCATTATTCACAAAACCTCTGGGAGAATATGAGATAGCTGGCTATTCAAGCCCAAGCAGGGGAGCCAGATTGGACAACATCTTGGGACAGGTAGACTCTGCTTGATTTTTTTTTAAATGTCTGCCTCCAAATGTTCTGCTGGTACTTCTCAGTTGCGAATCCAAAACAGCCAGATTTATGGTCATTCTGCTGGGCTGTTCTTGTAGCCTTCCCCAACATCGAATCCTTCATCTCAATGAGTTCCAGAAGCCACAAGTGGACTGAAATTCTTAGAAATTGTGCCCATCTTACGTCTTAGATCGAGAAGCAATTGAGTCTGGGTGCTCTAAGTGCAGCACATTCCTTCACACATGGCAGGCAGCTTAAAAATTGCCAGATCCGCTGCCGATGTCTTCTGAATTTGTCGATAAGCCAGAAACCCACTGATTCCATAAAGCAGAAATCCCGCTATCATAAATCGAATTATGTATGTGTCTTCTATGTCCTCAATGGACAATATAGAAAGAAAGACACACCATATTTCACTGGCTCCAGGAATCCATTGTATATTCCGAAGTGAATGGCTATTCAGGGCATGAGGGCTCTCCGTCTCCCTGTCTTCTCATTGAGAAACTTTTATCAGTTCCGTTGCGAGACCAGCTGACCAAATACACTACACGATTTACAGTTCAGAAAATATGTAGAGAAAGGCTCTGAAAAATGCTCACAGGACAAGAGAGCAAAAAACAGGAGGGAGGCAGGAGCATGTCAAGCGACCGTCTTTGTCGAGAGCAAAAGAGAGTATGAACTTCAATGTTTTTGATGGACAAGTTTAGACCAAAAAATAACATTAAATGGAGAAAAATAACAATATAATTTATTTCAGCTTCTCCTTCCTGCGGTGATCACCACAGCAAGCGAAGCTGCATGAATGATTTGGCCAGATGCCCTTTCTGAGGGAACCTGGGCTTGACCCGCAGCCATGACTATGAGACCAAGGCACCGACCAAATAGAGACAAAATACACCAATTAAGAAAATCATAGCAGTGTGGATAAGGCCTTCAATACTTATCTAGATCTGAAGAACCCTGAACTCCTTGATTGCTGAGCGCTCATTAAGTTGGATTTCCTTTTAATGAAATGTTATTTTTTTTAAGGCAAAACATACTTAGGATAATTTCAGGGAAGTCAGAAAAGGCATCTATGCAATATGGAGCTACTTGTGTACGCAGAGTGAACAGAAGTGCATTGTTCTCCACTGAGTCCCACTCCAGACGCTCTTATTAATTCTTAATACTCCTGACGCACTGAGACCAACCATGTCTGAGTTTTGAAGTTCTGCAGTAAAGTTGGAAACGGCAAAAAATAGAGAGAAGAGCACATTGGGTCATTTGCTGAAATAAAGTGCAGTTCACATTTGTACCACACTCACCCTGCATGACCGACGGTTGCGATGAAGACAAGGCGGTATACATAAAACAGCACGTGGAAGCAATTATTGTTCCCTCCTGGTGTGTAATCAGGTGCAGCAAACATGTGTTGACAAGCACATGTTTGATGTCAGGAAGAAATTAAATGTGCATTAAATCCTTTCAAATACCTAAATAAATAAAATAAAAAAACACACCCTCACTATTTAAACCTCATGCTACATCAAACATGGGGTTGATGACTCAGATTGCTACTGGGTGTTCCTAAGATGGTAGAAAATGCTGCAAGCTTTGGTTAATTTATCAGTAGCATGTTTAAAATTCAAACTAAATGTAAAATCCCAGCCTTCAAAGACACAGTGACCACCTCCTACGTATTTTTCTTTTCAAGGAAGGAAAATTCAAATGTGGGACATTAGTGTACAAATTGCTTGAACTAAATCTACACCTACACAATGCAAACAAAGTGTTAATTTTGCTTGGTTGAAGTTTGCTGGTTTTATCTAGATCATTCAATTATAAGGCTGGTTTTTGAGTAGGAGTGTGTCAGTCTCGTATGCAGAATTATAACCCACTATTCCTCATGATAAGTGGTTCGGCAGGAGGAAATGGGACACAGCCACATGTGGTAAAATGGAGTATCTTGAAATGAAATCAGCGACCATGTTTTAGTGTTGGGGCACAGACACCGCACCACCTCAGTGATGTTCTTTTGTTATTTCCAAACGCTTTGAAACTAAATGTGCTCCCCCCGCCCACCATGTCTAGCAGTGTCAAAGTGGGAAGATAATGCATTTCCCAGAAAGACAGATATTCAGTCCAAAGAAAATGAACAGAGTTCTTTTGAATTCTATTTCACCTTCGTCATGGACACAATTAGAATTTCTTTTTTATAATGCAAAATGTTCAAACTCACTTTTATCATCCTGGTCCGTGGGTTTCTTGAAGTCTTCCTTCACACAGAAAAATAACAGCTGCTGTTGAAAGCTGCTCTCTGTAGTAATTGTACTCCTTTTCAGGGAGGATATTACAGGGTTAATAGATCTAAACATGGTCCCCTGTTATGAATATGTCACAAAAGATCACAGAAAATTATAGCAGTGTATGAACATGATGATTTGCTGGTCTGTTCCACAAGTGGCACCTGGGTAATAAGCAAAGGTTGGTAGGTTTAAAGAAAAGATGGTTTGAAGAGGTACTGAAGCAGGAAATGTCTACATGTTAAAACTGGTTGCCTGAGGATCCAAATCACTTTCTTTAAATTTATGAGTGTTTTTAGCAGATGACTGCATTCCCTAAATGCCTTTTTCATTTTCTTTGTGTTCGTTTTCATTTAGTTTTTTTCAGTTGCTGCTTTTTTGACAGTTGCCATAGTTTTGTCCTTGTTGTTGGTAGAAATGTTTTCCTATCGAGATTTTTTTTTTGTACACATAAGCCACATGAGCAAATAGTGACAGGGGTCTGTGGTAGCTGATTCCTGACATCTCAAACTAATCTTTTGGCTATATATACAGAGAGACGTGAATACAATTTGTGTTTGGAGTTCAGAAATAGCCACAGAGAAAAATAAAACCATGCTGCATCAAGTGCACGAGACAATCAATTTTGCACCTCTTAGTTACTGCATCTGCTTCTTGGACGTACAGAGGGCATTTGACAAAATACCAGTAGAAGTTATAGAGAGAGCACTTCCCAGCAAACGTGTGCATGAGACATCTACAAATTGGATTGTTACCATGCTTCAGACAAGGAAATCACTGTCAACTCTGAGAACCTATATGGTAACCATCAGCCTCAGACAAGGCTATCCACATGGAGGAATAATCTCACCCCTGTGTTGGCTCTTGGTTGTCAATGGCCTACTAAGTGGGTTGAATAAATCTAGACTCATACACAAGATATGCAGATGACTTGGTCATACTTATAGAAGACTTCTGCCTGGATACTCTATGTAACCTAATCCAGAAGGAACTAAATGTTATATCCAGATGTGGCCAGAGAAGGAACCTTTTGTCAACCCAAACAAGGCAGAATTGATTATTTTCACCTATAAAAGTTAAGGAAGGGTTACCTTCATAGTTAAAGGGAGTAGAACTTTATATGTCGGAGTTGGTTAAGTTTCTAGGTGTTGTAGGAGTAATGGCAGTGATACCAATACATTTTTCAATAATTATACAGGACTCGTTCGGGTTCCAGAATAATAATTATTGATTTATAGACGGGTTCTTCTTCTTTTCTGATTAATTAATTCTAGTATGACCAAGATGAATACATAGTGAAATGAGACGTTAATTATATTTGACCCATCAAGAAATTAGGTCATTTATTTAACAGAATCAAATTATAACATCATGACATTTACACATGATTGGCGATGATTCATTTCTTACGGCATTAAACATCGGATATTTTCAGGAAGACAACAGATTATGTTATAAGATGGTAAAATAACTTATCTGAAGGCACTATAACTTAGTCTCTGGCTTAGAGGTTTAAAGAAAAGTTTTAAGGGAAGGAGTTAAGGGAAAAGAATTAAGGAAAAGTTTTATCTTGGGTAGTGTCAACCAGAAAATGAACACGCTCTCCCACGGCTTCCGGCTAAACCCAGGTACGTTCTTGGTAAACAGCGGCGACTCTTTACCTTTGGGAAGACATTATGTCTCGACTCCAGTAAGAGGGTTGGCACCCAAGCTTTAGACATAAAAGGGGTCGTCTGTCCATTTGACGTCCGAGCTGGTTCCGTGTGTGTTTACTCCTCATGCGACCCCGAGGTCCGCTTTGGCCTTAAGAAGCAGCGGTTAGTTCCGGTTGATTTTCAAAATAAAATTTTCCTCATAAGGAATTTCAATAAAAAGGCTTAGAGCTTTTACGCTCGATTGAGTTTACAGCTGGCGGGCTGTAACTCTGGCTGAAGAACGAATAATGGCCTTTGACATTTGACCAGGTCCAACAGCTCAGAAAGAGTTTCAACTCGACTTCATTGACAAGACGAAGACAGAACTCCAGCATGACTCCTGAGAGACCGACAAGACTCGACAAGACTGGGCAGACCCAGGAAATCAGAACTTTTAAGGAAGCCCACCTCCGGATATTTGGTGCTTCCTGATTGGTTCACCAACTAGAAGTGGGAGGGGTTAGTTGATGTCAGGGAGTTAACATTAGTTCAAGCAGGTGGAAATGAAGGTAAAAGTTGTTTTAGGAGAGAAGGAGACGGTCTAGCCAGAGTTATGTCTTAAACTGATTAACTGTCTGTAATTCTTCTAAACAGATTCTATAACTCACAGAAACATAACCTTGATCTTTCACACCAAGTCTGAACACTTAATTCTTGCACCTTGACAGAATTGAGAAATTAAGTTACTTTCGGTAAAAACATTTAACTTGTATGGTGAGGTTAAAAATCATTAATATTGTTTCACAGTTGATTTAAATGATACTTCAACATTAAAATGATATGAAATAAAACATTCAAATAAGAAAAGACACATAAATTAAATTGTTGTTTCTTTTTTCTTAATTATTCAAAGTGTCAAAGTGTCCTCATAATGACTTTGATTAGAGTCTTTGAATGTCAAAATAAGGAATAGCATTGATAATAAAGTAAAAGAAGATTGTTCTTCTGATTATTTGACTTGGAACAAAAGTAAAAGGTCTCTTGATGAGATAATTTGTGTCCTAGATTCAAATTATCGGGATAACAAGTTCTGTCCTTTCAGAAGGTCTCCTGGGACAAGATTGATGGAGGTTAGATCACTACATTGGTTTACACATCCCCAGGAGCAATATGATAAGTTGGCCTCTTCAAGGCCGAACAGGGAGGCCAGATTCAGATAAGTCACAGTTGTTGTTTTTTTTTTTTTTTGTGCAGGCAGACTGTTTTTCTTTCGGCAGCCTTGAGTTCTGCTAGTACTCTTGATGATCCAAAATGGCCAGATTTGTGGGCTTTCTGCCAGTCCGTGCTTATTAGCCTTCTCCAAGATCGATTCCAACATGCTGGCGAGTTCCAGAAGCCGCAAGTGGCCTACGATTCTCATAAATTGCTTCCAGCTTCTGGTTGAGCTCGTAAATCAGCAGAGTTTGAGCGCTCGAAGCACGAATTAATCCTTCACATAAGGTAGGCAGCTTTACCATGGCTGAAACTGCTGCTGACGTCTTCCTAGGTATCTGACGGTGCCAAAAGAAGAAACCCTGCTATCATAAATCCAATGATGTATAAATATTCAACATCCTCCTGAGACAACACAGACACATCAGCTTCCACTCCCCACAGGAATTGATGACGTACCCAGCTGCGTGCGTCTGTCCAGGGCATGAGGGTTCTCCAGCGCGCTGTCACTTGGGTGAAAACATTTTATCAATTGCGTTGCAGGTCCAGGTGACCAGATCCACGACAGTAATTTATGATTCGGAAGATGTGCAAATAGAAGCTCCGATACACAGGACAGAAAGCAAAAAGCAGGATGAAGTCAAGCGAGGGAAGAAAAGGCATCCATCTTGCTCAAGGGCGAGTCAGGGGAAAACAAAAAGGATAATAATATTACCTTGATTTAATCTCCTATATGTCTGTTTTGTTTTAATTTCAAAGCGCCCTGTGTCCCTGTATTAAAAACATTTACTGATGTGGTTCAGATGTTCACAAAATGATTCATTAAATCAACCTGTTTGTGTCGCCTGTTGTGTGGAGAATCTTTGCAGGTTGGTTCCTCAAAGACTGAGCCTTAAAAAAAAACAGCTGATTGTGTTCAACATGCTGTCGTACTAAATGTCCCGAGTCACTGAGAGCAAAACAAGCAGGGGACTAAAAAAAAAGACGAACACGTTTATGAGTTGTGATAAATTACAAGCAGTTATTCTGTTAATGGGCTTGTGTTATTGTAGCTTCTTCGCCTCTGGCAGCTTTTACTCCTGTCACCTGTTGTTGGTCAGTGTAGTAAAGTCAGGCTTTTGTCACTCCTAATACAGAAGTCGTCGACTTTTCAAGCTCAGAAATCTAAAAGCAGCTTTTTGCTAGGTCTAAATTACACACATTAGGATGTTTTTAGGGTATTTGTTCAAAGAATGTGCTTTATTTTTTTTTTAACTAAGCCAAACTTTAACATCTCTGTGTTGCCGCAATTCCAACAGATAAATTAATGAAGATTATCCTGTTTTTCTCCCTCCCAGTTATGAAATATTAAAACACAGCTAGCCTTTAGCGCCTGAGGCTAGTTTTTGGTCATCTGCCGTAGCCTCATTTTGGATTTTAATCTCTTTAATTTTTATTTTAAATGTCTCATCTTTTGGGCTTCTTTTATGCATTATGTAAAGCATATTAGGCAGCCTGTGGGCATTCAACGTACGATTTACTTCAGTCTTTTCTAGTGTGTGTGTGAGTGTGTGTGAGCTAAGACTTTTCCTTTTGGTTCCACTGAGCAGCATCACCTCTTAAGTACAGTGAATTAAATCCTCTAAGATTGTATTTCTAAAAAAACTTTACTCCTTCATGCGTTTATTCCCATTTCTATTCCTCTATAACTCATATTTGGTTCTGTGGAGTAATTATAAACATTAATTTTGAAAGGCTTATTTTATGCAGGTGAATATCTTTGCATACAGTTGCACAAAACAAGGTGTGTAATTTGATTGAGAACATTGCTCCTGAACAACGCGCTGTGCATTGTGTTCTGCTGGGTGCTGAGGTTGAAGGGTTTTTATTTGCATCACATGCATGACGAGAAAATGATCCGTGTAAAAAAATCTGACTAGGGAAGAAAAGTTGCCGAGTGGAAGACGTGTCTGTTCGAGAGTGCAACGCCTAAAGCACCTAAAGTCTGTGAGCTCCACGCTCTGCAGAACAACTCAGCTTCTTTCTCTAGCAAGTTGGATTTTGCTTTCAAACTCAACATGTTGGATTAAAAAGGACTGAAAGCGTGAGAGGAGACTAGGATGTTTTGTTCTAAACATTAACATCCAGTTAAAATTTTCAGTTCAGTTTGAGTTTATATTAGCAAAAATATAACATAAACCTATTTGTTGTTTTGAATTGTTGTTGTGTGACCATTTAAATTTGGCCTAGTTACAGCAGGATGACCAGATGGCCGAGACGCCGACAAATCACACAAGATTAAACGCATCTTTCAGGGGAGTCCTCACTTTAATCTGCGGCTGGTTGAGCTTCTGCTGCAGGTCGTAAAGATAAAATGAGTTGTTTCTCTGCACTGTTGTCACTTCTCATGATTGTTGCTATTTATGTTGTCCTTCTTTAGAATTTGGGGAGCTTATGATTCTGTGTAATGAATTATTTTCTCATTGTTTTGTTAACTGACGCAAATCAAGATGAACGAAGCAAATTTTATTGCCTATAATTGAAGCCAAGCTGGTTTTGTGGGGCGCTGCCATGTTGGAGTCAGTCTGTGCACTGGTGATGGTCCACCAACACACGTTCCCAGCTCACTAAAGGTAGAATCTCACTGGCTGTGACTGTTTGAGACCAGTTGACAACTCAGTATGTGCACATTTTCTGTTTTAGTCTCACTGAATTCTACTTGCGACCAATTTCCGAGCAGACACGGCGTCATTAAACTGATTAGTTTCCGAGGCGCTGCTGGAAAATTGTTCTGCAGCCAGCCACGAGGGGGCTCGTCCTTTGTGGCTTCAACTTTTCATTGCTGGTCTCTGTAGGTATAATGTATGTTGATGGTTTTGTTCATATATTTTGTTTTAGCAATAGTTTATTTTACTTTTTGACGCTCCAGTTCTTTATTATTTAGGATATCTTCAGTTTGCAGCCCTTTTTTTAATTTTTACATAAACCAGATATCCATCCATCAACTTCACCTGCTTCTTCCTTTTTGGGTTGCAGAGCTCACTGGTGCCCATGTCCAGCCATCACTGTGCAAGAGGCAGGGGACTCCCTGAGCAGGTCTCCAGTCCATCACAGGGACATGGAGGCAAACTTACCAATCAGTCTAACATGCATGTTTTTGGTCAGTGGAAGGAAACTGGAGTACCTGAAGAAAACCAACACATGCACAGACAGAACATGCAAACTCTACCCAGAAAGGTCCCGGACCGGGGTTTGAACCAGCGACCTTCTCACTGAGAGTTAACAGCCACTGTGCCACCAATAAACCAGATGATAAATGTTCATTAATATGTCCAAAGGTGAAAAGTGAGTATAATCTCAAAAATGCTGGTCATGTGCCACATATGTGGAATTAAAGACTCAAATCTGAGCATGTCTTGAAGAAGAAGATGAAAATGATTTATTTTTAATTTTACATATGAGTCAAAAAATGCAGCTTGACTTTGAAATGAAAAGGCATTTCTGCTAATTCATTTTAATTTTCAAATTTGACATTTCAAAATGATTTTTGGTCACTTTTTACAGGGACATATTTTGAAAATTGAATGTTAAACGTTATCTTATTCATCATTTTCATTAATATACAAATTGAGCAGTCTTGAAGATGAATATGAAAATGCAGTTTGGATTGTTAATTTTCAATTTTATTTATGAGTCAAAACATGCAGCTTTATTTTGAAACTAAAAAGCATTTCTATTAATCCATTCTAATTTGAAATATGAGACTTAACTGCTTCCATAATTATTGACAGCAACTGTGTAATTTAATTAGATATAAAATAAATATTTTATTCACCAAGAGTATTTACAGAGCAAACTGTTTAAAAAGTTTGGCCACAGGCAGCAACGAAGTGCAGGAACTGGTCCACGGTCAGTGGTTTTATTTCAGCTGAGATGATCTTTAGTACCAGGAGCTGCTGTAGATAAGAGTCCAACAGGAAGCGTGTCTGGATGAGGACAAACAAGATGTCTGCCTCTGTCTTCTCTTCTCGTGCTGCGTCTCCTGGTTGCTGCAGAGACAAAGACGACATGCAGCTCCTAAAACACCTTCCTGGCTGCGCCATCATTTTCAGTCTGACGGTTTCCTGATAGAATCCAGAGGAGACCGGACTCCTCCACGTGTTTATCTGCAGCAAACAGCAGAGCAATTACACCACAAACTACAATGGAGAAGATTACTGGAAACAGCGTCTGGAAATTTACATAACTCAGAGTGAAAGCCTCTCTCTCTCTCAGCATCTCAAACATTTAGTTTTCTCTCTCGTCCTGCAGCATCCAGACATTATTCTCAGCTCCTCAGCTGAACCCGTTAACTTGAATTACACAGAGCTGAAGGATTGCCCCTCTTTAATTCCAGCTGTTGTGATTTGCAGGAGTGTTGTGTTTCTCCCTGACAGGTTTCAGTTTATCACAGATTAGTGATGGGAACAAGGAGAAAACTGTTCTTCTATTCAAAAGCAGCTCAGAACACAAAGACGTTTTCCACCTTCACGGGCCGCAGGAGAACTTTTTATATCATCTGTTTTCTGCTACTGTACAGTACATTTATTTTCCCAGTTTAAGGATAGTAAAGCATTATACATTAAATATGGCACTGGATTTTAAGAAGAAGTTGAGCATTTTTACACTTTAGGATTTAAAATATCATCAAAACCTTGAGAGAGTAAAGACATAAAGAAGAAAGCTTTCATGCAAATGATGTTTCCCCTGGAACTTGTCGACATGAAACAACTGGAGAGGTGGAACTTGTTGGAGGTAATCAGGCAAGACAGTGAAGATGAAGCCGACACGGTGGACAAACTCTGCAGAGCATGTAAAATCATGACATTTGTTCGACGGACTCCTGGGGGTGCAGGAGGCTCAAAAAGCTAACCAGGCACAATGTGTTAGCAGATGCTGAGGATTTAATCACATGTTTCAAATGAAAAATGTGTTAAGAGTTAAAAACAGAAAGCAAAGTAACTACGCAACACTAAGGAGAGCTCAGATGAACTTTCACAGAGTGAAAAAGTTGGAGACAAATCCTTGTGGATTCTTGACACTTTATGCTAATCTGCTATTATCTGCCTCTATTTGTCCTTGTTGGAGACCGCTCGGGGGGGGGGGGGGGGGGGGGGGGGGGGGGGGGGGGGGGGGGGGGGGGGGGCGGGG
>JARVGQ010000672.1:13134419-13146571 GCA_031762355.1 Hypsolebias martinsi | reverse complement strand
GGTTGTAAACAACCTTCTCTAATAGCTTAGAAATAAACGGTAGATTAGAGATGGGCCTGAAGTTGGAGCAGAGAGAGTATATACTGTATATGACTCTGTTAGTCCATTTTCAGGCAGCACAGCATCACATTTCACTGTTTTGCTGATGATCTTTGTATCTATAAGTTAATTCTAGGAAATCTTCTCACTGCCAATTGAGTTTTGCTGAACTATCACATACATGTACAATCCGGTTGCTGAAAACCTGTAAGAAAAAATAAAAGATTTAGTCATTTAATGTGAACAATATAATCTCCTAAATGGTTTTGACAGTGCATTACACTATTTATTTCACTCCTGCCAGAAACTTGCATGTTTTGACTGTGCTTTAAATTTTGAGAAAGAGATCAGCTCAGTTTAAGCTTTTTAGTAAAGTTAAAGTCTAAGTTGCAATAGGTGACTTTGAGACAGAAATTCAGGCCTTTGTTACAAATAAATTATTACTTCTGTAAGCATTTGGAATCTCGGATTGAAAACAGAGGTAACAGAACTCTCATCTGTGTTTTAAATTTCTGTGGCTGCTCAGACCATTGTAAATATTTGTTTTTATTTGATTGTCTGAATTATCAATTGACCTACGTTATTCTACGTTATGGTAGCTTGGTTCCCCAGATTACCAGTAACCTGGGTTTCTTTTCCACTTACAATAAAACAGAACTAATAAACACCTGGAGGTGACTTTAAAAAATAATCCGTTGATTGACCCATATATCAAATGTGTTGTTTTTGAGAACATTTTTTCCCTCTGCCCCAAGAACAAAAAGCCCCAAACAAAATGAAACCATCTCCAAAACACTATATTTTCTCTGCCCATGAATCAGATCTTTGTGTAAACTGAGAGCGCCATGTAAGAAGGTTGAAGTTGGCTTCAAGGACACCCCCTGAACTATGTTGAACTCTGAGCTGAGAGGAGTATAAAAGTGAGCAGACAACGCGACTCAGGGATTTTTTTTATGACTGGGTTTCATGCATATACATCTATTTATGTTCATATTTACATTATGTTTGTAACCTGTCCTGAAATCAGACCATGCAAGTATAAAATACAGGAGAGTAAGAATGATTCTTTTGAGTAAACAACATCAGAGAACGAGAGAATTTCTCCAACACTGCTGTGATTTTGTTTTTATTTTCCTTAGTAAAACGTCCTTAAATCATCAGCTCCTCATCCAAAATGCAGCTGCTAAGCTCCTCACATGATCTTCAAGTGCTCTCATGATTGTGATGCACCTTCATTCATTTCTGCACTTTTACAGCCATATGTCACCACCAGCTCCCTGAGGTTGACTGATCAAGGACTTGTGTGTCCGTAAATCAAGTCTAAAACCTAAAGACGACAGCAGCCGTCGCTCCTACACTCCAACATTCTTCTCTTACATCTGTGGACTGTCGATGTATTTAAAAATGAGCTTAAGACATTTTTTCCCTAATTGGAAAGCATTCTATTTTACTTGATTGTATTTAATGTTACTTTTCTTTTACTTTTATATTTTATCTAGTCATTTTAATGTTATTTAGCGCCTTTCCAGTTTTATCTTGAAAGGAGCTATGCAATTTTTCTTCCTTCATATACTTACTTAATTCTCCATTTCTAAAAAAAAAAAAAAAAAAAATTGTATAACCTTTACAAGTTTATTTTGAATCCGACTTCACATGACTAACTGTTTTTGAAAAGCACTACATGTTTAAGTGGTTTCCATGCAGCAGTCAGAGCAGGTCACTCATCTCATAAGCTTTTGTCTAAGCGAATCAGTCATTTTTGTTCCTAACTAGTTAAACATTTTCTAAACAGCATGTGGCCTTTTGAGCATCTGTCAGGCCATGAAATGCTAAACATGGGAATGCGAAGAAAGGGAACAGACTCTGCTAAAGTAGAGAACCTGAAAGGTAGAATGCACAATGTCTCCACTGTCACTCAAGCTGGTGTTAAGAGCTGTGTGACGCTGAGCATGGAGGCCTCACGTCCCACTCTCTATAATATGCTTCGGTCTACTTCACATTTACAGAGTACTACATCTCAGCTTGGGCTTACACTTCCTTTCATCGGCTTTGAATCCCCTTTCTTATGTGGCGGAAGGGCATAGGCAGTTCAACGTGGTTTTAAGACTGTCCCATAGCCACCAAGAGCTCCTTGTTGTCCTGGTTTTAACCAGTGGAATATGCAATTTTACAGGCATCTGAAAGAGACGTTTTCTCCTGTTAAGATTGCTTATGTCACTTCACACACTTCCCCATCACTCTTCTCCATTTTTCTCTGCTGTGAATAGAAATACATTTCACAGCTCACTGGGGATGAGGAGATGGGGTGCAAACTGGCAGCTTTAGACTGTAGGAGCAGAAAGGAGAAGGGGCAAACGGAATGTTGTGCAAGAGAAAGAAAGAAGTTTTATTTTCCAAGTTTCTCCCAGCATTGGTGCACCATGCACAGGTAAATGAACCAGTACCTGGTATGTTTTTTTTTAAGGAGCTAACCACAATCTGAACAAAAAAGTATTCAGATGAAGAAAAATTTGCCTGTGCTGTTCAGATGCAGACGTTCACATTCAGAGATGAACCCGTGTGTTCAGAATATTTCTGATCTAGCCTCCAGCCTTTCATTAAACATTGACATTTCTCTGCTATTAGCTTAAAAAGAGAACACAATCCCAACTTGAGAAAAAGAAACAGAGAAAATATATATCAGGAGAACAAATAAACATGTATCTATCTGTGTGATGAAGCAGGGATAGTAATGGAATAAATGCTCATGCTTCAGGCAAAAGTGATCCAAACTTGAAATTTCTGCTCATATATGACCCTTATCTGATTTTTTATGACAGTCTGAATGTGGAAAAACTCCTTTTTATCTAATTTGACCTTTTTTTTCCCCATACTTGTATGGGCTACTAAATTGTTTTTCTAAGTGACCTCAGTCTGAACAGTCATGTCATATTTCATCTGACAACGAAGTGTGGGTATACGATTGATCCAAATTGTGATAATACTGATATAGCCATGCAGTTTAAAGCACCACATTTTCAGCTACAGAACAGAAGGCCAGATTTTTGTTTAATTTTAGATTCATCACATCCTATTTTGTAGATGACAGCATGTTTACACCTACATATAATGTCAGTGTTGATGTTGGGTCATATTGATACAAGCATGATGGCATCGATGCTTTGTAGAGTTTGTTTCTTTCAGTATGTTGCTCCTGTTCCAGTAGTTAAACCCTGCGATGGAGTAGGCAGAAGCTAGAAGATCAAATGTAAACTATGAATGAAACAAGTATGTCATAATAATTTAGTCAGTTTTGGTTTCACAACTTTCGAACTGAAACCCAACAAGAGTTGCGTCCGTACGTTTGTAAACCCAGCGTGCTTTGTATGACGTCATGTCTTTTTCACATGTAGGTCATTTCAGGGTCAAGCACCGTTCCCTGGAGAATGATATCAGTCACATTTGAATGATGTGAACAACTGCACAAAAACATTTAAATTGAGCAATAAAACCCACAGCCTAATAAAAAAGCCTTTAAAAAAATCACTGTAATGCAACTTTGATTGTTGATATGTACTGCTGATTATCCATGCTTCTGATCTCATGCTGCTGATTATTTCATACTGTTTTATTCATCCATTTGTACTCATTCACCCACAAAGACTCACGTTCATGCTGTTGTTGTTCCGTGTATTGTTTTGCACTATTAGTGTTTAGCGCATATCTTAGATCTTTTAGCGTACCATTTGGCATTCATTTAGCATATATCAGTTTATATATTAAATCCTTATTAACTATTTTTATTTACACTTTATATTTTTGCTATTGTTGGATGTAACTGGGGCACTATATGCAATTTCTTCCACCTCATGTACCACGTGTGATGCAAGTGACAATAAAGAATCTTGACCTTGACCAAATAAAAGCAGTCTTTGAAAAGGAATGCAACATTGCACGCCACTTTTTATGTCAGAGTTTTGAACTAAAACTATATTATTCTTGCAGGATCCTGCTAGGATTAAAATAAATGGTAATTTGTCAGGTTTATACTGGAGAGAGGGACCAGACAGGGATGTTGCCTCTCACCAAGCCTTTTTGCATTGCTTATAGAACCATTAGCTCAGATGATTAGACAGGAAGAGGGAATAAGGGGAGTGGAGATAGGAGGGGAAGAACCTAAAATAGGGCTGTTTGTAGACAACATATTAATTTATTTAACACATCCAAATGAGAGTTTGCTATTCAATAAGTTTCTTGAGTACTATGGAAAATTCTCTAGTTATAAAATCAATGTTGAAAAAACACAAATTTTTACAATAAACTACTCCCTCAGCAGAAAATAAGGGATATTTACAAACTCAAGTGGAACGAAAAATATATAATATACCTGGGGGTAAACATAACAAAAAAAAATAGGTAAACTTTATGAGGCCAGTTATTCAAAACTAAATCAAGATATTAAGAAAGACCTGACTAGATGGATAGACATTGGTTTGGACCTTAGTTCAAGAGTGGAGATGATTAAAATAAATATTTACCAAGATTGCTATACCTGATTCAGTCATTGCCACTGAAGGTTACACAAAAGCAATTTATAGAATGGGATAAATGGATATCAAGGTTTATATGGAATGGGAAGAAACCTAGGGTTAGATATAAAACACTTAAGCTCCCAAAGGACAGAGGAGGCTTGGGTTTACCAGGCCTCAAGGAATATTTCTGTGCCTCACAAATCAGACCTCTACCATACTACTATGTTTCAAGATGGAATGACATCAGAATTGGTACAAAAGGGATAGAAATTAGAAACTTAATTGCACATAAAAGGACTATTGGGAAAACCTACCGGTAATACTGAGTTAAATTTAATAACTAGGACTACAATTGAAATATGGAATGTGGTGTAGATAATTATAAATTGGAGAAAGAAACAAATATTCTGAGTTGTTTGCTTGGGACATGAGGTTTAGTCCAGGGGTCTATGATACAATGTTTAAATAGTGGACAGATAAAGGTATTACAGCGACCTGTAAAATGCTAGAAAAGGATAGATTGCTGAGTTTTAATGACTTAAAGGCCAAATTTGGATTGGATGACCAGGATCAATATCAATTCTTACAGACTATTTTGAGAAAGAGATAAAAACCAATATAAGTACAATAATTGAAATAATTCAGAAGGCCCACGAGGGAAAGAAATGTAGAACAATATTGACATTGTACCAGGGGTTGATGAAAGGCAGAGAAATATCTACTTTAAATATTAATGATAAATGGGAAAAGGAATTAAATGAGCATATACGTGAGGACGATAGGTTGAAAATTTGTAAAAACAGTGTATGGCCACCTGCTCTCGTGCCTGGAGAGAATTCAATTGGAAAAATTTAGTTAGATTTTTTTATAACTCCAAAGATCAGAAAGAAGATGGTATCCAGCTCACAGCCGTGCTCGAGACTCTGTGGTCAGACAGATGTGGACCATACTCATGTAGATTGGTCCTGTCAAAAGATAATTGGACTCTGGGATACCATAAGTAATATTTTGAAAATAAATAAATAAATAAATAAATAAATAAATAAATAAATAAATAATACTTGGATATGGAACAACCAGAACATGTAGGACACTATTTGGGATGTTTTGCATGTGACATAATCCAAAAAGAAGATACTTGGTAAAAAATCTTGCTTTCCGCGACTAAGAACGCTATCACAAGATTATGATACAGAGGAGCCTCCAGATGTGGGACAATGGCTGTGCATTGTGGATGAGATTTTTGTGATGGGAAAACTTACCTATAGGCTGAGACTGGAAGAAAATAATTTTGTTGAAAAATGGAAAAAAAAATGGCAGGACTATAAAAACAAAGAAGACACAACTTCCATAACTAGCTAAGACAGGCATTGATAAGAAACAAATGTATTTGAATGTAAATATGTTAAGACTTCTCCACTAGAAATGTTTAAGGAAATGATGAAAAACAAACAAACTATATTATCCTAAAGAAGGAGTGAAGTTATAGCCAGTTTGGTCACAAATGACCCCATGCATAACCTCATGCAATGTTGTGAGAGCTCACAAGAACTGAGAATGACTGTCAGTTACTATTACGACAAATTAAGCTCAGTGTCTGTAAAATTGGCTGAGCATAGCTATTTTTGTGTTAGCAAGAGTTTATTAGTTGGGGTGGCAAGCTTTAATTGGGTTGACTCAAAAAGTATATTTATTGTACATGTTTACGTCCAGTGATCACTTTGAGTTTCATTAAGATCCACCCAGTAATTCAGGAGATATTCTGCAAATTCTACAAACAAATGGCCAAAGCAATTTCCACTTTTCCCTTCAGTAGTGGACGATAAACTTAAGGCTGTACAGTGTTACATCGATAAAGCCGTATCTATTAAAGAGAATCATTTGAGTGATGAAATAGCTTTGCAAAACTTGGCAGTCCAAGATCTGTGGAAATAATGCCTCAATTAGAGTTTCCTGCATTTAATGATTTTAATGATGTAGGTCTAAGTTCGGTGTCGGAACAGTGGTGCTTCTGTGTCTGTTCAAAGAAACACTGCATTCAAATCTGCAGAAATGTAAAAGAGCAAGCAAAAATTTAGTCACTGCTGTGTATTCATTATTGTTATTTAATTAGCTTTGTGTTTGTTGTCAGCTCTGTTCCTTGATTTATTTTTAAGACTGCTAAAATATTATATTCAGAACAATAGGTTACATTATGATGGCTGCAGATCTTCATTTTTTAAAAATAATATTAACATATTTAGGCAGTTTATGAAATTGTCTTTACTTCTCATTCCTAGATAATTGCTTTTAGTAGCAGACAATTATTTTATGTAATTGGAACAGCAAATAACTACATATAAGAATACAATTTTAATGCACGCTTTATATTGCGGTGAAGGATTGTTTTAAGTTTTACAAAAACGTCTGGTTTGGTTATTAGATTAATGTGTTTGTTATTAGTCCCCCATTATTTGCAGCACTTTCCACTTGCAAGAAGCACTTGAAAGCAAAAGTACAAATTCTAATTTGTGATCAGGGTCCTAAAGAAAATGCAAATTCTTACATTTCTAAGTCATGTTTTGTGACCTTACTATTTGTTTTCTGCTGTGGCGTGACATAACATTTTGTAAAAAGGATGGACGTTGCCCTTTTTGTTTGAACCTAATCATTAATCATGACATTTTAATTGTATAAAAAGAGACCTGAGCATCTTATAATGTTTGTAAATGACCTGCAAAATGTGCCAGAAATGGCTATTTAAAGGTTAAAGTTAATTGAAGTCTAGAATTAAAAACTTTTCAGCGAGGGTTAGAAAAACATCAGGGCTTAGATGAAATGCTCTTCCCGTATGTTTAAACAGTCTTTCCTTTTGGTACAGTCAGTTTGTGTCTCAAAAGGTGTACATCCATCAAATTGCACAAAACAGGAAAGATATTTTAATATACTATGTACAATTTCTTACAATACTACACAGAACTAAAAAAAAAAAAAAAATTAACTAAATATAAACAGGTCTCAGCTTCATTAGGAAAGTGCTGTCCCCAGAAGTTATGATAGTCTGCAGTGAGTGTCAAAGTACCATGTGAGCGCCTCAGGATTTCCCAGGAGAACATGGCATTGCAACACAAATAAGCAGAGTTACTAACTTTTACCTGACGGTGTTTGATGTTGTGGCTGATTGGAGTAGATCCGAGCACAAAATGAGTCAGCAAAGCATTTTATTTTAATTTCTTGCACAAACTATAACACCTGTTTTGTCATTGCTGGATAAAATTCTCGCATATCTTAGAATGCAAATGAAAACGGTCAAGCACAGCGTTTCAAACACTACTGATGCAGGAAAGTGTAAATAGATGAGACAAGAACAACAAAGTAAGTAGTATCCTAGATCCTATTCAATAAATTATCAATTATTAATCATTAGTTGTGTAGTTGTTGATTGTTTCGATTAGGGCTTATCAATTGGTCACCAGCCAGGATTTTGGGCTTAATGTGTCTGTCTGCATAATATCTCAAACCATTGAACTGATTTTAACAAAACTCAGAAAATCTGCAACTGGTTAACATTTGTAGTCAGCCTGATTCAAGATGGCTCCTGCAACCAACTGGACTTAAACACAAAAATGACTATAACTCAGTCACCTGTGCATTTTAAACTAACATAGGATTTGTAATAGTTGATTTAGCACTAACAAATTGCACAAGATATTGCATGAGATGAAACAAAACCATATTTATAAGGTTAGTCACGTCCACAGCTAACAAGAATCGATGTGACTATCAAGCTGATTCCCATTTTATTCTGCATTTTTCCAGAAAGAACTGCTCAGTCAGACATAAATACACACTGATGGAAAGACAAATAGAGGCAGAGTATTTGCTGTAGTGTTCCTAGTTTAACTGGATATGAGAGGCGTTTGTCTCTCTAAAAACAGATCTGTCAGATTTGGGACTTTGACCTTTCGCTAACAACCCTGCCAGTGTTCAGACCTGTATGGATTTAGGTGTTTTACTTTCAGTGTGTGTGTGTGTGCGTGCTCACGTCCACTGCTTCCCGTGAATGAAGCTGATAATGGAGAAGTGGTTTGTTGGAATCGTGTAAAGGGCAGGGCACGCAATTCTTCTGCAGTAATCCATCTTAACTACAGGGCTGAGCCGTCGAGCAACAGGTGTCTCACCAGGGAGAAGTAGGAAACACACTGTAGGCATCACTCTCATTCATATGAAACTACAGAGAAGAAATGCTCAGCCAGCAGGAGTATTAGAGTTTCACAGCAAGAACACAATCCAATGGAATGAAGGGATTATTTGGTCCATACATTTTTTATTTTTTGCATTGCTGACAGCAAGTAAAAAAAAAAAAAAGCAGTTTGCAATTTTTGCTGTTTGCATCCAACCATTCATTGGTGATATGAAACCACACGTATGCGATACGTTCTTAAAAACGTGTTTCCATCCACTTGTGAGTTTGTTTATGTGAGGACATAGGTCTGGGTGCGAAGCAGTAGAAGAGGGAGACACACCAAGGAACGAAAGGAGAGTGAAAACCCTTGTTCATGCTGTTTGGCAATAATCACTGAGCCGAACTCATGCCAGCAGCGAGCGCCAGATGGTTCCCATCACCACTGCACCCTGTCTTTTAAACAGGAAGGGGAGAGCGAGATCCAGAGTGGCATGTGGAAAAGGAAAGCAGCGCCTAATGTGGACGCTGTGTTATATAAATACTAATCACGCTGAAATTATATCCACAGCTAAATTAGATCTCTAAAGCTCATCAACTTTCAATCATCTCCTGTTTGGCACTACGCCTCTGTCATTATTAGAAATAATCAATATATGAGATATTAAATGCTGATTACTAAACCTGAAAGTTCTTCCACTCATATGGGCATCTTCCATCGCATTCCACCCGTGATGACTACAAGTAATGATTTTTAAGAATATTAGAGATAAAAAATCTCATCCTAAAGTTTTATATTGCTGCTCTCTTTGGCTTTCATTTCTAGCTTAAACATGCTCTGTAATATTTATACATGTTTACACCCGCTTGTGTGCGACTGTTTCATCATGTGAGCAAAAAAGATATATATCTTTACAGCATGTTAGTGTAGTCTCTGTGGGACAACAACAAACTGCTTTTTAGGTATCTCAGATATGAGATGACAAGTTGAAATGTAACATTTATGGCTACTGAATATTTTTTTGTGCCAAATTTCCAAATAGTCCTCCTACACAGCCAACCCAAAAAGCTCTTGTCTCCCCAATCCGTGGACTGAAGACTTAAGTGGAGAACTCATTTTCTCTGAGAGCTTTAATTTTTACTGTTCCAATAATGAACAAGCTTTCGACATTAAAGAACAGTCATAGGTCAGCGGTGGCTTGAAACAAGAAAGCAGTGCAGAATGGTCATTCACTAATCTAAAGGCTAATGGTTTTCCCCCCTGCTCTCCCAGACCATGTGTCAAAGTGTCAAGACTGAGCTCCACGTGGCCCTCGATGTGTTCCCTGGTGCATAAAGAGAGGAGTGCACTCAATAGTGCATAGTACTGATAAATAAGAAAAGATATTGTACAGTGCTTTCAATTTTTTATAATTCTGTTTTATTTTTCCTATTTAAAATGACAGTGTGACACATACTCATTCATAACTATGATGTTCTTAATAAAGAATGACAAAATCATTTTTTGAAAGCACCAAAGTATGCAATTGTTTTCCCTAAACAGTGGATTTGTAATCTGAAGTATTCCATCCATCCATCCATCCATCCATCCATCCATCCATCCATCCATCCATCCATCCATCCATCATCGTTTACCCACTTTTCTTTTTGGATTACTGGGGTCACTGGTACCCACATCCAGCCATTACTGAGAGATCAGTGGGGTTCAACTTCCTACCTGTGCTGTCACCTAATTTCTTCTCACATTTTATGCGGCGTATGTGGAAAAAAGCCTAAGTAAACAAGAGACATCTATGGGGTACCATTTGTAAAGTTACACAGTCAAAAATTAACAGCAAAATTTTGATTTATTTAGCCTTTCATAAGAAAAAATAGGGTTTATTTTTTCAGAGTCATATTTTCACCATGTTATTCATACATTTATAAATGTTATAATTCCCAACTAAATATTTAGTTTACAAACTAAACGCTTAACTTGCAAGTGAAATATTTAGTTAGTAAACAAAATATTTAGGTGTGAATTAAATATTCAGTTTCCAAGTTATACAAATTTATTTTTAAAAGTGAACATTTTATTTTCAAACTAAATATTTATTGTCAAAGCTAAATATTTAATTTGCTAACTAAACATTTAACTTCAAACATAAACATTTAATTTCCAAAATAAATATTCAACTTGCTAACTAAATATTTAACTCTGATCGAAATATTTAGCTTGCAAGCTAAATATTTAGGTCCGAGTAAAATGACCATTTAACATATGGAGGCCTCCACTCCTCTTGTGACAACGTATCATGCAGTTCTGAATGTGACTCCTGAGTACCCCTTGAGAAAACGTAGTCTCATGAAGACCATCTTAATGTGTTGGTCTCTGCAGATGAACAGATGTTTAGGAAATAGGAATACATAGAAGTAACAGTTATTGTTTTATTCAGGTGGCAAACTGCTTTCAGTCTGTCACACCTCTCCCTGTCAGATCTCCTCAACAGGCTCTCATCCATCAGAGCCTTCCGCTCCAGCAGCTGCCACTCAATACCTCAGTGGTGCAGAGGATAAAGTAGTATTGTGTGCAACCAGCCATCACGTTTAGCCTTTTTATTCACTTCAGCTGACTCACTGCACTGTTGCACTGCCTTTGTAATTTTGAGACAAATAATGGATGAACTTTTGCAATAAACAGGAAAGCTGTGCAGGGCTTTTGTTTGCGTCACTGCTGAGCTCGGGATGAATATTGATTGTGGGCGGATGCTGAAGGAAAATCCTGGCTTGAATGTTAGGACAGACTGAGTGAGCACACCTCATCACATATGCTGCACTAAATTTGGCTTGCTAACAGCCCCAGGAGGCTGAACAGTAAATTTTGGACCAATTTTCTCATTAACAGGCCTCAGCTCCACACAAATCTACACTGATTTCTGTTTAACTACTCCTTAGCGCTGGAGCTGTTCAGACTTACACTGAGAACAACTAAATTGAAATGATGTGTTTTGCAGTTCATGGCTATATGGCACTGCTATTCATTCTTGGTCAGAGTTCTGTTCAGCAGGCTAGAAACATTGTTGTATAGGAAAACTGGAGACGTGAAGGATTTACCAATGAAGCCTGACTCCTTTTGTTTCTATTTCCAAACAAATGATGCCATTCGTAGTTTGGTTTCCCATTTTTGTAATTGAGCAATTAAAAGAATTGTATTATTTTAAAAAGGAGTTGGTTTTTTTCTACTTAATGACAAATAAAAACAGAAAAAAATAACTGATGTAGCACAATTTGCTCAAAAGCTAAACAACCAGACAAGACAGATTCAAGCTGAATTAAAAAAAAAATAAAAAAAATAACAAAGCATTTTGTCTTTAATAACTGTGAACAGTTACTTACAGGAATTAAAACTCTACTGCTCCTTGTAAAAAAATGCATATAACCTAAAAACAGGGTTTAAACTT
>JARVGQ010000672.1:12814324-12828846 GCA_031762355.1 Hypsolebias martinsi | reverse complement strand
TATATAGTTATTGAATCAAGTGTTTACTTATGTAGGTAAAACTATATGTTTTATTAATTACAACAGTTATGAACCTTAGTGCACCATGATAGACAGCATCCAACATCAGCAAGGAGCTTGTTGGGGCATTTATGTAAATAATGTCACCATACTCAATAGCTGGTAGGAAAGTAGCAACCACAAGGTGTTTCCTGGCATTCAGAGTTAAGCAAGATCTATTTCTGAAAAAGAAAATCAGTTTCAATTTCAGTTTCTTTATCAAGCTTTCAACATGCTACTTAAAAGAGAGATGCGCAGAAATAAAAATTCCTAAGTACAGTAGTTGTAAGAATCCATAAACTCAACAGGAACACCATGCATGGATGAGAAATGGGGAAGAGCTGCTGGCACCAACTTTCGGTTTGAAAACAACATCCCCTTTGTTTTATCAGCATTCAGCACCAGTTTGAGACGGAATAGGTTTGACTGAATGTTGTCAAATGCAGACTGTAGAAGCTGGAAAACCTTGGCAATTGTGTTCGCTTGGCAATAAACAACTGTATCGTCAGCATAGAGATACAAGGATGCATCAGGAATATTTTGACCTACATTATGTATATAAATTGTAAAACGAGTGGTCCTAAAACTGAGCCTTGTGGCACACCATTAGTGACTGTTAAATAGCTAGTCAAAGTGCCATTGTGTCGAACTTTGCCTCCGATATGAAAGACAGTTAGCACTTTTAGCTGGTTAGAGCATTTTGGCTCATATTACATTCCTGTAGTGAGTGAGTGGACAGGTTCATCAATATGAACAAATCAATGTTTTGTGTTTGCAGGGAGATAAAGGAAACCCAGGTCCAGAGGGTCTGCCTGGAGCTTCTGGGTCTCCAGGTAATGAGGGTCCAGTGGGCCTAACAGGCGGTCCTGGTCAAAGTGGCCCAAATGTGAGTTTTACACCTGTCCTTGCTTCGACTTTACATCTGCCAGTCTTTCGCCGTTATCTTTTATTTTGTCTTTTTGCTTGATTGGGTTTAGGGTGATAGAGGTCCTCCAGGACCCCAAGGACAACCTGGAGTTCGAGGGAAAGTGGTAAAACTATTTTTCACCTCACACTGCCAGACATTACTGTTTATTTTAGTCATTTTTTACCCAATGAATTGAACGGTGATTCTGTGTTGGTGCCAAGGGCCCCCAAGGACCACAAGGAGAGAAAGGAGGCACTGGAGACCAAGGGGAGAGGGGTCAGAAAGGTCACAGAGGCTTTACAGGACTCCAGGGTCTACCAGGAATCACAGTAAGCAAAATGTTTATGTTTAAATAAAAACTGAGTGCATTTAGAGCCATCTTTCTTGGTACAGATGAATCTGTGGGCTCAAAAGAGTTTCATGAAGATTTATTCTTGTAAATGTAACACCATATTTTTGAGGTGTATATTCCTTTTAGCTTTGCAGGTTTAAAAAAAATAAATAAATAAAGGATTTAACAACTACTGGAAGTGCAGCAATAGGAGTGTCTCATGAACCCAGAACCACTCGAGGACTTCTGGTTTTCATATTCAAAGAACTATACTGTTGTTTTGTGTGTATTATGCTAATTACCATATTTTTTGGACTATAAGGAGCACCGGATTATAAGGCGCATTAAGTGAAAGAAAACAGTCAGATAAGTCAAACTTTATTCAGCTCATTCACAATAACTCTCAACATTGTTCAGTTGTACCACATAAAATTGGTTTGAGGTCAGTAAGCACAACCAGAATTAATACATGGGTGCACTGGATTATAAGGCTCACTGTCAATTTTTGAGAAAATTAAAAGATTTTAAGTGCACCTGAAAAATTCGGTAGTTTAAAACTAAAAATATTTATTTATTTTGTGTTGAGGGTAAAATGAACAAACATCACAGACACCGTTGGAACAACTGATTTACCAAAACATTATTCATTTGAGTCAACCTGATAGAGTTTCAGTCTTATTCCCACTCTGTTCTTCCTCTTTGGTGGAGGAACTGGCTTTGTCCAGTTTGAGAAGTAAATTACACCAAGTGAAATATTTCAGTGGTGGAATAAAGAGAACTAATGACAGCAGGCTGTTTCCTCTGATGCATAAACACTTTTCCTGTGATTTATTTATTTTTGTTTGTTCTAACAAACAGTTCAATTTGGACGATTCCTGACTTTGCTAGTTTTTGTCCTCAGTCCAAGAAGACGTACGATCAGAAGTGTCGAGACAAAGAAGAAGCGGATCAGAACCTGAACCGAAACACCAACCTTGGCAACACCAAACAGGGGGAGAAGGTACAGACAAGAACACACCTCTTCACATCTCAAAGGTTTTTAAAGATAAGCACAGACAGAAACGCCAAAGTTCATGCTCAATAGTCCAGGTATAAAATCCATCAATGTTCAGTCAGGTCATCTGGACGGTTTCTTTTTTAAGCTGAGACGTTTCGTCCATCATCCAAAGGACTTCTTCGATCCGAGGAGCCACCAAACAAAACTGATTCCCACAACAACACCCAACTGTTTGGTTGTTGCACAGACAGAAAGTTTATCAATCAGTTTAAATATCAATAAATACATTTAAAATTTTATAATTTGATCATGTCAGGGTTTTTTAATTCCAAGAAAACTTAAACTATTATTAACTTATTTTTTTCTCTATCTTGCATAAATGGCCCACTTTATGTTTGTTGCTCGATGTCCCTGTCTAATCAAACCTAAACATGTTGCAATTTTTTCACAGTAAATAATGTTTGTTTTTCACTCAGGTTTTGATTTCTTGTGTCTCGTGAGCCCAGTCTACCATATTTGGAAAACATAAACCAACTTTTGTTCTCATTGGACCTTTATTTTTCACCTTCCAGCTTCAGTCAAAAGCACAGCAGGCAAAACAGAATGCAGAAGAAGCAGGTAAGTCAAATAAATCTGTATGGAAGTGACCAGACAGCAGTATGATGCTACTTTTATCAGCATTATGATGCTACTACTTTTCATGAAGCCTTTCTGTCAGCATGCACATTTAGTACTTCACCATGTGACCATAGCCTGCTTCTAATAAAGATAAGAGTACCTTCTGAGTCTGAGTACATTAACAGCTTACAAACCAATGGGTGGTGTCATAGTTTTGTTTATATATGGCCAAAAAAAAAAAACTACTGATACTGTAGTCCCTCGTTTATCATGGGGGATCTGTACCCTGAAGCCCCACGATAAGTGAAAAAAACGCGACATAGGAATAGTAGTATAAGTAGTAAGTACTAGTTTATTTAATATATGTAAAGGTGTTTTAAACCCTTCCCACATCTGGCAATATTCTAAACAATGTTTGTAAACTCTACACGCTCTAAAAGAGCACAGCATGTCATGATTTCAGCTCTCTGTCACCTGCCAGCGCTCTTGGCCACGCCCACTCATTTGCTGCCGAGCGGAGATATGACACGCTTTGTGGGGTGCACACAGGTGCAGCAGGTGCTAAATAATTTAAAATAATTTATTTTAAATAAAAATGTCATGCCGATCCTGCGGCTCATCCATCAATCAGCCACGTGTGTGTCATGTCCAGTCTTATTTTCGAATAACCACGATAGATCAAGTCCGTGAAAAATTAACTGCGAAGTGGTGAGGGACTACTGTATTCTTATGTATCAGAGATTTGCCCTTTATTTAAAGTCATAAGATGGTAGCGGGTATTCATCTGAAGGAACTAAACATCACGTCTTATGGGAAATAGAGGGTTTATTGCAACTAGTAATGTCATGGAAATATTTAACAATAATATTACATATTTTCCTAATGCATCTTTATTAAGTGAAATATTTTTGCTTAATATGGGCTACTGGCAGACAGGTTATACCAGCAGAATGTGACCGCACTGGCAAAGATCAGAGATGACTGGCTGAAGGAGCACACCAGTGCCTGTGAGGTAAGATCTAACAATGACTTCCTCATTCTCACAACAATTAAACACAACAAATGTTGAGCTAAATGTCAGAGGTTTTGTTTTATTTCACCACAGGTCTTTGAAAATCAGTCGGTAGAGCGTATCAGTTTTCTAAGGAGCACAATCTGGACTCATCTTAACCAGCTCTCCCAGCAATGTGTCACTAGTGATGAGGTGAAGCTTTACATTTTTCTACTGTATATCACAGTGAAACACACCAAACATACAGACAGTAGGTATACACCAGAAACATTCAAGTAATACATAATTTAGTTCCAAATAGTTGATCAATCAAAGCACTTAAGGCTTTTTTGCAAGAGGTGGGGTTAGGTTAGCGATGTCAGGCAAACTTTTACATGGGAACTTTCAAAATAACAGTCCGAACAAATACATAAGTGGAATATGGGTTCTTTAGAGGCGGTACAATCAATATTTTTGTTGATGCTAGAATAATTAAATTCAATTCAACATTTGTTTATACAGATAAATCACACTGAGCCTCAATGTCTCTTTTACAAGTGAGACTTGTTTGGACAGACAGTAAAAGTGGTGAAAGTGACAACATACGTTTAGGGGGGAGGAAGAAATTCCTAACTCTCAATCTTTGGCCAAAGATAGATAGCCCGAAAAATAAAATAAAAAATAAAAAACTCACACAAGCACATAGTGACACTGACATTCCACGGGGGAGGGGGGATGCAAGGGCGGTGAGCATGTCCAAGGACACTTCAGAGGCACTATAAGAGTTCCAATGAGATTGGTATAATCACTCAGTTCCCTCTGGAGAGATCTGTAAACACTCTCAGTGTGCCGATGTTGGCCAAGGACAGCGTCAGATGGAATCTCAAGAGTCCTGAAATTATGACAGAATGTTTATTCAGCTGGACCTCTGACTGGTCCATAGACTTCTTCGGTGGGGGAGGGGAGGGGGCAGAGCATCAGGTTTATAGAGCCTCCAGGTGGATGAAAATAAGGTGGCCTGTCAAGGCCAGTCAGGGAGCCAAATTCAGATAAACACGCTTGTTTTGGGGACAGGCAGAACTTTACTGATTATGTCTACCTTGAGTATGTGTCGGTCCTCTCGGTTCCAAAGCATCCAAATTAAGTGGCCACACCAATGGATCTTGCCTGAGAGTATTCTCCGAGGTTTGATCCATCCTGCCAGTGAATAGTGGCCCCAAGTGGCCTGTGATTCTCACAAATCCCACCCAGCCTGTGGCTTAGTTTGCAAAGCAATTAAGTCTGGGTGCTCGAGGCACAAACCAAGCCATCACATAAGGCAGGCAGCCTGAACAGGGCCAGATTTGCTGCCGATGACTTCCTTGTTTGTTAATAAACCAGGAACCAGCTGATTCCAAAAAACCAGGAAACCTGTTATCATAAATCCAATGATATATGCGCCCTTAGCATCCTCGATTGACAGCAGAGATAGACACATCACCTTCCAAATCTATGACATATCCAGCTGCATGCGTGCCATAAGGGCAAGTTGGCTCGGCTAAAGCTTGTCTTCTCAAGGAATGTTATTAATTGCATTGAGGGACCAACTGACCAGAGAGGCTCTAAAGCAGTTTCACAGACAGGACAGAGCAAAGCAAAGTGGAGAGGGAGAGGAGGGGGAAATGTGTCCAGCCTTGACAAGAGCAAGTGTTGAAGTGTATTCATACTTTTTATATCATAATACGGTACAATTTGACAATTCAGCATCCAACAACAAACTGTCGTCCAATAGTAGAAAATGAAAATTCCTCTTTAGCGTTAGGCGGCAAAAAGTTGTACAAACATTCTCAAATCACACAGAGTATACAGTATTAAAAACTAGAGACATTGCATTTTCTGGGGGAAAAAAGTGTGAATGTGAAATGATGAATGAAATTTGCTGATTAAATTAAAATTGAGTTGTTAAAGCGAAAAGTAGATAAAAACAGCTAAAAGCTAAAGTAACAGTACAGTAGCCATGACAAATTACAAAAGCTTGAAGCAAATTTCAGAGAGAACAATATTTTTGAAAGAACAGAAAAGGTCCCAATTTATTTCGTCATAGTAAAAGATTTAAAATAAAGTTAAATGTTCTGAAAAGGATAAATGGTACAAAGATTAAAAGTCAGCTGCCATCTCCTGAAGAAACCTGATACATGAATGGCTAAAAATGTACAGAGCATGCAAACAAACAAACAAACAAACAGGATAACAATGGGAATGCTGACTAATCATTCACACAATGAAGGAAACTATCATATTGGCGTTTTAAGTAATTGTGAAAGCTCATAATTGTATTATTTTGACACTCTCTTGCAGTAAGTATCTGTTTCAGGTTAAAAAAAAAGTGCTGAATAATCTTTTTTCTGGCTTGCACTAAACAGCACACAGACAGTTAATAGCTACCTGTGGGCCACAAATGAGCATTTAGCAGCTTAAGAGTAAACATTCCCACTTTACTCTGAGTGAATGTTGCTCAGTCTGATAGATCTATAAAGCTGCTGACATATAACAGCAACTTTCAGATTGTTTTTGATGGCATTTTATTTTACCTCTATTACCGCCTGCTGCTTAACGTGCATTCTTTCAAGGCCTTTAATTCAAAGCTGTAATCTTGTTGAGATTGTAAACTAAAGTCGACATATAGGAGGATAAGGAAAATGTAGCAAAGATAGTTTTGAGGTGTGGAAGTGTCATTTTCAAATTAACATCCAACTGTTGAAATCAAATGTATTAGTTATACCTTACGAGATGAATCCTGTATTTATCAGTAAAGCAAATTATTTATTAGACTCTGACCTTGTTTTTATACTGTTCATGTGTGTGGGCATAGCTGTATGAGGAAGTGAGGAAATCGTTGGAACAGTGTAACATCCAGGAAGACGTTGAACACTTTATAAACCTCAGACGTACCGGAGACAAACCACCAGGTACAAACACAACCCAAACCCACAGACTGTACCATGTCATTTAACGATTAACCAAGGATGGATTACAGCCAAAGGGTAATTATTACACAACAGTTGCCAGTATGGTAACAGTGTCTGTGTGTCCAAAACAGTTCCAGTTCTGTATGAGAACTTCTACAGTGGTCAGAAGTCTCCTATTGGAGCTTTACCGTCACGACCCCTGCCGTCACCTGCCATCAGGTACAGTTCTTGCCACAGTTTTTAAAAACTAAAGATACAGTCCATATGTTAACTTTGTCTTGCAAATTTGCAGGAGAGGGCCATTACCAGACCCAACACAGAACAGTATGTATTTATTTTATTCATTTTAAATGAAGTAGCGTTCATTCACTTGTCAAACACCTTATGGTTTCTATTCATATCATTTGAGCAAAGATGCTATGTAATATAATTGTCATGATACAATATATTTGATAAAATGCACTGGTTTTGGTTGCACAAATCTTGTTGGGAACAATTGAAGATGTATATATCTAAATGCTTGGAGCCTTGAAGATTTGGACAGCAAAACAGTCAGTTTGATGTAGTTGTGTTTATTTTAAGTTATATTCCAGACATTTTGAATTGATATTCCATTGGAAAAATAATGAGGAACAAATATCTTAACTGTTGTAGAAAATTTTTTGAATAGCCTCAAATGGAGAAACTTAAGTTAATGCCCAACAGTACTGAGAAGCTAATGGCTAGTCTGAAGCAGCTAAGACTGAAATGGTTACTTTTGTTTTAAAATACTGCAACTCCAATATCAAAAAGTGGACTCAAAAACTGTTGAATAAAATAGAGACATTTTTTGCTAATGCAAATAGTGGCAGAAGCATTGGCTAGCTGTAGCACTTCTGGTGCAGCATGTGGTCAAGCTCAGCAGAAATACAATATTTCTACCAAATTAGATGCACAATTTAGAAAATGACAACAATGTAAGGATTTTAATAAAAAAATGTTTGGAAGAGGGCGGCACGGTGGCTCAGTTGGTAATTTCCTCTCAGTGAGAAGGCTGCCAAATCAAATCCCATCTTGGGACCTTTCTCTTGACCTCAACCAGTGATGTTGTTGGGAGGTGGAAGGAATACTTCTCGGACCTTCTCAGTCCCACCAGCACGCCTTCCATGGAGGAAGCCGAGTCGGGGGACTTTGGGGTTGATCCATGGTGGTTCCCTTCTTCAAAAAGGGGAGACCGGAGAGTGTGCTCCAATTATAGGGGCATCACTCTCCTCAGCCTTCCTGGTAAGTTCTATTCAGGGGTACTGGAGACGCGAGTCCGATTGTTGGTCGAACCTCAGATCCAGGAGGAACAGTTTGGGTTCCATCCTGGCCGTGGAACACTGGATCAGCTCTTTACCCTCACTAGGGTCCTTGAGGGGTCATGGGAGTTTGCCCATTAAGTCTACATGTGTTTTGTGGACTTGGAGAAGGCATTTGACCGTGACCCTAGGTGTACACTGTGGGGGTGTTCCGTGAGTATGGGATTGGAGGCCCGTTGTTATGGGCTGTTCAGTCCCTATGCAAGAGGTGCGAGAGTTTGGTTTGCATTGTCGGCAGTGAGTCAGACCCCTTCAGGGTGGGGGTTGGGCTCCGCCATGGCTGCCCGTTGTCACCAATTCTGTTCATAACTTTTATGGACAGAATTTCTTGGTGCAGCCAGCTGGCAGAGGATTCCCAGTTCAGTGGCCTCAGGATTCTGTCTCTGCTCTTTGCAGATGATGTGGTCTTGCTGGCGTCATTGTGCCATGATCTTCGGCTCTCACTGGAGTGTTTCGCAGCAGAATGTGAAACGGCTAGGATGAGAATCAGCACCTCCAAATTGAGGCCATGGTCCTCAACCGGAAAAGGGTGGATTGCTCTCTTCAGATCGAGGGTGAGGTTCTGTCTCAAGTGGAGGAGTTCAAGTATCTTGGAGTTTTGTTCATGAGTGAGGAAAGAATGGAGCACGAGATTGACAGATGGATTGGTGCAACATCTGCAGTATTGCAGACTCTGTACCGGTCCGTTGTGATGAAGAGAGAGCTGAGCTGTAAGGCAAAGCTCTCTGTTTACTAGCTGGTCTACGTTCCTACCCTCACCTATGGTCACAAACTCTGGGTAGTGACTGAAAGAAAGAGATTATGGATACAGGCGTTTGAAATGAGTTTCCTCTGCAGGATAGCTGGACTCGCCCTTAGAGATAGGGTGAGAAATTCAGTTATCCGGGAGAGACTTGGAGTAGAACCGCTACTCCCAAAGGTGGTTCGGGCAGCCGGTAAGGATGCCTCCTGGGCGCCTCCCTAGAGAGGTGCTTCGGGCATGTCCAACTGGGAGAAGGCCCTGGGGAAGACCCAGGACATGCTGGATAGACTATGTCTCTCGGTTGGCCTGGGAACACCTTAGAATCCTCCCAGAAGAGCTGGAAGAGGTGGAATGAGATGTTTGGGCCTCCCTGCTCAAGCTGCTGTCCCCGCGACCCGACTTCGGAATAAGCAGAAGAAGATGGATAGATGGATGGATGGATAACTGGGGGAGAGTGTGAATGCTTTCAACCTGTCCAGGGTGTCCTCTGCCTCATTCACAATTGCTGAAGTAGGCTTTAGCTCCACCTCAACCCTGCACTGAAAAGTGGGTAAAAAACAGATTGATGGATAGATGGATGTTTGGAGGGACGACAATTTCTATTGCACATATTAAACTTAGGTAATCTCTGCTTATGATTATGTGCAATGAATGCCCCAAAGTGTTTACACTGTTGCAGGTTGCTGTTTGTTTATTAACTTTGCATTATTTTTAATCTTGTTTTTCCTGAGAGAAACTGAGGTAATGTCTGAAAAGCGTGTGCCACAGTGATCCCATCTGGGTTTGACTAGCATCTTTCCAGTTTCCCAGAGACATTCTAGTCTTCCCTGATTACATGTGGCAGCCTCTGACCTGCACTGAAGACCCTTTCCCTTACATGGAAAATTGACAGTAATTGATGCAGAAACTTTTGTTAATTTACTGTACAAGGTTGTGCCTTCTTTGCTGAAAATAAAGAAATAAGAATCACAGATTTCTTTAATCTTGTACCTTTCTGAAGCTGCATAACACTTTACTTTTAATACTCTGTTCTGTTCCGTTTGTTGTTTTCTGTATTTCATTGATTACTTTCTTTAGTTAGAAAGTCAGAGTTTCTTTATTTGTCATTTACACCACATGTGGTACATGTG
Source organism: Hypsolebias martinsi (assembly GCA_031762355.1). Taxonomy (NCBI): domain Eukaryota; kingdom Metazoa; phylum Chordata; class Actinopteri; order Cyprinodontiformes; family Rivulidae; genus Hypsolebias; species Hypsolebias martinsi. The sequence continues at coordinate 12,818,803 of JARVGQ010000672.1, read as the reverse complement.
GTGGAATGAGATTGTGTACTCAGGGTCGCAGTTACATCCAAAAATAAAATGTAAAAGAAAAACAGTAATAAGATCTAAGGTATGAAATAAGAAAAACACAAACTAAATATACAATAAGCGCTAACAGCATAAAAACAATAAAAATATGCTGAACAGCAGCACGTACATGAGTCTGTGAGCAGATGAGCATGAATGAATATAGTAACATGAAACAGATCAGCAGCAACATGAAACAGATCAGCAGCAAATCTTGTTTCCTTAATGACACAACATGGATTTTCTTGTTCTTTCTTGTTTTCATTTTAATTTGACAAATTGTAAAGCAGTCGGGTTAACTTTTGTTGTTATGTGCTATACAAACAAATTGACATTGACATTGTTCTGTGGAACTTGGAGCTCTGTCTTTAAGTGACTCACTTGTAGAAATTACAAAGTATATATAAGGCCCTGAGGTTGCTCGTTGTATAGCGAGACAATCTTGTAATCCTAAAACGTCTGGTTTGAGCACAGGAGGGCAAGGGAGTAAAACAATTGCCAAATCTTTCATGAGGATTTGTACATCATGGCGATTTCTGCAAAAGGGAGCAGCCCCCCCCCCCAAAATAACATTATATTAGGTATCTGCACTTATTTATGCTGAACTTTTAAAGACAATACATTTCAGTTTTAAAGAGGAACTTACCCCAAAATTAACTTTTTTTAGCTGATAAACTCCCTAGAATGTGTGTAAAAAGTTGTACAGCACTATGTCTGTGTTAATTTTCATGTTTTTGTGGTATTTGTTAAAATCTGCAATATTTGATCTAAAAACGTGTATTCACTAATCCTATGGGTTGAACTATGTCACTGCAGCCTGATTTTCTTATTGGTCAAACGACTGTTCACTGTGACGTGTCTTGTCTCGCTGTCGTCACATCCTCTGCCGCGTGAGTATAAAAGTGGTTCAAGCAGAGCCACTCCCCTGCAGAGGGCTGTGTTGGATTAGCGATAGCAGCATAGCATTAGCATTAGCATTGTGGGATTTGATCAACATCGGTGTCAGGTTGGCAGTATATTTATTATTAGCTTAGGCTTGTGATTCCACCTCCCTCTCCTTTCGGCGGTGTCTCTCGGCACGCCCACTTTGTATTTTTTGAATCTCGTCTCGGGGCGGAGCTACCATTTCACCGTGAGGTAAGTCCCTCTTTAAAGACTGCTATTTGTGCTTTTAACTCCTCAAGTGAAGATATCTGTCTTCAAACTCATTATGCTCTTAGTGTCAAGCTGTCATGTCCAGCAGGAAACCACAATGACACAATGAAATACCTTGAGTTTAAATACCAATTAAAATACTATCACTGTGTATTTTAGTTATGTGTGTTTTAGATCAGTTTTCTTAGTTATCATATTTTGTTTTCTGTAACTTGGAAATCTTGATCAGTCGTCACTTCCATTCTGTTCTTTTCTCTCAGTTTTTTGTCTAGCCTGTGCTTATGCACTTTATTGTTTTGGTATTGTTGTATCTTCTCCCATGATATTTCTTGTTTAGCTTCCTTGAGTTCTTTCTGCCAATTTTCCTTGTCTTAGTTCAGCCACTTCATTGTTTTTCAGTCAGCCTGCCACTCTCACCTGTTCCCTGTCAGTAATCACCCAGGTGCCCCCACTTTCCATTTATTTCTGCTCTCATTATTCAGTCTGTCTCACTAGTTCAGCATTATTGTCTTCATAATACAATATTTGTTTTCTCTGGTGTCTTTGTAATCTGTGATTCTAATAGATTTTGTAAAGTTTCATTTTTGCTGCTACAACAACCTTTTATTTTCCTTTATAATAAATTGTTAGGTTTTAGAGCTCCTCTTCATTTTGGCCTGATCCTTCTGCCAACTTGACAGATACTTTCAATTGGAATTGAAATTCAAACAGGAAGACCACAATAAACTCAACATTGAGAGGACAGAGTAGTAAAATGAACATTTTCATTGTGTGGTTTTGGATAATAAGTAACATAGGAAACTTCCAATTAATGCTAAAGAAGCTCATGTCAAAACACTTACAAAGAGCAGAATTACAGATATAAAAAAATTAAATTACAATATAAAATTTCAATTACCATTTTAAATCCCAAATTTGTTATTTTAGCTTGTTGTGATTTAACTTTTTTAACTTATTTTAACTTGTTATTTTAACTTAACTTATTTTAGCTTATTTAATTTGTTATTTAACTTATTTTGTGCATCAACTTTGCCCATGGGCATCAGAAGCACTTGTAGTATGGGGGGAACACATTGTAGGTGGTGGTGGTGTCTAGGGGTCCTCCCCTTGAAATTTTTGAATAAAATGCCATTTCCTGCATTCTGATGTATTTTAACAGGTTAAACATCCATGTTGTAAGCACTTGATTCAATAACTATTTTAGAGATAGATACCTCATTCAACTAGTTCATATATGCATCAGGCTGTTTTTAAAATCACTCCTATGGTTAAGATAATGAAATTAATGTGACACAATTTATTACAAACAATAATAAGGGGTGTGATTCACTTTTATTTTGTTTATTTTTTATTTATAACAACATGCCATTGTCATAAGCAATGGTGACACTGAACTGCGTGTTTAAAAATAAAAAAACAAAATTTACTCAGTGAACAGCTGCAGGTTTGATAACCGTTAACAGTGAATTTAGGGGGCTTTTTACTTTTTTTTTTTGTGATGGACCTACTCATAACAAAAAAAAATTACATGGCATCATGCAGCCTTCACAACACAAAATTACACTGTGCCAAGAATCGACTAGAACTGATGAACTCGAAATAAATATTGATTTGAGTATACATTTTAGATTTCATTCATAACTGCTCAGAAACCATCATGACTCACCTCAGGAACAGAACCTTTTCCACTGTCCCAACATGCTGACCCTGCCTCTGACTCACTCTCAGTATCACGTGCATACATCAAGAGAGATGGAAGATAGATTGTTTTTTATTGCCACATGAAAAGTGTCAGCTTTAAAAACTCAAGAAAATAGTGTGAAATAACATCAATAAATAAAAGATGACAAATAAAATATGACATATCTGGTATTGTTTCATTCAATTTGTTAGGATTTTACTAGGACAGGAGTGAACCCATAGTGCAGGCAGGACTCGAGAGGCAGGACGTAGAAAAGCAATTCTTTTAATAATAACAAAAAGTGGCTGACAGGGCAGCAAAACTTACAGCACTAGGAGCAGAACTGGAAACAGGCTTGGAACAGGACTCAGAACAGGACAAGGACTGTACCCAACGAAGACGAACCGACAAAGGACAAGACTCTCAGAAGAACTTATATACACAGACGGGACATGAGACACGGGTGAAGATAATCAGACTAATTAAAGGATAACACTAGGGAGGACAAGGGTGATGATGATTAAACTGAACAAGTTACAAGAAGGATAATTAAACTAGGATAAGAGAGCTACTCAAACATTATATTAAAACTAGGAGGACAGGAGAACTGATTAATACTAAAGCACAGAGAAGGACTGGAGAATTAAATCAAACATGTTACAGGAAGCAAGATTAAACTAGGAGCATGGATCAGGACAGGAGAACTAATTAAACTAAAGCACAGAGGGACTGGAGAACTAACTGAATGATTAAACTAAAACACAGCAGGACAGGAAAACCAAAACACTAACTGAATTAAACCAAAGCACAGAGGGACTGGAAAACCACAAACCACACAAAATTATACTATGTTAAAGGATCGCTGGAACAGGGCTGATAGGTGGGAGACAACACAAGGAGAACAGACAAGGAAGGACCAGCAGAGGGCACCATCCTTACAGTTTCTAGATTTCCTACTGATGAACTTCAAAATTATTGATGTTTTGAATTTTTCTGATTTAGTGGGCAAGGTGTGACAGATCGAAATGTTGTCATGTTCCACATCAATGTCTTTGTCTTATAAAAAAATACACTACTTGCTCCTCCAAAGTCTGCAGCTCATCCTGCAGTGCATCCCCTGTTGTATCAGTACCCGCAGTAACCTTTGCAAATGACCGGCACTTGATTTCAAGTCCAGTTATCACCAGGTTATTTAGTCTTGCGTCTTGTTCCAGATCATCAATTTTTTTCAAGTTCAGCTATTTTATTATCTTTGTTACTTATTAGGATTTTCAGTTGTTTTAATTTTTCAATCAGAAGAATCAGGAGTTCTTGTTGCGATGCTAATCTTGTTAATTCAGCACTCATAAAATTTAATGATTTATTTAAATTTCCTCCATGTCTTCCAAATTTTTTCCAGTGATTCTTGTTTCCTTTGTCCATGTTTATTCGACATCACTCACCAAACTTCTGGCCTGATGGCGGTAACTATTCAGCTTGGTAGTTGAAAGCCGAAGCCTGGTCACAATGTTCACCAACCTATCGATGGCAGCTGCGGCCTAGCAACTACAAGACCCAGAACGACGCCAGAGTACCGGATCCCGCGGTCCCAACAGCCCGCAGGACCA
>JARVGQ010000672.1:12749415-12762485 GCA_031762355.1 Hypsolebias martinsi | reverse complement strand
CACGCTCATCCCTTCAAGCGTTGCTCATTAACGTCTATTATATTTCAGTCGAGATTGAAAAAAAGTTAAAAAAAAAAAAAAAAAGAGTACCAAACAAGCCTCCCTCTGTTGCTGACTAAACGGTTGCAGCCTTTGTAAATAGAAACAGCTGGATCCAGATGCGCGCAGCTGTGGCTTTTTCATTAACCAAAACAAATCACGCTGTTAGTCACTAACCCTTCACTCATCCCTGCACCTACACACACACATGCACACACACACACACTTATCGTCTTCAGATGGAGGAAGCTGAGGAAAGGCCGTCTCGCACGTCTTGTTTGAAGCAGAGCAAACAGGATGAAACATCCGGTTTCATTTCGGGGCTGTTAGGAAAAACTACACGTGGGAAACAGCAGCTCAAGGGGCAGACATTTGTAGGAGGAAACAAGCATGACCAGAGGAAACATTTCACCTGAGGCGGCCTGAATCATCCCACACACAATGTTTCTCTACTGCACGTCTGCTGTTTGTCTATAATGTGGACAACAGATTTACTCGCTTATGCTGCAGTTTAAAGCCTTTTGTCTCACTCTGATCTGTTCAGCCTCCCCCCCATAAATAACAGAAGCTAAAACCTTTATGATGTTGAACCTCCTCTAAATCCAAGACTACAGCGCCCAAGTCTGTCCGAGTCCAAACAGAGTCAATCTATGTGTCAGAGTCCGGCATGGAGGACTGTGCTGCTGGCACTAACGTGTCCACAGATGGCAAAGACAGAAACAATGGCTCTGCTTGTTTCCAACACAACACCGCCTGCATTCACGTGTTATTTAATGCGGCACCGAGTTCATCTCATCTGAGATCAGCAGAACCAGAAAAACTGTTGAGACGGACCTGAAACCTGAACCGTTTCCATGTTTTGTTCAGACAAAAACAGAAAAAAAAAGTCTTGAAGCTTTCGAAACTGTTCAGCAGAGTCAAACACGAGCAGCTGGAGACACTGCAGAGAGAGAGAGCATAAGGAAAAACTGGAAGGTTGCATTGAATGCATAATTAAATTAACTGTTTTATTATTGGTGCAAAGATGTGAACAAACCAAAGCATCCAGATTTAATCCCAAAACTGCATCTAATTGTGGCTGCAGCAGACTAATCCAACCACTCAGCTGTAAATAATGATTAGTTTTAATTAGCTACGGTTTTAAATATTTTTAATAAATACTATTAAAAAATGAAGATAAGCTGCCCGTATTGACATATTTTCAAATCAGCTTTACCAGCCAAAAAGAGTTCAGCTCATTTCATATCAGCTCACTGGTGCATTATGTTTGAATTTGGATACTTTTAAAATTATTGAACTTTATTTACAAATATAGATTCAATTCCTTCTAAAACATTGTTCTTATATATCTCTGCTTCAACATACACACTTTATTTTTGCTTTTTCTTCTACTTTTTACTAGGTTTTAGTTACTGTTCTGCTACATTTAGCTATAGCCTTTTGCTACTTTTAGCATTTAGGTGCTGTTATGCTATCTTTAGCTTCTAGCTACCATTCTGATATATCTAGCTAGCCCTTTGCCACATTTTTCTTATCTTTTAGCTACCCTATTTAAGCTATTCTAGCTGCTAGCTAGCCTTTTGATATTTTTAGCTTTCAGTTAGCCCTTTCAGATGGAATTTTGGTACTTTTCGTTTTTAACAAGTTTTGTTACTTTTCCATTTTAGCTGCCGTTTGTTCTGTTTACCTGCTAGAAGGCATTCTGCTCATTTTAATTAATATTTTTGCTGCTTTTAGCAATAATTAGGCACCTTTTAGTTTTTAGCTTGTGATTAGGTCCTGTTAGCATTTAGCTAGTGTTGTGCAACTTAAGATAGCATTGTCTCTTTAGTTTTGAGCTAGTGTTCTGCTACTTTTACCATTAAAAATGCAGTTTTTGTTACTTTATCAAAGTCATTCAACACTCAGCCTTGATGCTGCAACTTTTCTTTCTTTCTTTTTCTTTTTTTTTACATAACACAGTTTATGTTGTTGAGTATTTCTTCTCTGTTGATTGAGCAGCTGAAGCAGGAGGTACAGTTCCTGTTCTGAACAGTGTTATAAAAGCCAACAGATCCTGGGCTGCAGTCAGGTAATCAGTAGTCGACACATGTAACGCAGAAGCAAGAGCAAAGCTATAAAAAATGCAGAGTTTCCAGCTAAGGCCTGAGGCGAGACAGCTACGATTTAATAACGGAGTACACGGCATGTGTAACAGATCTGTTGAAACAACGATTCAGCTAGTTTGTTACGAGAGCCACTCATTACCTCCTCTTAAACTTCTAATGTTTTACTTCTCCCTCTGAGCTTTAGGAGGAGATTTAATTGAATTGAATCATCTGGCATCAGTCTAAAATTCAATTCAGTTCGACCTTTATTTATCCAGGTTAGTCTCATTGAGCCTCGAGGACTCGTAACAGTTGTCAAAATGTGACAATTTATGAAAAGGAAGATGCAAAGAATAAAAAAACTGAAAAAGTGATCATCTTCTGCAATCCTTTTTATCTTTCATCCCAATTTCCTGTAAAATCCTTGTTAATCGATTCGTTTCATTTTGGATAATTAGTTTTTTTTCCACATTAGTGCAGCTTTCTAATCGTATCTGTTCACCTCGCCACTAACTTCCTTTCCCACAGTTTCTTCCCCGAGCCTTCATCTCGTCTCCGCGTCCACGACGCAGTCATTATTTACACGTATTGACTGAACGGAGCGCTCACTTCTCTCTCCTTTAATCACTGTCTCCCCCACGATGCTCCCCCTCCTCTTCTTTATTCCACAGCGTTGTGAATTTCTATCCTGAAAGATGAGAGCATCAGATATTTACAGCCTCCTCCCCCCAAGAGAGACTGAGATCGAAGCTTTGAAGTGTTTATTTCTGAGCATTATTTTTTGAAAAGAGACCATCTGAACAGGTTTATTTGAAACATCCTTTATAATAGGAAGTGTGTGAAGCCATCACTTTCTGAATGTTAACCCTTGTTAACCCCTTTTTAACTTTATGACCATTCATGTTCCTTTGGGGGAAATATCACCCACCTTATTTAACGGCTTAAAATACTGTTTTTTAATACAGTATCTTGCTGCATGCTCAATAATCCAGGTAGATAATCTAACAAGGTTGAGTCAGGTCCTCTGGACGGATTCTTCTTGTTGAAACGTTTCCTCTTTTATCCAAAATACTTCGTCAGACTGAGGAGCTGCAATAAATTCGGTCTTATAAGCAGCACCTGCTCATAGTGGGTCAAGCAGTTTGCTGGTGACAGCCACAACTAGTTGTTCACATGCAAAAGGAGGACCATCAGCCTAACGATGGATCGTTAGCACCCTGATGGCTGCTTGTTATTCACAAGGGGCTGAGTGATTCTAGAAATAACAGCATTGTAAGAGGGGGACAGTTGAACATGGAGGCCTCCATCCCTGTTTAATGATGGACTATTTTTCAATGTCAGTCTATAAGAACTGTCTCAGCCTGAAATAAAAAATACCAAACTTTATTTTTTTCTTCCATTATTATTTTAACTCCAAGTAAAAAAAAAAAAAAAAAACCTCCGTGTTTTCTTCTTTTTTTTTTTTTTAATTCACAAAATATTTATTTACATCTATTTTTCCACAGGGAAACAAAAAAGACAAAGTAAAAGGTATTTTCCCCCCATTAGCATGCCCAATACGACTTTTTGCCAAATAAATAAATGAATAATACGATAAAATAAAAAATCCAGTCCATAGTTTTCGACAACACTGGACCCTTCAGAATCAGTAGCTGAAAACGAGGCCTTGTTTTCAGTCAAACTTACTCTTTTGGTTTTCGCACATGGAGCTTTTTTCTAATCATATTTTTCTTTTCTTTTTTTAATAATTTTTTTTCTTTACATTTTTTAAAACTTTGCCCATGATAGTGAGCTATAGGTGCATGCTACACCTGGTAATGACTTCCTGCCTTCAGATAAACCAACGGCAGTCAGGAGCGTTTCATTCTACAGCCTGCATGCATGTGGAACCAGCTTTGTAGTTCTAAATTGTGCACACCACAAGTGTTTTTGCGTTTGACATCTAAACTAAAACGATTTTGTCGGAAGAGATGCGAGGCGGGACTCAGCTGGTATCTTCCTGGGGAAGATGCAACTTTTCTCCGTTGAGCTGAACTGCATGTCAGTGGATTTTTTTCAGAGGCGCTCAAATATAAAAGCGATGCACGACCTTGTGAGCTATCATAAAAATTGAAAGTTTAGTAATAAAGATAAAAAGAAAAAACATAATAGATGATATGATAACTATTAAAATGTCTTTTTACAGTGTATTCTAATTTAGCTGATTTTAACCCAAAAGAACAAGAGTGTGTGGTAAAGTTACTGAGCATTTGAATTTTTTATAACAAAATAAACCAAAAAGTTGAAAGATTTTGTATTTTTTTCCTAAAAAAAAAAAAAAAAAAAAATTATATTTGTTGACTGCACCAAATAAATAAATAAATAAATATAAGCTCTGACAAAAATAAATGTGTGGCTGATTTTTCCCCAAACCCTTGTGTGTATATTCTGTTATATTGGGTACTTAATGCAAATAAGAGTGGAATTTGTGAAATGCTGGTGAAGATTCTCAGTTTGTGAAACTACTTCAATGAAACTCACAGACAGTACCATTGGATGTACATCTACAACTGATTAACTTTCTGAACCAACACACATCAAGATGGCTACCACAACCACTGACCTTTAGTAAACAAAAAATGGGTATAACTCAATCAATTTTCAAAATAGTCACCTAATATTTGTAGTGGTAGTAGCTGAGACTGATCCCCAACATATATGCTAACAGTGAAAAAATCAGGCAGGATTCTTTGACAATTTAGTCATCAACTATTTGTAAAAACAAAATCTCAAAAACCACAACACAAATTTTAATGAATCAGAAAATAATTGTTGTGTATCTACAACTGTTTAGCTTTTGGAGTCAACCCCATTCAAAATGGCCACCATAGCCAACTGGCACTAGAAAACAAAGAAATAGTTGTATGTCAATCAATTTTACAGATACTGAACTAAAATTTGGTGTAGTAGCTGAGAGTTACTCACAAGACATGCTCCAAGAGCTACTCATTGTGCAAAATCTTTAATGAAAACTTTAGCTTTGTTTGTTAGCAAAATATAACAAATAACTAACTGGATTTTAAAGAAACTTTCAGAAAGTAAATATTGGATAAACATTTACAGCTGATTAACGTTTGGAGTTGATTCAACTCAATATGGCCACCACAGCTAACCAACATTATCCAACAACAAAAATAAATGTAACTCAGTCAGTTTTACAAGCACTGAGCTGAAATTTGATGCGTAGTAGCTGAGAGTCATTCATTACATATTCTGAGAATGATTTCTCGTGATATAAAATGAGATTTTATGAACATTATTTTTAAGATTTAACCCAAACGGATACAGTTCTGTATTTTATTTTATTTTTTACATTAGATGATCAGAGTTTAAACTTCAGATATGAAAGATGGCAGATGATATGGCTTTTAATGAATTACACCCTAGTATTAATAATTTATAGTGGGTTTGAGTTACATCTACAGGAATGATTCATGATTGATCAAACCTCACATGTTTCCAGGTAAATTAGCTTGAGGTCATTTTGGAATAAACACAAACCAAAACCAGTTGGTGTAGGTGAATTGAATTGATTGGAGGAGCTGTGCAGAGTCTGACTGATCTGAGCCGCTCATGATGTCGACTCTGCTGCAGAGAAATGGACATCCATTAGACGTGCACTTGTTTTTGAGCTGTACCTTTGAGTGAGCTGAAAAATGGCGCTGGTAATGGTGACCCTGTTGAGGTGGTGCATCAATATAAACTGGGAACTGTTCTCGATGACAAACTTGCCTTTGACGCACATGCTCGTTTTGTAAAAAGGTCCATCAGAGAATGCATTTTTATTGTAAGCTCTTTGGGTTTAACATGTATTTGACTCTTGAGAATATTTTATTCACGTTTTATTGAGTCTCAACTTTTACCTTCATCTGTTGGTTTGGACTTTTGACATGCAAAAAATAGGAACAAAGTCTCAGGTATTGTCAGGACGTGCAGCAAAACTGTTGGCATAGCCCAGAACCTCATTAACCTAGACAAGGTGAGGTCAGTGAACAAGGCCAGGCTGATTCTGGCAGATCCTGATCATCCACTCCATGGTGAGTCAGAACGAAACATCACTTAAAACAACTGAAAATTATAAATAAGTGTTGTAACTATCAGCTACTTCCACGCTACATTCAAGCTCAGTATCTGTAAAACTGACTGTTATAACAATTTTTATTTGCTGATGTTCAGTCAACTGTGGCGGCCAACTTGAATGGGGTTGACTCCAAAAGTTAAACAGTTGTAGAGATACATCCAGCGATTATTTTCTAAAGGTTTCTTTAAAATCCATCCAGTGGCTCATGAAATATTTTGCTAGCAAACACAAAATGTGTGTGGATACAGACATCCACCCCTGAGGCTTCACATGATGGGAAGTTGTCTCTTCTGTCAAACTGAAAGCCCCCACATAGAGATGCAGGAGCGATTACAGAAAATGGGTCAAAATGAGACATTTTATTACACTTCTCCTTTTTTTTGTTCATATTTTAACCAGCAGAATTCCAAGTTTATTTTTTCCCACTTTGGTCTTTATATCCTCGACATTCACAGATTCCAAATTTGCCATCTTCAACTTCTTCACTTTCAGAATGTGTTTTCTGTTGAGTCTCCAACAGAGGAACAAAGAGACGCTGTGTGGTGCTGGAGATGGGCCGACCGATTCAAGGCCGCACGCACACACACACACACACACACACACACACACACACACACACACACACACACACACACCTTCGAGGCAGGGAAATTGACAAGCATCGCCATAGCAACCCCTCGGGGCAATGTGTGGTTCAGTTCACAGATGGGGCTGACTCCTGATCGGCCCCCAGCGATCGTCTCCTGGGGTGGTGTGGGCACCGAGGTTCGTAAAGGGCAGGGTGAGTCAGGGATGATGGCAGGCCTGGTGTAATTTACCGGTGTTGGCTCCTTGGCCCGGGTGGCACACTGCTCCATTATTCCTCAAGTATATCATTGGCTGTGGCAGGACACCGAGCCAGGAGGGAGTATGTTCACTTCAGGTTTGTGTGTCATGACATGGAGAGTGATTACAAAAAGCAAAATGGGTTTACCACCTGCCACCTGTTGTAAAAGCAACAATGTTTTTAGGCATATCTGCAGGGGGTTGTTAGCTAAATATTCCATATACCATAGGGTAAATTTTAATGAAACTCTGGAAGTTACTTTTGGATATGCAACTACAACTGTTTAATTAATGTATGTCAAGATGGCCGCCACAGCCAACTAACTTTAAGGAACACAGAAAGGGCTAAGCATCCTCAGCATCCTCCACAACACATAACCTGCGCACTACTCATTGTGCAACATCGTTGTTCAAAACTTTAACTGATAAGGCCCGTCTCTTAGCAAAACATCTCTAGAAGCACAAGCCATATTTTAGTGGTACTTTCAGAAAGTAATCATTGTCTGTAGATCTACAACTGACTAACCTTTGGCATTAACCCAATTCAAGATGGTTGCCAAGACTTAGCGACCTTGCAAAGCCAAAAAAATGTCTATAACTCAGTCAGTTTTACAGACCCTGACCTAAAATTTGGCATGGTATGAGTGAGTCATCTCAAACACAACATCTGGCATGCAATCGAACATGATGTTATTTACAAGGTTTCTCTTTGACATGAAAAGTGAAGTTTTTCATACTTCACTGCACCTACTTTGGTGTCTAACTCAACTGTCTGTTAGCTGAAGCTCAAACCCACCTGGATGTGTTTTCCAGAGTGCTGCGGACTTCACTTATCTGCTCCTTCCCAAAATACACCACTGTCAGATGCACCCGGCCATCCTGACGTAGGCAGACTTCCCTGTGTGAAAAAACAAACAAACAAAAAAAAAAACCACAAAGAATGGGACATTAGAGATAAGAGCCTTACATCAACGAAGCAAACCGGGGTTTGGAGGAAGGAAGAGAACTAGGACCACTCTTCCTTCTGGAGAGAAGATGTGGAGGTTTTATTTATGAGGTGAGCTGCGCCGTAAAAGAGTTTCAAAATTAGATCAAAGATTAGTCAAACTGTCCAATCGTATTCACAAGCCAACTATCAACACACACAGACAATGTGTTTACAGTTCTGCTCATTACGTCCAAGTGCTTACTGATTTTTGTTTTCTGCAAATACATGTTAGAATTGGTGAAGAGGGTGATAATTAAAAAAAAACAAAAGCATGAGACTCAAAGTTATCCTGTTAAACTGGACTTACTGACAAATGTGGTCACATCACTGAAATAGAACCTACCAAGCACCTACCAAGATGGCAGTCTTGGTAAGTGCTACGTGCCATTCTTAGTACTGCCAATGTATGGCAGCTGACCATGAAGATGTGAGGAATTAAACTCAGCCAAATAGCTAAATGTCTCACCATCAGTTGTAATACTTTTTAGAGCCATGCCTTTAAAGAATGTGGCATTATGGTTATCTGATTTTAAAAATGAAAATACTAATTATCTGCGATGATTTTATGTCTATATTCTGTTTTTTATTTTATTTTTTTTGTACTTCATTTTATATGTTGCCTATGTGTTGCCTGTTGTTTGTTTGTTTGTACAGCACTTTGGTTGGCCTTGTCGCTGTTTTAAGTGCTCTATAAATAAAATGATATGGTATGGTACTTTAACACACTTTATTATTAGTCTGCTATAATTACTGTAAAGCGAACACCAGCTGACTGAGAACATATTTTATCAAGATTAGGTAAACATTTTCCTCACAGTTAGTCCACAAACATGTTCTACCTATTTTACGATAAAATCTACAGAATATGCTAAATGATAGTCAACTAGGGTAATAGCCAAACAAAATGTTCATGTTTAAATCCTGACACGTATTTTATAGGAGGATTAAATATTTTACAAATTATATGGTAAATGAAGTGAATAACTAATTTAAGGGCAGTTAATAAGCTTTATTTCTTTAGGTCTAATGCTTGTCCCTTAAGTTATTGCATAGTTTGAGATTCACTGCTGTTAATGCTTGACTAGAGGGAAGCTCATTACAGAATACTCTTGTTCAAAGTACTTTTTTTTTAAATATGCATAGTATGTTTATTTAGGTAAAATAATATTAAATCTATTTGATTTTGGGCAGATGACACAGCATACATCAGCACAAGGCTTTAACAATATGCGGTTTATATGTAAACTGTACAAAGATCCATGCAGCACCTAACAAGATGGCGGCTACAAAACTTGCCTAGCACCCTCAGTGGGTTACCTCGTCTGTGATGGTCTTTCGAAAAACTTTGGCTTCTAATAAATTGATGAGGTATTTGAGTTTCAATTATTCTCTTATATTTCACGCAATATTTTGGACAGAAGTACAATAATTTACATCTATATTTATATTTGCTTTAATAATTTTATTGTGCCATCAATGAAAGGTTTCTTTTTAAGTTACAAGGTCCGAGTGGGGAACTTGCAGTTTTTCTTGCATCTTAGCTGAAGGAAATGCACAATTTTATTTTCAACTGAATGAATAAATAGGTTGTGATAAAAAGCATTGGTTGTGTTCATCACCCAGACACTCTATTGCACTTTTAATACAGATGAGAGGAAACTGTGTGCTCAGCAACTCACTAAGTCTTTCATCAGTTTTGCCTAGCTGTACATCAACCACTGCAGGACTGCCCAGGGAAAGGATGGTGATGGTGGTGGGGGATGGGGGGGTCATTTTAATGTGTTCCAACAATTCCACTAAGCATGTAAAAAGAGCTGTGATAAGCAGCAGCGACTAAACTCTAAATCACACACACATTAAGGAGGACATTTCTTCAACTGATCGGGGCAGACAGCGCAGCTGAGACAAACACTTTGTGCTGTTAGGTGACGGCTCATCCTGGGATGTTACACACAAAAAAATCATGTTTTAATTTTATTTCTACTTTGCGGAGCTGCACTGACTTAAGATATTTAGACCTTTCTACCATTCTATTGAACAAAAAATATGATCACGGCTTTGTCTTGTAGGTATAAAATATGTTCTAATAAAAAAAAGTGATGATACAAAAACACATACTGTGTTTTTGAACTATAAGGCACATTTTAAAATCCTTGAATTTTCTCAAAAATCGACAGTGAGCCTTATAATCCAGTGCATCTTATGTAATGATTCTGGTTGTGCTTACTGACCTCGAACTGATTTTATGTGGTGCATGGTGCTCAAAAATCTGTCAAAATGAACTTGTTTCGCTTAATGCACCTTATAATCCAGTGTAATGTATATATGAAAACAGACCTGTTCATTGATATTGCACCTTATAATCCAGTGCGCCTTATAGTTTGAAAAATACGGTATGTCTAAAATAAGTACTGTACTGTATTTTTTGCTGCATAAACACACGTTTTTTGCACAATTTGCATGCCCTGTGACTTATTGGCCAAAGTGACATATTTATGGATTTTTTTTTACATATTTATAAACAAATTTTGGCTGAGATATGACCACATTCATTCTGAATGAAAAAATCAAACACTACCATTTTTCAGCCGCTAGATGGCACCAGAGCAGCGAGGCATGCCGTTGTATCATGTAATAGGTAAAAGTGGTTATAATGACAAGTTCAAAAAAGTTCAAGACGAAAACAACTGGACTTTATTTGTTATACTTTACCTTGTACTTTATTATTTTTGTCTTAAACTTTTTTGAATTTACCATATCCTGGATGACTGAGGATCTTCACCAGCTATTAATAACACAATCGGCTTGCCCTACTCGGCCACCTTCTTTCTTCTTGCTGCTCATTTCAATGCACCGCCTCGCCAAAATGCAGCTAATTTGACCATTAAAGTATATTTATTAAGTAAAAGTTCAACTGAGACACACCTTTGTTATAATTTTGAGCAAACAAACAATTGTTTTAGGTGCTTTTCTCGCTAAAATTCAAAGAAATGCGTAGCATTCCTCCTTCCTTTTTTCCCTCCCTGTCTGCGCGCTCCCGGAGCACCGAGTCAGCGAACACTTTTGAAATACAGCTGATTTGCCCGTAAAATTCCTTTTATTAAGCAAACGTTAGACTGAGACATACCTTTACTATAAAGTTGACCAAACAAATAATTGTTTTTAGGTGTTTATCTTGTAAAATTTCAAAGAAATGAACAGCGGCTCATCCCGCTGCCCGTGCCCGCTTCCACGAAACGAGTTTTGAAATGCAGCTGATCTGACCGTCAAAGTGCATTTATTAAGCAAAAGTTAGACGGAGACATACCGTTAGTATAATTTTGAGCAAACAAATAATTGTTTTTAAGTGTTAATCTGGTTAAATTCTTGTTAAAGTCCTCCTGTGCATGCTCTCGCAGCTGACATTTGGCAGCCAATCGATTATTGCCACGACACCGGCCCAAATTTCCGGGTTGTCAGTGGTGATGCATCAGCGATGGTGCATAACAAACGCGACGCGTCAGTGATGACGCATAATAGATGCGCCGTATACGGCGAATCGACATATTAATGGATTTTTCCACTTTATTTGACATAATTGGACTGATGCGACTTATTGGGCGGTGTGATGTGCACGGCTGAAAATAGGTAGTTCTTGGTTCTTCCATAGCTGTAACTCTACCTCTTCAATAAATGTTAAAACAAACTGGTGGTAATGAAGTACCCTAGTAAATTATTTGATGTGGTTTTGTGGGGACTGATAAACTGATCTGCTGTCTGTTAGAACAGCTTTACTCTTATTATTGTGGATATTCTGGTTATGCCTGCTAGCACCAAATAAATGAACTGATAAGCGCAGAAAGACAGTTTTCAGTCCTGCAGTCTTCCAAACTCATTGCCTCACTTTGTACAACCATTAACAACGGGTGTCTCGTTTTCCTGATTGAGTTACGTGTGATTAAAAAAAAAAGAAACATTATGCATGATTTATGGAGTTTCTGTCGATGCCACACTGTTTGACTGACTTGAAGTTGTGCATGAACTGTTTGAATTTATCCGTTCGTCCAGAAAGTGGGACGATGATGTTAATCAGGACGTCGGCCGTGTCCATCCTCTCGCTTTTCACCTTCATCAGGGGTCCAAAGGGCCGGAAGAGGACCAGGCGCCTGAACTCATGAGTGGACTCCCCTCTGAAGGTCAGCTCGTACAGCGTTCCTTTGTCCTTCTCTGTACGAGTGATACCTGATGGGTGAAACAAAAACCTGAAGTCAGGATTAAACACACTTATGTATGAAGGAACAATGCAATCAGACCTCATGGATTATGGTGTTTTGGTTTTGTTTTAACTTTTTGTTATGTTCTGTTCAGTGTGTCTTGCTTTTATGGTTCTTCGCTCTGGTTTCCTTCAGCTGCTTTCTGCTGCCCTAAAACCAGAGTCTTTTACTACGAAGCAGGTTCAACATATTCAGAGTATTTTAACTGATGCTAACATTAGAGATCACACATCATGATGCTGGTTAGCAACTCTATAAATCACCCCAGGTTATTTTGAATGTCGTAAATAATGATGTAATCAGGGGACCAATCCCAAACATGCACCAGAAAGAAAGTTAAAAGATGCTGGCGAATATGTAAATTATGAAGCAGCCCAATTGTTACATCTTTGTTACATTATTTTACTGAAGCATAAGAGAGTTTCAACACATTACCAGTTTTTTTTCCAAACAGAGTGCAAGTACTTCAGTTTGAGTACTTGCCAATGAGTGAATTAGTACTTAAACATTATATAGTGACTTTAGAAACACGTTTATTTTATTTGGACCATAGCAGACAGTCTGTTGTCTTAACCTCACCAGTGTAATATTAAGTATCTCCAAACTAAGTATTTTTTTAAAATGTTTTGTCATCACTTGATTGCAAAATGGAAGAGGAAATGACATCAACAAGCATGAAAGTGGTATCAGTCTGAAGTATCAGTGGTATTATGGGTACAAGTACAAATATTTGAGCCTGGTGTCAGGTCTAATACCTG
>JARVGQ010000672.1:12720484-12733172 GCA_031762355.1 Hypsolebias martinsi | reverse complement strand
TGTCATGTACCATTGGGCACTTTTAAGTGGGTATACTGAAATTCTTCAGCTTTTCTAGTGGGTATACTCCATATACCCGAGTATCACGTAGACTACACCACTGGGTTAGGGGTTAGGGTTAGAGTTTGGGTTAGGACCCCACAGAGAAGTAAATCCCCACCACTTTTTTCCTCATGCCTCCTCCGGGTCCACAAAATCCCTTTCTTTGTTCAGAATTGTCCTGCCCAAAATCAGCTCCACCATAAATCTGCCAAAGTCCCTCACACACACATGCACACACACCCTACAGTCCCAGAGGTTTGGCAGCCTCAAGTGTCCTGTTAGATCATAGCTCCACAGTTTTTACTGACTGCGCCGTCGTTCGTGTCTCAGAGGAAAGCTTCCGGCAATGTTTACATTTGTCTCCTAGCTAAAACTAAAGCTCCTTACAGCTAAACCCGGTAATCACCTGCTGACCAATGAGATGGTGAGAGCAGTGCAGTTGCACGTGGGCTCCACGTCAAACTGCGTCGTTGCTGTGGTTACATAAACAGCTGCTTTCCACAGTTTGAACTGACACATGGGCAGTGCTCTCTCTCAGTTATTTTAAATTAAATTAATCAAAATTAATTCCCCAGAACCATGAAACCTGTTTGAGAAGGAGAAAAATGTAACTCATTACATTTTATATGTTTCACCAGAATTTTTAACATAAATTTCACAAACAATAATAAACTGATATGTCCATTGTGATTTTTATGATTAAAAAAGAACCACTTGCTCTTGTGCAAGACGGAGGCCTTTCTTCCCTCTCCCGTCCTCCTCCTATTTTTTTGCGCTCTGTTTTGTGTATCAGAGTTCCTATTTACACATCTTCTGAAACGTAAACTACTGACATGGATCTAGTCAACTAGACTTTCAACACAATCAATAATTTTTTGAGCAAAGCGACAGGGTCCTGGGGAACCCTCGTGCCCGGCTGAGGCACACACAGCAGGATACACCATGGATCTGATGTGCCTTTCCGTAGTCTCAGGAGGATGCCAAAGATATTGGAATCATGATGGCAGAGTTTCTGCTTTTTGGCACCAATGGGTGCATTGGCTATTAAAGAAGACAGTGGCAGCAGTTTCAGCCATGGCAAAGCTGCCAACCCTGTCTGCAGTTTGGTTTGTGCTTCGAGCACTCAAAATCAGCTGATTTACGAGCTAGACTGTAAGATGGAAACAATTTGTGAGATTCTCAGGCCACTTGTGGCTTCTGGGGCTTGCCAGCATGTTGGGGGTGACCTTGGAGAGAGCTAATAAGCACGGACCAGTGGAACGCCCACAAATCTGGCCATTTTGGATAAAAAGTACCAGCAGAACTCAATGCTGATGAGAAATAACAGCCTCCTGAAAAATATAGCAACTGTGGCTTATCTGAATCTGACTCCTCTGTTGGGCCTTGAAGCAGGCCGATGTCTTATTTCTCCTGGGATATGTGTAAACTGAGAAAGCTGTCTATCGCACACCAACATGACACCAACATCTTAACAGGGCTATGGTGCTATCTGGAAGTACTTCATGGACAAATCTCACCGTCTTGTAATCAAATGCATTTTAATACGTCTATAAATATGTCTATAAATGTGCTTGCTGGTAGAGTTTTTTTGATGTCTTAAATCATATCCTGATAAGGGCAAGGTGTGAAGAGATCTTTTTTGTATTACCACTATCCTCTCCTCATGGCCATTTTCCCTTTTCCTATCCAAAAGAATGAGGGGTCGCACTCTTAGGAGCAGCAGCAACGTGCACTCCGCCCATTTTTCGGACGAATGTATGAACATAATCTCACTGTATTTCAGTACAAGGATAATAAAGCTTGTTCTGATTCTGAACAAAGTACAAACATAAAATAAAGTGTCAAGCACTGTGGTGGAGGGGGGATGCACTCCCATGCACTCCTTTGAATATCGAAGTATAACCATTTATTTTTTATCATTTAACGATGCTGAGAGAGATGGAAGTTTTACACGTGAAGTTTACTTTTACTAATCACTGCTAAAGATGGCTCTGCAAACTACTGAGCACGAATCATCACTGAGTTTTTTTTTACACACAGCTGCTGTTGTTGCTGCTAAATAAACACTGACACTGTAGCTGGTTGTCATTTATCTGAAGTTTACACAAAGTTAAGACTCTTCGTTCTACTTCACTTTCTTCACTTTCATTCTAAGTCACTGCCTGTGTAGTGCCCATAAAGTGCACATAGAGGTCAGTGTGTATCTCCTTGGTTCTTCAGTGGAGCACAGAGGTTATTTGAAAAGAAAGAAATCCGGCCA
Source organism: Hypsolebias martinsi (assembly GCA_031762355.1). Taxonomy (NCBI): domain Eukaryota; kingdom Metazoa; phylum Chordata; class Actinopteri; order Cyprinodontiformes; family Rivulidae; genus Hypsolebias; species Hypsolebias martinsi. The sequence continues at coordinate 12,730,870 of JARVGQ010000672.1, read as the reverse complement.
TTGTCCAGCATTTGCTGCCCGTTGGTGGAGTGAACCACTTGTGTTCAGAGGCCAAAGACACTTTTTTAGGAGAGATTTGGACATGACCTCCAATTCCAATTTATCCAACATGCGACGGTTGGTAGAGCAGCTGAAACTTGAGGCCAGTGTGGAAAGAATCAAGGTAAGTGTGCTTTTTAAAATAGTCTTTTTCTGTTTCACTTTGTTTTACTATGTGCTTCCAATGGTTAAACATTATTGTATCATGTAACATTCAACAAGTTTATTCCAGTCTCCAAAATGATAAAAATATCATAGATTCACATCATCTGGAATATTTTTTTTAATTCCAGCCTTTCCCTTTTGAACTTACTGTAATGCTTAACTCTATTCATGAAGCTATAGGGGTGCACCGGTTTCAGTTTTCTAGCCAATCACCGATATCTACAAAGCCTGACCAATTTTGGGCGATAAAGATTTTGCTTTATAAGTGACACTGTCAGGTGTTATAAGGTCACAATGCACCTTCAGTTTTCCAATATTATTTGATTGAAAAGCATACCCATGAAATAATACAAGCTCGTTTTAACTGACCATGAGTCAGTGCTCTGAAATATAAATGAAGTTTAGACAATTGTTAAAACTGCAAAAAAAAAAAAAATCAGTTTCTCATGTAAGTATAGGACGATCTCCGAGCTCCCAAAATTAAGGAAATTGGGGCTGATAAATCGGCTGGCAATTTATAAATAGATCAGGTGCACCCTTACTAATAACAATTAAAAAAGAGCAAAACATTTCTACGTTTGGACATTTTTTTTTTTTAAAACTCTATATATATAAAATACATCTAGAATTCAAAAGGCGGATTTTTCGTTTCTTACTTGAGCACTACAGTTTTTATTTCGAGCCTGTAAAAGTTTAATTTTGAAATGTGACGTTAATGCTTTACCTCAGATGGAAAAAAAAAGGCAAATGTTTGAGTTTTCCACAACAGCAAGCTGCTTTCTCAATTCTTACTTTGATAAATAATAAAATAATAATAATAATAATAATAATAATAAAAAACTTGTCTACATCATGTATTTCCAACTGCTAACATAAGGAAGTCTGTTGTTTTATAACCCAGCAGGAACATTTTTACAGAATGTGAGCTGGATGTGTTGCTGATGTTGCAGGTGTCCCAGGCAGCTGCAGATCTGCAGCAGTATTGTCTGCAGAACGCCAGCAAAGATGCCCTGCTGGTTGGAGTCTCTACAGGCAGCAACCCGTTCAGGGAGCCCCGCTCCTGTGCTGTGGTGTAAACATCAGAGTGCTTATTCAAACTAAACCCTTGTCTGCTACTACCACAGCTCAACTTCAAATAAGGAATTAAACGGTTGGCACCAAGCCCGATGACGGTGGCATCACTCAGAGGAAAACAACTTTTAAACTCCACTGTACCACCTGTAACCTTTTTATTTTTGTCTGGTTTTTTCCTTTTTTGTCTTTATTTACTGTATTATTGTGAGCTCTGTGTACTGCAGTTGAAAGATACAGCCATTATCTGCAGTTTGTACTGAACGGATGTTTAAGCGTGCTCTCTAAACGACACTTAGGAATCTCCTGGCGCGGGAGCTTCCTGATGTTGAGTCTAAGTTAGGAACACGGCCGGCGAGAGGAAACGCTGTCTGGCGGTTCAAACTGCAAAGATTAAATGCAAGATATCTCCTGTTTATTTGTTTTTTTTTATACTTGAGCCCGAGCAAGTATAAATTATATAAAAGATGGTTGCTGTTATTGTACTTTAAATTGGAACATTAACTCGAATAATGGATCTAGATGGTGTAGAATGTGAATGGTATGAATTATTAATGTTGCTCATTAAACTTCAGTGCTTAGTCACATAAAAGATGCAATTTTTTTAGGTTTGTTTTGAAAAATGCAATTAAAATTGCCTTTTTATTTCAGATATTAGACAATTACCACTTAAACAGCTTAGTTCACTCTAAATAATGTCTAGCCAGTCATGAGATGGCCCACTTATTTCTCTTTTTATCACTTCCTTTTCCTCTTGGTGCACTATACGACTGAGTCTCAGTAGATTTCTCATGTTGTCATTTGTTGTACTGGAAAACCTTGATGAAATACGCTTAGCATTTAAGTATAACATTTTTAAGACAATCTTTGCAATGAAGCAATTTATTTTACATACGTTTGAACTAAAGACTAAAAGTTATCCTACTGGTGTAACAATTAATGCAATAAAGTGAACGTCATGTTATCTGGTTATTTAATTTCCTCAATAATATCAATATTTGTGGTTGTGCTTATCTGTAATTTGACTCACTAATGTCTCATGGTGTGCAAAACTGTAATGACAAAGGAGAAATTAATCAGGAATGTATACAATGCAAAACTGTGTATTCTGTAAGGAAAATGAGAAATGTTTATTTCTATTTCTGACAGTAACTTTTGAATAAAATTACAAAACAGAATAAATATAATATTTAATGTTGCATATTTAGCATGCTGTCCTGTTACAGGGAGATCTATGTAAATATGGACCTGTCTATATAAAGGTTAATGTACTCTGATTTTAACATTTGTGTTGTTATAAAGTACCGTGACCATGCTGGTATAGGCATCACTTCTATAGAAATATATTAGTCAGATTTATACCATTATCTTTGTAAAATGAATTTATAAATGACAGTATTAATGATTCATCAGTAAAAGGTTCTCATCAGAGACAAAAACACCTTCTTGTTAAATTGTGCTGCTTTTATATGTTTGCAAACATACTAAAGTTACCAATATTTCAAAGGTGTCATTTTAAAAATTAGAATAGTTTGTTTTTAACGTACTACTCCTTTAAATTCAGAGGATTGAAAAGTCTATAAGAAATTAAAACAACAAACTGAACACTTGCAGTAAGGAAGAGTATTTCCATCCATCCATCCATTATCTTTACTCGCTTCTTTCTTTTTCGGGTCATGGGGGTCACTGGAGTCCATGTCCAACTGTCACTGTGTGAGAGGTGGGGGACACCTGGACAGGTCTTCAGTCCATCACAGGGACAAACGAGACAAACAACCATTAACTCTCTCATCTTAACCTAGGGACAATTTAACATTACCAATCAGCCTATGCATGTTTTTTATTTTTATTTTTTATTTTTCTGTGGGAGGAAACCAGAGTACCTGGATAAAACCCATGCATGCACGGAGAGAACATGCAAACTCCACCCAGAAAGGCCTTCAGGCTGGGATTTGAACCAGGGCAACCTGCTTGCTGAGCAGCTCTATCAACTGATCCACCGTGCCCCCGGAATAGTAATTCAGTGCCTTATTATATCATTTCTATTATTCTCATTATTATTAGTTTTGGTAATAAAAAAAATCATTATTTGGAGTAAAAAAAAAAACACCAACATTGCTGTATTTATTGGGGGTGCTACTTTTTGGACGGCTGCAGAAGTGGTTGCCAAGCAAGCAGGAAAGTCCACAGACAAAGAAAAAAAGAATGCTCAGGAAGGAGATAATTACTGTAATTCTGTGATCACATGGAATAATTATACATCTTTTCAGCTGCTCCCTTCCTCAGGGAGCACCACAGCGAACTAACTCACATGAAGCCTAATTGTTTTTACGCCGGATGCCATTCTTGATGAAACCACAGACCACTGAGCTACCACAGCCCTCTGTGTGGAGCACAGAGCTGCCGTCTAGGGCGCAGATGGTGGGGGTTAAGGGCCTTGATCAAGGGCCCAGAGTGGAGCAAATGACAGTGGAGACAGGTGTGGGTGCTTCACCCACATTTTAACATTGACATTCCAGGGGGTCGAACCTGCGATGTTCCAATCACAGTCCCACCTTCTCTAAACTCTGCACCACCACTACCACATATGGAATAATTATACAATTATTGATGCAAAATGTTGTTATTTCAAAACACATTTATAATTATTACCACTTGTCAACACTTTTATTACACTAACATGAAAAAAATGACCTTTTAATATAAATATTTTGTTTAATATTTGATCATTTTGTACATCATGATGTAGAGTTTTTGATGTTATGGAAGGTTAATTATTATCATTTATGTATTTTTCACAAAATGCATCTTTTTTTGACACAGTTTATGATAAACAGAAGTTTAGCTTAAAGCCTAAAGGCTTAATTAAAATGATTTTTTTGATTTGATCCCGATAGACAAATTCATCGCTCACAAACAAGACTGGGAGTGTGTCTCCTTAGCTAAAGATCTGATGAAACTGCAACTCGCTTTAAAATGTTTCATGCTGAAAGTATTTATTTACAAATACTTTCACCAAGAAACTGTAAAATGCTGCCATCTGGTGGTTAAGTTGAGAATAACATGGTTCATCCAACGTAAACAGCTGCCACATCTGATTGTAAAAGGGTCCAATGTGTGCTGAAGTATTAAAAAATCTGCATAAAGTTTCACAAGTCTAGGATTTTCTGAAAATAATAAATATTGAGCTTTTACTTATACTGCACTGTAACAGTGCCATTGATAACAGTGATCATTAGAGAGCAGTAAAGTTTACCTGACATGGGCTCATTGACTGTATCTTCACATCTTATCTCTTATATTCACTGGTTTTGTTTGTTGAAACTGTCAGGTAATTTGTACAGCTGTCAGATCAAATGTTGAATGAATCATACAACGGTTCCATAAATAGCCTGGAAATAGTCTTGAACAAAAACAAGCCCTGATGTCACAGTGTCTTTGTCTTTGTGCTTCTACACCTGTCTGCCTTCTGTTCGTCACACTCCCAAAGATAATGAACGTCCAAACAGAGTCATAAACATTCGGCTGGTAAACAGGCGGTATGTTAAAGACTCCACCTGCCTTTCATTCTTAAGAAAACGACACCAGGGCAACACAGGCCCTCTTGTTGAGCGAGGAGGAAATAAACCTGACTACTTTGTGTAGAATTGTCTTCTCCTTTAAAGGTGTGGGCGGAGAGAGAGCAAAGCAGAGTTGGGTTTCAGTGCCTCCCTCTTCAGCACAGTTTGGACTGCAATTTGCGTGTGGTCAAAGCGTCATTTTGTTCTGGCTGACATGAAGGTAGCCACCATCGATGAAGAGCCACGACACGACGCACCACTGGGGAACTTCCAGCTCTTGTCCACACCTTTCTCAAAGGTCACTGACCTCTGAAAAGGCTTCAGTCCAGTTGGACTTCTTTTTGCCAATGACAGGATTTTCAGGAACCGGATGAATCTTTTTGTGAAGTGAGGAGATGGTAAAGGTGTACAGACTCTATGCAGGAATATTAGCAGGTAAGATTTGTTAGAGTTGGTCAAATTCTACTTTTAATGGCTTGGGAGGTGTGTTTAAAGAGGCATTTATGAAAAATAAACTTTCTCCAGTCTTTATCCAAAACTAAGTTTGATTAATTATGCAGTCAAATCTGAATTAAAGGCAGTGTTTACTCACTAAGCAGTATCTGTAGTAATTTTTTAGTGTGTGTTAATGATTGAATGAAGAGCCTGCACACAAGCTATATAATCTGTCTTTCCAGTTCATAGTCAGGGCTGTTTTCACTGAGTTTCGTGTTTAAAAACTTGTCCTCATGTGTCGGTGGTTTTACATGTTCTAAAAATCAACAGAGCTGCCATCTCTGCTGCAGAACCACTGACGTGGTCACAGATTGGTTTCACCTGTTGCACGTGAGCACACGTTTGTTGTGTGGGACTATTTACTGTTTGTGTTTCCATCTGCAGCTCTGGCCTTGTGCAAGTACAGCCTGGCAGAATGGAATACCACTGAGGTGCCCACCAATCGGACTCGGCCCGACTGTCATCATGGCGACAGAAGCAACTGTGCAGGTACGAGGAGGCGAGAAGGGCAGATTCCTCTGTGGTGACACAAAAAGCTGAAAGGCTGGAGGTTTAATGGCTGAATGAACACAGTACACATCTACGGAGCATGCTTTTTTTTTTTCTTTTGCATTCCCTCGCAAGTCTCTTCTAGTATTAATTTAAGAAATCGTCAAGAGGACCTGACTTCACTTTGTTGGATTTTTTTTACCTGGATTATTGAGCATGCACTTTGATACCTTGGTTGAATTATTATTTATGGGCACCAGTGACCTAAAATGGAAGAAGCAGGTAAAGATGATGGATGGATGGATGGATGGCTTAACTTAACAGCCAATGTGTATATTTACATACAACACACCTTCAAACGTTAACACTTTTTATAAAGCTGTTTTATAAAATACTGAATATGATTGTGCTGATGCATGATCAATATTCTAGTTAGAAAAATATAACAAAGGTGAAGTCAGGTCCTCTGGACAGATTCTTTAGGAAACCATCCAGTTATACTACAAAAGTATTGTGATGGAATGCAAACGTACTGCGAGGGAAGGGAACACAAAAGAAAAAAAAAATCCCCCATGTCCCCTCTGGGGCTCCATATCTTTCCACTCCGCAAAATACAAAAATATTTAGAATGAGTCTTTACATAAATTACCAAAAATGATGCAGTCAACACTTTATGTGAAGAGTCAGTTTATTATAGTGGACGTCACATTACACTAAATATCATCTGTATCATTTCAAAGACATTTGCTTCAATTTAATATTTTAACCATTTTGAAGTGAGGTTTTGTGGAATATATGAACAAGTCAAATTGTTTAGGTGGTTTTATTTGTGTAGCTTTTATAGCTATTTGAATGTGTTGATAGCAGAAGCAGAAAGCTGTAGCTTCTCCAGTGCAGCCTGAAGTCATGTTCATCAGAATTATTGCGAATCGCTGAAATTTAGAAGATTGTTGTTGTTGTTTTGAGTCAGCCTGGAAGTGAATTCAAGCAGGAACACAGCGTGGGTGGAACAACTTCCAAAGCATTTATTCATTCATTCAAACTTTATTTATACAGGCTAGTCTCATTGAGCCACGGGGGACTCATTTACAAGAGGGACCTATTCCAGACAGAACATATAAAAGTACATACAACAAAACAGACAATGATTACAATAAACTACAGTAAAAATGCAGTTAAAATAAAAGTAGTGTATAAAACAATAAATCAGGGTGCCATAAAACAGGGTGAAATACTAAAAACAAGAACATATTTGTTTTAATTTTTCTATTGACATTATCAAATGTTTGAAATCCCTTAAATAAATCAAGGTGGACAGCTTCAGTTCCTGTTGCAAGGTGTTCCAGGTTGCAGGAGCTGAGTAGGAAAAGGCCTATTTGCCAAGTTCAGTCTGCACTGAGGGAACGCTGCAGGTAATGATGGCCTGCGAGTGCTGTAACTGCACTGATGGTATGATGGCATGACATGTGGGTGGAGATATATAAGAAGGTAGCAGACCAAGGAGGGATTTATAGATAAAAATGGACCAGTTTGAGAGCCAACATGTAGATAATGATGACCAGCTGACCATGGAGTACAGGGTGTAGTGATGGGTACGGTAGTTACAACCAGTTATGAATCTTAACATGCCTTGGTAGACAGCATCCAACATCTGCAAGGAGCTGTCAGGGGCATTCATGCAAATACAGTACAGTAATGTCATGCGAGTCAATGGCTGATAGGAAGGTAGTGGTTACAAGGAGTTTTCTGGCATTCAGAGTTAAGCAAAATCTATTTCTGTAAAATAATCCCAGTTTTAATTTCAGTTTCTTTATCAAGTTTTTGATATGTGGTTTAAAAGAGAGATGTGTATCGACCAAAATTCACAAGTATTTGTAAGAATCTTCAAACTGAACAGGAGCACCATGCATGGATGAGATAGGAGGAAGAGCTGCTGGCACTGACTTTCTGTTGGAAAACAACATCCCTTTGGTTTTGTCAGCATTTAGCACCAGCTTGAGATGGAATAAGTCTGACCAAATTATGTCAAATGCAGACTGTAGAAATTGGAAAACCTTGGTAACTGTGTTAGCTTGGCTATAAATAACAGTGTCATCGGCAAAGAGATGCAAAGATGCGTCAGAAATGTTTTGGCCTACATTATTTATATAAATTGTAAAAAGAGTGGAACCTAAAACTGAGCCTTGTGGCACACCATTGGTGACCGTTAGGTAGCTATATGAAATACCATTTTGTGGAGCACATTGCCTCTGACCTGAGAGAAAGTTTGAGAACCAGCCAACAGTGTTCTCTGAGAAACTAATGTCTGAGAGCTTGTGGAATAAGATGTCAGGTGGTGCTACAGTATCAAAGGCTTTGGACAGGTCTAAGTAAAGTGCAGCACAGTAATCTTTAGCATCCAAAGCTTCAACAACATCCTTAAAAACCTATAGCGAAACAGTAATTGTGCTGTGTTGTTTCCTGAAGCCAGATTGGATGGAAGATAAGAGTTCAAGTATTTCTTGACTTGAGTACTGTATTTATCAGTTTTTCTAAAACCTTAGCTAAAATAGAGTTTGGAGATTGGTTGATAATTGTTCAATATGGTGGCGTCTCCTCAATAATGGCAGCACAAAAACTGTTTTCCAAGCATCTGGGACAGTATTATGTTGTATAGACAGATAAAAAAAAAATTATGACACTGGTTCTGCTTTAAATTATGTAGCTGAACTTAAGAAGTAATGAGGGAGGTCACCAGGGCCTGAAGATTTATCCAAATATTTTAACAGTTTAGTAACCTCACTGACAGAGAATGGTGAAAAAGATAATGTATGGTTTACTGAGGTCTGACTTGTTGGTGGAGTGGGTGATTTACCTTTAGAAACTGTGTCAAACAAGGAACTGGAGGCAACAAAATGTTTGTTGAAACAATTTAGTATCTCATGCTTATCTGACAGGAGCAGAGTCAACAAATAATTGTGATGGCAGATCAGATGAGTGAGTGCTGCCATCAATATACATGTGTTTAATATTTTTCCAGAAGCTCTTAGAATGGTTTAGATTTTTGGTGGTCTGAGATAAATAGTAGTTCTGTTTTGCTACCTTACAGCGATTCCGTAAGGGAAAAAAATTGCAACAATGGGTGTCCGAACCGGTCAGTCCTGCTGTTGCCCAAAGCTGTTTCCTCCTGTGCAAGAGGTCAGCTAGTTCAGAAGTAAACTAAAGGCTATCCCTGCCGACTTTGAGCTGGCAAAGTGGAGCATGTTTATTTACAAAATGAATGAAACTATCATGAAAATAGTTTCAAACAAGAGTCACATCATCAATTGTGATGCCAGTCAAAGTGGAACAGATCCCAAAGAAAGGCTTGTTCACAAAAATGTTCCATATTCCGTTTTAGAATCATTCTAGGTTTAAAACGAGGCATTTTTGTGAGAGCCTATGTGTAGATAATGACCAGCTGGCCAATGAATATGGAGTGCAGTGATGGGTACGGTAGTTACAGCCAGTTATGAACCTTAGCGCGCCATGGTAGAAGGTAAACACCTATAAGAAGTTGGTAAGGGCATTCATGTAAATAATGTCACCATAATCAATGGCTTGCATGAAAGTGGCAGCTACAAGGCATTTCCTGGCATTCAGCGTTAAACAAGATCTATTTCTGAAAAAGAAACCCAGTTTCAATTTCATTTTATTGATCAAGTTTTCAATATGTGGCTTAGTGCATCAATTAAAATACACAAGATGTTGTTCACAATGTTATTCACATTTAATAGCAATAAAACAACAGACACGCAAACACGCACACAGGCAACAACATTAACATGTACTGTCACCTTTGGGGAACTAAAAGCCTAACCTAAAATGTAAATCTGACTCAAGGAACAAACATAATTACCTATTCAAAACTGTTTGGAATATGTAAAGCATTGTTCTTGTTAAAGAAGTCAAAAATATTTTAGTAACCTTGATGACTACAGCAGTCAAACTGTGATGTCAATGAGAACATAATGTAGAGTCAGTGGTAGTGATGACAGTGACACTTTACTTCACATCTCTTGATTCTTATTTCTTCATCATTATTCAGATTTTAAAGTTTAACTTTGTTTGCATAACAAAACAAAAAGGATAACCTGTGCATGTGGGACTGAATTTGTCTAAAGAACAGTGATTGGTTGTGAAATCCCAATTTGGCTGATACGTAGTCTAAAATAGGTTGTGCCTTCTTAGCAGAAACTGCAATAAAGAGCAGATTATCCATCAGAGGAACGAGCTAAAATATTCTAACAATGATGACTAATGTTTCTGTGATTTCAGTGATTTTTCTTTCAGGTCTAAATGAAACAAAGGCTCTAAGATCAACTATTTTCTTTTTCACTTTAATGTGTTACTGCTTAATAATTCTGGTAAATGTGTTTCTTATTTTGATGATAATCTTGGACAATACTCTCCATGAACCAATGTACACTTTGCTGTGTGCTGTTTGCATGAACAGTCTTTATGGAACAGTGTGTTTTTACCCTAAGTTTCTGTGGGATCTGCTCTCTCCTGTTCATGTCATCTCTTACTCAGGTTGCCTTTTTCAGGC
>JARVGQ010000672.1:12693655-12707300 GCA_031762355.1 Hypsolebias martinsi | reverse complement strand
ATGACGTCACTGGGGGTGGCGGCCGTAAACGTGAAACTCCGTAAACCGGGAACGCCGTAAACCGGGGGTTACCTGTACTCCGAAGTAACTTATACATGTTTTTTTTCCTCTTCATGAGACATTCTTTGTCTGATGCAACATATACTCTGGAGCGACGTATAATCCGGAAAAATACTCTCATATACTACAGAGTGCAGACAGACACCAGGCTAAAGTTGGGACAAATGTTTTTCTTAATGTTAGGTGAATATTGATCCAGACATGCATTATGCTGCAGAAGTATTCTTCTCATTGGAAGAAAGCATAAAATAAAAACCTCATCTAATTGCTTGGTAGGAAAGCAAATCATTTCCCCTCAAATTGCTCCTTTTACAATTTAAAAGTCAAAGCTGAACAGCAGTTCTTTTTGACGTCACTCTCATTATTGGCCTCCATATGTTTCATGGTTGCCTTTCTCTCAGTCGCAGGTACAGACGGTGTTGGCAGAGAACACGACAGAGGGAAGAGCCAAGGAACGGGACAGAGAAGCTCAGTATGATGAACTCCAGTGCAACACGCACAACCTCTATGGAGGACCCGGCAGAGCAAACACACACCAACTCAGTGTGACAACTGTGGAAGTACGCGAGCACCCACAAGCCTGGGAATAGTGTAAACACGCTGGTAAAGTTGCAGGCTTTAGTCTCACACTGACACTGGAGACTTGCAGGCAGTTCTTGGACAGCAGAGAGAACCAACAGGAAGAACACATCACAATGAAAGTCTCTCGCTCCTCTCTTGCGGCTGCTGACAAGACTTTTTTAATTCAGCTACTGTAGCGTAACAGGCCTGTTACTGAGTGCTACTGATTGTGCAGCACTAAATAAACTGTTGCTATGTAGGAAAAAGCTGTGATGCCAGCTGGCAACCAGTGATAAGTCACGTCAGCCTGGTGTGGTATTAACTTTTATGGGAGACATGTTGACACTAAAATTAGAGAAAAGGGACTGTGATGACACTACACTCTGTTTGGTTTGAGGAATTAAAGACAAATCCATGAAATCTTAACATACAGATGTATAAAATCTTACAAAAGCAGCTGCAGTTGTATTGTGTTTACATCATAATACTGCTACTTTGTCTACAGCTGGTTTGGCTTCTCGTTTAATTATCACCGCCCCAAAATCAACAGTTATCGTCCCTCACTAACGGAGCCACGTCTTCACCTGCGGTTGCACAAAATATTGGTACTTGCTTACATTAGCAATGCAAGCAGAGTTCCATATTTCTGAAAGGTTCCAGTTTAATTTAGGGTTGAAAAGAGGACAAGAAGATCTTGTGCTGGAGGCTTTTTTTTTATCTGTTTATTTGGAGCCAAGAAGCCTCTGAGTTGCAGAGCTGAACAGCTGAGTCTGTGTGTGCAAGCTGAAAATGCTCCACTTATGAGGTGGTTTCCAAGCTGACAACCTTTTAAAGCAGTTTTGGAGTTTCACCATGTGTCTCGATGCGTATCAGTTCAGTCAGTTCATCTGCTTCTGCTATTTATATCACCTGTCAATAAACATACATCCTGTAGATGCACTGTACTTTTATAAAATTGTATTTATTTTTTATTGTTTTTATCAGTACAAGAAGGTTACTTTGTCTTTGTGGTTTACTCATTTTTGTGTTCACAGGCCTTGCCAAAACTCACAAGCTAAGCACGCCTGAGCGGAACAAATCATAAAACTCCTTTTCTAGTTTTTGTGATGCAAGCACTTGAGCGCCACCAATAGCTTAAAATTTAGTTTAATTCATGCACATTTTTATTTTAACCTAATTTCACTGCAGCACCCTGGTTATCCATGTGTTGTTTTTCAGCTGTGACGAAGATTAATTTAAAAGACAACTTAACGTCCTGAATGGACACTACGATGATGATGCTGCGTTACCTTGGGGAGGCCCTGGTGTTTATGTACTCTGTACATGCAGACTATATCTTGTGGTTCTGTTTTTCTCCCAGAATCATGCATGTTGAGTTAATTGAATATTCTAAATTGATAAATTGACCATGTCACTGTGAGCCTGGTTGTTGAGCCATGGTGTCTCTGTGCTCCCTATGATGGATTAGCGACCTGTCCTGTGTGTAACCCATTTCCCAGCAATATAGGCTCCAACCCTCTCAGCAAACCTGAATACGATTTGGTCAAATGGGTCAAAATAGTTCTTTTATTTTTAATTTTTGTTATTTTTTTACATAAACCTGAGCAATTTGGACTGTTTCTCACTCACCAACCAATCATTGAACAAGTGTGAAACAAAATGGAAACAAAATATTTACCAGTAGGTGTTGTGGCAGTTGTAAGTGAAGAAAGGAGAAGGCGGTTAAACTAATGAACTTTATTACAGATGTGCCATCAGGTCAGATGTCATTCACTCTACTGGCCTCATCCTGTATCTCTACTGTAACAGACTCTTCGCCCTACAATATCAGCAGTGCCATCTTCTGACTAAAAGTTACAACAGCAATAGAATTAATGCATTTACTCTTGTAGCAGGACTGAGTGAGGAAAATAATGGTGATGATTTTCTCCACTCTAATACACTTTTATTAGTTGCGGTCATTAAACCACGGCACCAGCACCGTCACGTTACAGACCAACAGCAAGTTAGCACACTTTATGAACATTCAACTACTAAATTCACCCTTGAATTATCAGACTCAACAGCTGAAGCTGAATTTGTTGTTACATGGAATACTTGTCACAATGTTATAGCGAATGAGGACGAAATTGAATTTGCCTCTTTAATTTGATCACAAAATAGTTACTCGAGAAAGACGTGCCTTTCAATTGGGCGGAAACGCAAAAGGCCATGGAAGTCTTGGAAGGCCACACTGTGTTCAGCACCTTGTCTAGACTTCCCTAACACTGGAAGAGTTTCACCTTGAGGTTGGCTTTTCCAAAAAATGTATGACCAAGACAAACCTATGCTAGCAAAACACTTGCAGTCCCCAAGCTAACGTACTCAGGCTAAGAAAAAGCCTTATTAGCTACAGTTGGGGAGTAAAAATTTCCAAACATATCGGTGGTCAGAAAATCATCATTGAAACACAACATCAAGCACTCACTTTTCTGAACAGCAGTGCAACTGAGATGGCGTAGTAATCGACTCCTGTGTGGCGTCACAGTTGAGGACACTTCAAAGCTTTGATAATGAGGTCCGCTATGCCCAGAAAGATCCCTCTTGGAATGGATCTGGCTCTCAGCAGTGCACAGAGGACATTCCTCTACAGTCATGCCAGGTGACTCACCTCCAGTCCCAGAGGACCCCCATCACTGTCACTTTGATCCAAACATAATGTGAAGATACGATCACTGTTTACCTTGATGGTTACTCATTTCAGCACACCACCATTCTCAGTGCATGTGGTGGTATTGTCTGGCTTGATGCCAACTCACAGGACGCTCTCAGATTCCTGTTGGGACCACGTACATTGCAATATTTGGAAATGGCAGACATCCTCATTACTCTACAACTCGATACAAACAACAGTCATACGTTGGTCATCTGTACAGATTCCAACAAGGTGCAGCTCAGTTTCTCTTGCCTACTGGAAAATTAATGGTTTCCTAACTGCAGATGCCTTTGAGGAAAATGAAACTTGTTTAAAGGCAAAAATCTAACAGTCTGACTAACATAAATGGCCATTTTTATTTATTTATTTATTTATTGTGATGTGCAAAACCTTTGCTATAAGCAGTGGTAGGCACAGTTCTGCTAATCCGCTAATAGCAGAGCTACCGGTAACTTTCTATTTAGCGGATTAGCATTTTCACTAACTTTGAAAACCTTCAGCAAAATTATCTTCCACTAAATTTAAATCTGATTAATTTAATTCCATTAATTCTTTAAAGACAGTTCTCCGCACTAAAATCATACAGGGGAATGGTGTTTGTGTTACAGAGGAATGCTATGCTGTGCAGAGCTAAGCAAAGCTAAACACCACCCGATGATGTCACCACATGCAGTGCTTTTACCCCCTTAAATCTTCCACAGGGCGACATGGTGGTACCGGTACTTTTGGTAGAGCTGCATAAGGTTTTGCAAAGCAAATGGTTTTTTCAAAAGCAAAAGCTCATGGCTAGTTTTCAAACCAAAAACTGAAGAATCTGTTAGCGGTCACAGTATGTCTTAGGGCTCACTTTGAATCGGGTAGACCCAAAATACTAAACAGTCATAGACTTGTCCAATTGTTATTTTGTGATGGTTTCAATCCTGTCTAGTGGTTCATGAGATATATCAATGAGTTTCACATGATTTGATGCATTCCTCTTTTATCCATATGGGCTTTTTTGCAGTCATTTTTGGCAAATTGCATAATATCAGTTCATAGGGCGGCCTATAAAACTTCAAGCCGCCGGTGACTTTCATCCCCTCTGATCACTATCTTAAATTTTCCACTTGCACTGCCTCTGGAGTAATGTGGAGAATGAAATGCCAAGACAAACACTGATTAAGGAGATTAAAGTTCATGGTTTTACTGTGTTGTCCAGTTTCTATGGTGCAAGAACACCAGCTGCTCTCCAAGGTGTCTGCCAGTGTGTCATTGTGAACACAACACATAGTTGTCTCCTGTTTAATGAACCCAGTCCTGCAGGCAGCAAAGGCGTACACTGAATCTGAACCTTTGACATGAGCAACGGTTTTAATGTTTTTAGTGTTCTTCTCAATTTTTGTTTTGCCATGTGCAACTTTTCAGTGTAAATGGTATATATTACTGCAATACACTGTTACAAATATACTCGCTTATCAGTCTTTATAGCTGGGCTAAATTTGCCACCATATCTACTGCTCGACTTTTGATTTACATTGTTTTCTAGACGTGTCTGCAGCTCAGTTTTATTTTTAGAAATGTCCTCTTCTTTACATTTATAAGTGAAAGTTGAAAAGAGGAAGTGTAGTTCTGATCACCTCACCCCACCATGTGCTTCAGTGGCCTCCATTAGAGTGAGACTGGTCTGTAAGATGAACTGAACAGAACTGTCACTCTAAACTACATCTGCTCTGCTTATTCCGCTCTGGTATGTGTCCAGACAGGTGGCTCTGACAGCCGTGCAGCGACTTGGTACCAAACAGCACACACAGCTTCACACCACAGATCAGCAATGGGAGTGCTATGGGAGTTGTACAAAAAGGGGAAAAATAAGTACCAGTATAATCTTGTTCCAGCTGGTTTGTGGTTAATTTTTGTAGTTTCCATCAAGGCCACTGGAGGTCAGGAGAACATCACAGGCTTTTGAAAGTTTTTAAAACACAAACATTTAGATTTTAATATGGACTGCAAATATTAAAGGGCAATAAAGTTTTTGCCTGTGTGCATGCGCGATTGTCTTTCTTTTAGTGAAATATCTTATTAAACACTAAATAACTTCTTTTAATTACTGCAGATACAATTAACTTTGAGTCACAATAGCTGCCACACCTGAGCCTCATTAGCAAACACAAAAATGGATATAATTCAATCAGTATTTTGAATATTGAGTTTAAATTTGGTGCGGCACTAGCTGCGAGCCACCCTCACCACATACTGTAAGCTTTTATTAAATAAGATCAGATTTTAAAGCTTTGCTGTTAACTGATGGAGTCAAATCTGTTAGCTGAACATATTTTGGATCTCTGGATGGATTCAGTTGAATCTTTCAGAAATGTTTCCAGACGGCTGCCACAGATGATTGACAGCAGCCAACACAAAAAATGGTTATAACTCAGTCCAGTTTGCAGATACTGAGCTAAAATCTGATGTAGTAGATGAGTCATCCTCAACATTTACTCTGAGCACTGACATACCTCACAGGATCTCACATTATATCTTGCGATCAGACGTTATTTTCAATATCATAGAATGATGCGAGTACTATGTCAAAGTATTCCATTTACTTTTGTGCAGTTACAGTGCATTCAGAAAGTATTCAGTGCTTCTCTTTTTTTCCAGGTTTTATGTTACAGCCTTATTCCAAATTGTATTAAATTAATCACTTTCCTCATCTACAGTACACACAAATATTTGAGATTTTTGCAAATTTATTAAAATAGAAAACCAAGAAATCACATTTATTTAAGTATTCACAGCCTTTGCTTAATACTTCGTTGACACACATTTGGCAGCAATTAATTACAGCCACCAGTCTTTTTCATTGTGACGCTTTAA
This sequence comes from Hypsolebias martinsi, assembly GCA_031762355.1. Classification (NCBI taxonomy): domain Eukaryota; kingdom Metazoa; phylum Chordata; class Actinopteri; order Cyprinodontiformes; family Rivulidae; genus Hypsolebias; species Hypsolebias martinsi. The sequence goes on along the minus strand of JARVGQ010000672.1, from coordinate 12,701,131 downwards.
GCTCGAGCACACCTTTCTTTAGGTAGTTTGGTCCATTCTTCTTTGCAGTACTTCTCACACTCCATCAGGTTGGATGGGAGACGTCTGTGCAACCATTTTCAGATAGCTCCAGAGATGTTCAGTCAGATTCAAGTCTGCACTCTGGCTTGGACCCTCCAGGACCTTCACAGAGTGGTCCTGAAGCCCCTTTGAGATCTGGCCCATGTGCTTTGGGTTGTTGCTCTGCTGAAAAATCAACCGTTGCCCCAGTCTGAGGTCAAGAGGGCTCTGGAACAGGTTTTCATCCAGGATGTCTCTACATTGCTACGTTCATCTTTCCCTGCATCATGATTATTCTTCCAGTTCCTGTTTCTGAAAAACATCCCCATAGCATGATGCTGCCAGCACCATGCTTCACTGTAGGGATGGTATTGACCTGGTGATGAGTTGGATCTAGTTTCCTCCAAACATGACACATGGCATTCACACCAAAGAGCTCAATCTTTGTCTCATCAGATCAGAGGATGTAGTTTCTCATGGTCTGAGTCCGTCAGGTGCCTTTTATGAAGGAGTGGTTTTCATCTGGCCACGCTACCATACAGGCCTGTTTGGTGGATTGCTGCAGAGATGGTTGTCCTTCTGGAAGTTTCTCCGCTCTCCACAGAGGAACGCTGGAGCTCTGACAGAGTGACCACTGGGTTATTGGTCTCCTACCTGACTAAGACCCTTCTCCCCCGATTGCTCATTTTAAACGGCCGGCCAGCTCTAAGAAGAATCCTGTTGGCTCCTAATCATTTCCATTTATGAATGATGGAGGCCACTGGGCACACTGGGACCTTAAAAGCAACAGATTTTTTTGTATCCTTCCCCAGATTTGTGCCTCAACACAATCCTGTCTCGAAGGTCTACAGACAATTCCTTTGGCTTCATAGTTGGTGTTTGCGCTCTGACATGCACCGTCAACTGTGGGACCTTATATGCAGGTGTGCCTTTCTTAATCAAGTCCAACCAATTGCACATTTACCACAGGTGGACTCCATTTACATTGTAGAAACATCTCAAGGATGATGGTGGAAACAGCATCTGAGCTCATTTTGAAGCTTCATGGCAAAGGTGTGCACATTAATGTGATTTCTTTTATTTTTTTAATAAATTTGCAAAAATCTCAAATCTTTTTTCACATTGTCATAATGGGGTACAGTATTGTGAGTAGAACGTTGAGGAAAGAGATTCATTTAATAGAAGATGGAATAAAGCTGTAACATAAAATGTGCAAAACGTGAAGCGCTCTGAATACTTTCCAGATGCACTGTATGTACTACAAAATAAATAAACAACACAAAATAAGTTTCTTTTAACATACTGTTGTAGTCCCTCATTTATCGCGGGGGATCTGTACCCTGAAGCCACGCAATAAGTGATAAACAGCGAAGTAGGAATAGTAGTACAAGTAATACGTAGCAGTTATTATATAGAGAGGCATTTAAAACCCTTCCCACACTCTTGCAATATTCTAAACAATGTTTCTAAACTTTAAATGGTCTTAAAGAGCACTGAATGTCATGATCTCAGCTCCCTGCCTTCTCTGCTCTTTGCCACCTGCAAGGCCACGCCCACTCCTCCACTCCACATTGTGAACAGCTGATCAGCTGCAGTAGGAAGTTTATCCTGTGGTAAGGGCTGCACAATTGTGCAGCATGTGCTAAATAATTTAAAATATATATATTTTTAACAAAAAATTCCATGCCAATCGTGCGGCTCATCCATCAATCAGGCAATTGTGTCATGTTCAATCTTATTTTGAAAAACCGCGACAGAACGAGTCTGCAATAAAGGAACTGTGAAGTAGCGAGGGACTACTGTGTATTAATCAGGTACGTCACTGATAAAACATTAAAAACTATGTGTGATCACATCAGTACTTGTATGCTGGTTGTATGTCACATTGAACAAAGGATGGTAAATTGTAAATGGACTGTACTTATATAGCACCTTTCTATCTGATCAAGATACACAAAGCGCTCTACACTACAATCTGTGCCTCATTCACCCATTCACACAGCACTCTACTAGATCTCTACAAAGCAAATTGAACAAATCATTCTAAACAGACTAATCAGTGCTTTATCACATTCATACACAGACGGGACACACATCGGAGGCAATGAGGGGTTCAGTGTCTTGCCCAGGGACACTTCGGCATGTGACTGCTGGTGGATTTGAACCCCTAACTCTTGCATTGGAGGACAACTGCTCTAACCACTCAGCCACAGCCGCCCTACAGAGGAGAACTATAAAAATAAACTGCCTTTTTTTTTCCTCACCAGCTTTTAAACAACATGCTGTTAACTATTCAATAAAACATTGTTGAAAATTTGCAATTAACAACTTACTGAACTTGAGATAAAATATTAAATCCAGTGCTTGAGGTCTAAATGTTCCCGTTACCTCTGGATTTAGCATTTCCACTTATTTTCTTTCCTCCTTCATATCTGAGCTCCAGCAGCAAACCCAGTCTAGAGTTATTACCTTTCTGTATTCATATTCATGTGTTTGCATAGCTTATTTCTTTTTTGCCAGAAGTAGTCATAATAAAGTTTCATTTGAGCTAAAGTCCCTTTAAAAAAAAATAGCTTTTAAGAGGTTTAAACGGTATTTGGTGATGATGCATTAGCTAGAAATCTTCCTCATGCTGACCCTACTGTCATCTGAAGATAACCTTTGAAAGTCGGAGGATCAGGAACCCATTAGCAGGAGAGCAGGGATGATGGCGAGTATTGTTCCTGCCGCTGAACATTCCTGGATTTTCCCTCAGTGCTGCCGAGAATCTCCACATGGTGATTTCTACTGAATGCTTTGAGAATAAAGGCAAAGGGCAAATATTTTGTTAAAGAGCATCTCCCAGGTAGCCCAGACCTGCTTTTTCTTTGACTTTGATCTTTTCACAAATAGAAAATAAATTCCTGTTTTGCTTACTTTATTGATCATGAATAGAATTTGACATGCGGTGCAGATTTGTCTTATTCAAATATAATTCTGATACGAAGGATGACATGTAAACACCACTGGACCCTTATGCAAACCCCTACTGCATTTTGCATCTAACCACTATCTTCACATCTCAGCAGACAGGTTCAGTAATTGTATGTTGTAAGAATGAAACGAGAGTAACTCAAGCAGCCAGAAACCTACAGTGAGTCACTCCTCTTGCAGCAGCGCAAGTTGCTCACTGACAGGAGTACCGAAGTAGAAACAGCAAAATCAAGCAACACCTACTGATGAGCCAACAGAGCAGAAATAAACGGCTGCAAAAGAGGCTAGCCTGTATAAATAAAGGTTGAATGAATGAATGAAAAAGAGTTCAGATCATGAAAAACACAAAGAATATCATAAGAAAATGTACAATTTTTAATCTTGCATCCACAGCTGAAAGCATGGGATAGATGTTCAGGTGTCCAGATCCAACACTGGCAGACCATGGGTGTTGTCCTTCATCATCAAAGATGGGCTCATTTCTTTGACCACCCAACATTTTGTTTCATATGGTTCAGAAAGGCTTCCATTCTGCATCTTATTCAAAATGATGACACAAAAAAGTCTTCCTTTTATCTTTTTAGCATTAATGGAAACAGTTGACACAACATTGCACACAAGTGTCGTCTTTACAAACACAGGCATGTTTTCATGATCTGAGTGTCCAAATACTTCTTTAAAAAGTCTTCAGTTAATCCAAAATGCTGCTGCCAGAGTCTTAACTGGAGTTAGTGGGAGAGATCATATCGCTCCAGTTTTAGCTTCTCTCCACTGACTCCTTGTCAAGTCCAGAACTGAATTCAAAAATGTACTTCTAACCTACAAAGCTCTCAACAACCGAGCTCCATCTTATATTTGAGATCTTATTGTTCCATATTTTCCTAACAGAGCACTTCGGTCTCAGACTGCAGGTTTACTCGTGGTCCCTAGAGTTTCCAATAACAGAATGGAAGATCTTTCAATTATCAGGCTCCTCTCTTTTGTGGAACCAACTTCCAGTGTCTGTCCATAAGGCTGACACATTGTCCAGTTTTAAGACTGGGCTTAAGACATTCCTTTTTGATAAATCATATAATTAGGGTTGACTTGTTATGCTGCCATAGGCTTAGACTACTGGAGGACATAATGACCTCATTTCCTTAAATGATTTACTAAAATTGAATAGTTTTCATTTTATATTATTTCTATCTTAGCATGTGATTCTCAACCTGCCATTGTGTATGTGTTCCTACCAAACCCAGCCGGTCGAAGCAGATGGCCGCTTGTCCTGTTCTGCTAAAGGTTTCTTCCACGTGAGGGAGTTTTTCCTTTCCACTGTCACCTTCATGTTTTCTCAAGATGAGAGTTCTGTGATGGAGTTAAATTCAAAGCTGCTCCTCAGATAAAATCTTAAATAATTATTTTTATATATGGATGTTTCTGTTAACTTATTTTTGCATAAATGCTTCTGTTTAGTGCCCTGAGATGACTTCTGTTGTGACTTGGCAGTGGCACTACAGTATATAAATAAACTGAATTGAGATTGAATTTAACAAAAGTCTTGAGAGTTTTTCAGCACAGTCGACAACAGAATACAAACTGAAACATTTTCTAAACTGATGAATCTCCACATGTTAAAAGTATGCTGAGCACTTCATCTCACACAGCACAAAAGTACAAACATCCACACCTTCTCAGAAGCACTGCAGATAGTTTAGCATTTGCTGCCAACAGCCAGCTCCACACATCGCTATCAGCCAGCTGAGGGGTTGCTTATCAATGTGATAGATGTAAAACCTATTGATCTTTGGCAACAAAGCATCAGCAGACATTAAGCTAATGGAACAGCTCCCTTGTTGTGATGCGCAGGCAGCCAGAACGAACTTGCTGCCACTCACAACAGTGTGCCAACCAAAATAGTTAATTATGCAACGCTTCAGAGCAGAAATAAATATATGTTGTGCAAAAACACACAAGTAATGCAGCAGAGCTAACATAAGCAGAAATCCTGTTCCTTTAGTCAGAATCTACCACTCCAGTCCTGCACTGTTCCACACAGTCATCGGGGTCCCCTCAGTTGGTATGTGACCTTTCTGTGTGTTAGGAAGACATGTTGGACAATGTTCTGATGTATGCTCAATAATCTAGGTAGATAAAGCCTAACAATAGTTAAGTTGATGGTCCTCCTTTTGTATCTGAACAACCAGTTTTGGCTGTCACCAGCAGCAAACTGGTTGAGCCACTATGAGAAGGTGCTGTTTGTTGCAGCTCCTCAGACTGAAGAAGTCTTTTGGACAAAAGAGGAAACATTTCGACAAAGAATCTGTCCTGAGGACCTGACTCGATCTCGTTAGACATGTTGGACAACTTGGAACAAGCATTTAGTTTCTTCAATTACAAATTAAAGCTCTTTTTCCTTTGCTCCCCTGACCGTTAATCTAAATATCACATATTTTCTGCAGAGGAACTACCGTAGACTTTGCCCATAAGTAACTGTACTCAGTGTGTAAAACTAGCAGACACTAAAATCCAACACAGTGAACAAGTGAATCATAAGATATGGGAATGAGGTCAGCAAGTGCCATCCAGGGACCCAGATGATAATTGAATTCTCTCTCCACATGCATACCCAGCACTCACCATGTCCCTTGGGTGCATGGTGCTGACAGTGACAGGTCAGGCTGACATCTTTGTTTTCTGCCAGAACACCTTGTCTTGTCTTCTCCTGCAGAACCACAACCCCTGCACTCGCTTCCATGTCTCTTCAGATGATGGAAGCGCAAACAGGAATGAAAGAAATGTATTGGCAGGACGCCCTGTACTGTTCCAACAGTATCAGATCACAAAATGATACTTGTTCAACAGTGACGGTTCTAACTGTATGGCTCTTGATGCAATAATGTGTGCAGATCTGCAGAGGATCATATGTGTACCTGGTAATTGCTTTCAAAACATTTATCCAAATGCACTCTTTTTCACACGTGAATGTTAAGGCACTAAGATTTTTTTTTTTATTACTTTTTATAACATCAGCCAAAAGGCAACAGAGTTAAAGAAAATAATTAAACTGAATCTGATTAATAACTGTGATAAATGTCATGTGGAAAATTAACATCCTTCTATCCATGTCTCTCCCACCATAATCTGAGGTCTAGTCCAAGTGCACAATTTGAAAATAAAAACATAAAACATTTAAGTTAATCTGTCAGCTCAGCTGAGGAACTTGCTGTAAATCTTGTGAATCCAAAGGACTACATTTAGGTGATTAATATGTTTAGTTCTTTCTTATTTGATGAGATTTTACATAATCAAATAATTATTTTAACCTTTTATTGCAACAAAATTTAGTAACTTTATTTATTACGGTAAGCTTTATTTAACCCTGCAAATCCCATTGAGATCACAGATCTCTTTTGCAAGGGAGGCCCGAAGGCAAACTAACATGCATGTTTTTGTCTCCCAGCAGCTCCAGTATGTGCCGGCAGACCGGCGTTTTGCTGATTGCTCATTGTCATTTTGGTGGACAGACACTCCGTCTCGACTCCCACTACCTACTCACTCATCCACGTGTTCCATTTCTGACCCACCCTCTCTCGGCTTCCACTCTTTCTAAGCTCTAATTTTAACTGGGGTACAACCTGACACCACAACACGTGACCTGGCATTCAACGTGCATCCTTCTCCAAGTACAGACTACAGTATTAAAACCCCTATAAAACAAATGTGTTTGTCGGTATTGTTCCTCCACTCCTGTCACTCACTGCATTGCTCAAAGGTCAAAAAGACGCGAACACAAAATACGGGTTGTTGAAAACCAAACACGGTTAGTTGTACTAAGATCTCTAGTCTAGTGTATTTTTATTGTTTAAAAATATTATAAAGAAATGAGGAGGGGGAAATCTGCTAAATGTTTTCATTGTGGTGTTAGAAATACTTGAAATTATCAGAAATCTAAACAAATAATGTAGCACCTAAATATATCAAAGTAAAAACACCTATTACATGATTTGATTTGTAATAACAGCTATTTGAAATATAAAAAAAAACCTGGACCTGCGGTACCAGAACAAAAACAGTATCAAGTGTGTAAACAGGCAGTTGCTCAACACCAGCCTAACCTCCAGATAACATGAAGCAGTGTGTGTTGGAGGAGTCATATAAAAAAAGAAATGTGCACACGTGAGATAAGGTCAAGGGCAGTTAGGTTTACAGCTTAAATGTTAAGTGCATTATTTTGTGTGGTATGCAGGGTTTGTTTAGCTCCAGTGGTTTGTGTGTGTACAATGACAACTGGCTTTTGTGTGAGTGTGTGTTTACCACTGGTGTGTTCAATGCCATGACTGCAGCATTATCTTGTGTCATTAAAGAACATTCTGTGAGGCAACTAGCTCAGGCCTGATTTCAGAACTTTGGATAGAGACACAGGGAAGAAAAGGCCTGAATTAAACATCCATACAGAGTTATTAACAGTTAAAACAGCATATA
>JARVGQ010000672.1:12579954-12590577 GCA_031762355.1 Hypsolebias martinsi | reverse complement strand
CACTTGAAATTAAAAAAAAAAAAAAAAAAAAAAGCTAAGTGAGGCGATGACCTGATTTTTAAAAAGGCATAAATTTAAAGCTGCAACATTTTGTTCACTTTAAGCAAGGCTTACATTTTATTTTTCCATTTTTCGCACTTTCAAAGTAACAAAAAGAAAAGGGAATATTTTTTTTTCTTTTTAGCATAGCTGCAAAGGAAAAAGTACCTTAAGCAAAAGCTTTGGCATTTTCTATTTACAGTACTTAGAAAGTCCAACTTTGGCGAGTATTATGAGTCTCTTTATTCTGGTTTCAGGGAGTTTTTCCACATCTTTTCTTCAGACATAATCCTGGTCCTGTGAGATTTAAGAGATCTGCATGCATTGTTATTTGAGGACAATTTACTGACTGTTTGCCAGACAAAGATGAGAGACGTTGCCATTTCTGCTCATGTCTGTGTTTGTGCATGAGTGTTCAATGCGTTAGCAAAATATCTCATGAGATTTTATAGAAACTTGCAGAAAGAACTTTAGGTTGTACATCTAAAACTGACTAGCTTTAGGAGACAATCCCATTCCAGATGAGAACAGCAGGTAATTAACATTATTAAAGACAACATTAGCTATAACTTAGCCAGTTATATAGATACTGAGCCAAAATGTGTGGCGGTCAATAAGCGACCCTCAACACTTTCTTTGATCACCAACATCTGGTGAGACTGCATGAATTTGATCATAACTTCATTTTTAACTCCAGCTCTTCTTAACAAAAGATTTTTGCAAAAGGATTTATTTATTTTCAAAAAAAAAAAAAAAAAAAAAAAAAAATTACAAATTTGGCTTTATTTGATTTGAAAGTGAATGTTAAGGTCATGACAAACCTTAAACTGATGCCTCTTCAAAAGTCATTGTCTTATTTCTCAAATATAAATAGTTTATTTTGTAAAATATCAAACTTATACCGTGCACCTCTGAACTATTTAGATCCAGTTTATTTTAAATGGAGATCTGATCTTCTCCAGTACAACTCTTATAGAAATCTTATTTCTACGAAGCCTGCAGGACCTGAACACATTTATCATTATGGTGAACACTGTAAGGCTGTGGTAGCTTGAACAGCGCCAAATTCTCATAACCCTGAGGCTTTCTGGTTTGAGCCCAGGTTGCATCACAAAAGTTAGCATAAAAATATTTGCAAAGTCTTCTGGGTGAGTTTACTCACTGTGGCTACCGGTACTCCTAAAGGAGAGAGCAGCCAAAGAGAAAAAAAAAGTTCAAAAGTCAGAACTTGTCTTGTTCTTCTTAGTGCTTTGTAACTGCGTGTTGAAGTTACCAGTCTTTCTCATTCACTGTGATTATGAAGGTCATTTTCTAGGTATCGTCATTTCTTTCATAGATGGTGGAATGTTTATTTACAGAATTTGTTGTCAGGAACCACTAGCATTTTTCTCTCTATGAGTGAAAAGCCACCTTTGACACCAACCTAAAAAATAATCAGTTGCTGCAGATGGGTTCAGAATGCACCTCAAATTCAGCTGTTCATTTGGAAACTTAATGGTGAGAGTGGCATACAGCCTTGTGACCTACCATACCATGAATCTTAGAGTTACTGTTTCTACAATGTGGAGGTGATAAAGGAACATGTGGGTGTTCACATTGGACTACAACTGTAAATTAAACATGGAAGCCATGAAGGGCTGAGCTTCATAAGGAAGCTTATGTTGTTCCACATTTGCAGCAAGACGTTGATGACTTTTTAAAGTCTGTCTTGGAGAAACTGACTTTATTAGCAACAGTCTGTTGAGAAAACAGCATCTGAGGCAAACAAGCCTAACAATGTGATAAAACAAAGACGTATCAGAGCTGGAGACTTTTACCCCCTTGAGAAAACAGGTGGGCAACAGAAATGTGCAGACTTTCTAATCCATATTTTATACGTTACACACATCTGTAAAAAACACAGTCTGCTTTACTTTGAAGGCAATGTGTAGCTAAAGTATGTTGTCAGATCGATAGCTTTGTGCAAAAATCCTCTTGAACAAACTTGTCAAAATACCCTTTTTTTTTTTTTTTTTTTTTTAAATTAAACTTGTAAAAGTCAGACTGGTTGTTAAAAATATAACTTTTTTTTTTATTATTATATTAAACATACTGCCTGTAAAATAGTTTCTGTCAGAAGCTTCCATACACTTATTGTGAGCAGGAATATCCTTTTTATTTTGGGCTTTTAATGATTGATTCCAACCTCTAGTTCACAGTGGTTAATGGTTAAACAAAATCAAGATTAGGGTGCTCAAACTTAAATTTATTTGGGATTTACTTTGGTGCACGCAGCCTCAAAATTACAAATAGCTCATTCTTTGTCTGGTCGGACCATAAAACCTTTCTCAAAAATACTTTTGACTTGTCCATCTGTGCGGCTGCAATTTTCAGCCGAGCTTGAAAGGTAAGACTTTTAAAACAGAGGCTAATTTCTTGGTTGGCATCCATCGTGAGGAAAAACCCACTTCTAGGCCTGTCACGATAACAAATTTTGCTGGACGATTAATTGTCTCAGAAATTATTGCGATAAACTAAAACTATAATATTGTTTGAAATTTGACTATATTTACTAATTATTGTCAAATTTAAGAAGAAATGTTGGCAATTTATTTGTCTGTAGTACCTTTTTTACCACCTGATGGCAGTATAAAACTGTTTGAACCGAAGGATGGACAGTGAGGGAGCGAGCAGTGTGTCACTTTTAAAAAAATGGGAGGAGACCCCTTGACGTGACATGGGCTGTCTCTACTTCCTGTTTTTTGGTTCTCAAAATGGCAGACGCTCTGTGTGGTTTGAGCTCTTTAGCATAGCATTTGTCACACAAAGCTTTAAATTTAAAAAAATCACAAGTTCTCAGCTTCTTTTTTGCAGAGAAAAACTACTTTTTAGACAAAGGCCCAGGTTTCAACCGTAAATTTTGGAGCTTCGACAAGACAGCGATTTTTTTCCCTGAGGAGTTCCCTGTTAGCTTAGCCCGTAGCTTAGCTTCTCAGCTTAGCTGCATTTAGCAATCCAAAAATGCGATTTTGGACGGTTAAAACTGATTTTAATTTTTTAAGAGAAAAAAGAGAACGGGAGGGGTCAGTGAAGAGCACCGGAGTTGAGCCTTATGTCATCCAGTGCCTTCAGTAGAAAGAGAGAGAGACATGAAGAAACGATAAAGCTGATAAATGAAAATGAGGGTGATAATTTTCATTCATCATGGGATTAATTGATTTATTGTTTATCGCGACAGGCCTACCCACTTCACTATGAATAGTCACAGTAGTGTTCCAGTGGTTTCCAGTCATGGCAGGCTTGAGCCTTGGTAGTTACTGGACTCCAGAACATTCTAATCCATCCATTATCTTTAGCCTCTCATTAGCCTCTCCCTTTTCAGGTCATGGGGGGGTGGGGGTGGGGTGGGGTCACTGGTGTCAATGTCCAACCATCACTGTGCGAGAGGCAGGGTCCACCCTGGACACATCTCCAGTCCATCACAGGGACACAGAGAGACAAATGAGACAAACAACCATTCCTTCTCTTAACTCACACCTAGGAACAATGTAGTGTTACCAATCAACCTAACATGCATGTTTTTGGTTTGTGGGAGGAAACCAGAGTACCCAGAGAAAAACCGCACATGCACGGAGAGAACATGCAAACTCCACCCAGTAAGGTCCCCAGGCTGGGATTTGATTCAGTGACCCTCTCACTGAGAGGCAGCAGCTATACCAACTGTGCCACCATGTCGACATTAACAACAACATCATCAACATCCTAATCCTTTTTTTTTTTAAATCCAAGAGTAACAGATCAGTATTAGTCAGTCCAATAGCTGCTGTAAAACAAATCCTTTAATTATTGGCGAGAAGCTGCCAGCAGTAGACAGTCTCGCCAATGAGAAAAGGCCATATCCTTGTCAAGTGAAATGTTTTAGAACCTTCAGCAGCACTATTTGAAACATATTTAGTCAACTTTATGTATATATGTTCATACCTGTATATATAATAGATTTTTTTTTAATTAAGCTGTATATTGCCCAATCCAATAATTATATCCTGGAACAAGTTATGTAAAGCCCAATGAAGTGGTAAAAGTACCAAATTCAAATTATATTCATGCCTATAATGAGTAGATGAAAATTTTCAATCTTTACTGTATGACTATTAATAACATTAACTCCTGGGTGAAATTCAAAAATCTAAGGTAATTTTTTTTAAAAATTAATATTCATTTTTGGTTTGTGACATACCAAAAACGCACAGAGAATTTTAGGTAAATTTTAGATGAAGACAGACTGGATTTTAGAGGAAGCCATAGACTGGATTTTAAACTGGTATAAATAACCAATCCCTAGTTTTTATTAATGGATATTGGTTTTGCATAAAGACATTAAGGGTGGCATTGACTGGCTCTAAGGCAGGGGTGTCGAACCCACTTCCAAAAGGGGGCAAAAATTAAAACCTTTATCAAACTAAGGGCCAGTTTCAGAATCCACCGTATGTTTAGGCATGTAAGTTGCAGTTTTTTGCCTAATTTGCATGTCATGCGACTTATACAGCGAAGCAATGTATTTATGGATTCTTCCCCATATTTTTAGACCAATTTTTGAGCTTCAAAGCAGCTCTGCACTGCCTTTGGGAGGAGTGGATGGTGGACAGAGAGCACAGCTTCATGGATACAGGACAGATGTGCCACGCGACGTTCCAGCAGGTCCTCGGATGGATCGATAAAACGTGGACCTCAGTCACTAAAGAAACCATCCAGTCGGGGTTCAGAAAGGCCAAGATGTTAGATGGAGCTGACGCGGAGGAGGACTTCGACAGCCCCGGGGAGGAAGAGGAGGCAGCTGCATCACCTACCTCAGGAGTTGGCAGGACTCTTCGACAGCGACACAGAGGATGAAGAATTCAACGGGTTTGAATTAAATTTTTATGTTAAATGAATAGGTGTTTCTGTTATCATTATGGGCGGGTGAGCGTGTAGTAATGTTAAAGCTGCTTTATTTCGTCTGCGTCATTTTGCCATGTTTTAACCGTCAAAGTGCATTTATTAAGAAAAGTTCAACTGAGACACATCTTTACTATATTTTAGAGCGAACAAATATTTTTGTAGGTGGTTATCTTGGTAAAGTTCTAAAAAATGCGGAGGCTCGTACAGCTGCGCATGCACGCTTCGCAGCACCTCTCAGCAGCAGGTGATGCTAGGAGAAGCAAAACTATTTTAGAAATTCAACTGATTTGACCATTACCTGCATATATTAAGGAAATGTTCAACTGAGACACACCTTTAATATAATGTCGAGCCAACAAATATTTTTTGTAGGTGATTATCTTGTTAAATTTTAAAGAAATGCAGTGCTTCCTCTTGCTGTGCGTGCATGCTTCGTAGAACCGAGGCAGCAAAACTATTTTAGAAACTCAGCTGATTTGACCATTACGTGCCTTTATTAAGGAAAAGTTCAACTGAGACACACCTTTACTATAATGTTCACCAAACAAATAATTGTTTTTAAGTGTTAATCTTGTTAAAGTCCTTTCGTGCACGCTCCTGTGGCCGCCATTTGTTAGCCAATCCATTTTTGGCAAAACACCGGCCCACATTTCCAGGTTGTCAGCGGCGATACGTAACATATGTGATGCATCAGCGGTGACGCATAATAGATGTGACTTATACGGTGGTGTGACATATTTATGGATTTTCCACTTTATTGGACATAATTGGAATTATGCGACTTGTACAGCAGTGCGACGTTTATGGCGAAAAATACGGTACATGAACTCAAGTTAATTCCGAACATCTTTTCTTGGTTGCAGGTTCCTCATTAAGAGTTCATTTGATGTTCTCTGTTGTACTTTTGACATCATAATCAAAGATTACTGAAAAAATTAAACTGACATTTATAATAACATATTGGGGGCCAGATGAGATGTCAACGAGGGCCACATTTGGCCCCCGTGCCTTGAATTTGACACATATAATCTAAGAAATGCATTTGGTTCCGTGTGCAGAAAGAAGCACATCGCACAACCGGCTCAACATAATGGACAACAAAACACAACCACGATACAATACACTAAAGGAATAGCTAGGCCTGTCACAATAACAAATTTTGCTGGGCAATTAATTGTCTCAAAAAATTATTGTGATAAACGATAATATTGTTTGAAATTTAACAATAATTAATTGTCAAATTTTAGAAGAAATTTTGATTTGTTTGGGATGTAGCACCTTTTTTGAATACCTGATGGCAGTATAAAACTGTTTGAACCAAATGATGGATAGTTGACAGGTGTCTCTTCAAGAAAAATGGGAGGGAGGGACCTTGATGCGACATGGGCTGACATAGTGACATGGCGGATGCTCGGTGTGGCTTGAGCTCTTTAGCATAGCATTTTTCACGCAAAGCTTTTAATAAAAAATCATTAAACACATTCTCTGCTTCTTTTTTGCAGAGAAAAACATCTTTTTACACAAAGGCACGGGTTTCAACCGTGAATTTTGGAGCTCGACGTGACAGATATGCCAGAGATCGACCTGTTAGCTTAGCTTGTAGCTTAGCTTCTCAGCTTAGCTGCTTTTAACGATACAAAACGCGATTTTGGATGGTTAAAACAGATTTTAAAGAGAAAGAGATAGGGAAGTGTTAGTGAAGAGCACTGGAGTTGAGTCGTGTCTTCAGTAGAAAGAGTGAAACACAAAGAAATAATAAAGTTGATAAATGAAAATGAGGTAGATAATTTTCATTCATCATGCGATTAATTGATTTATTGTTTATTGTGACAGGCCTAGGTACACATACAAATACTATTTGTAGATTATTCCCCCCAAAATATTTTGGTTGAGCTTTTCACTACAAAAAAGACTTTATCATTGTGAATTAAAAAAAGGCCAATTTTTAGTGACATTAAGTGATGACTGTTCTCGTTAAACCAGTCGTTACCTCACTTTAGCTGAGCTGGTATTTAAATCTTGCAAATTAAAGTTGTAACATTTCACTATAAAATACTGTATATAAACATTTGGCTCTGAGTTAGAGCTCATGTCATGTTCGGGGAAACATGATTGGAAAAATGAGTGCAATTTTCACCTGTATGTTTTCAGTATACAGAGATTGTGAAAATATTTTAGCTTCATCTTCCAAATGCAGTTACTTTTGGGTTTTATAAGTGCTCTAGTTATAACTTCTTATCTATTTCTAAGTAAAGACAGTGAGTAGTTTTTTTTTTAGAAGTAGGATGAGTTTACTACTTGTGTCATCTTGTTCATAAACAGAAGTTTTGATGAGTGATTGCACAAATGGTAATTTATTGCAAATATTAAGACTTTGTGAATGTGTTTGTTTTTTTCAGAGCTGCCAGCTGATTCGTCAGTAAAATCTCTTGACACCAAATCCCTCTTTGTGAGAGTCCTTCCGACCACCGCCGAAGCATAAAACAATGGAAGCAGTCTGAGGAACACAACTCTCCAGCAAAGTTTTTAACACCCAAAGGCCCCAGTGATGTTCAATGAAGCATGAAGGAGTTTCTGTGTTTGGTGTTTAGATCCTTTTGCAAACCAAATCAGAAACAACTTGAGGCTCATGTTCATGTCTGAAAATAGATCTGGCTCCAAAACAATCCAGCATATGGTTTAATTTATATCTTGACCGTATTTAAGTTGTTAACTCTGTCCCTCTTTAATTTAATTTTTTTTATATTCACATTTTTATTTCTACATCTTATTAAGTTACAGTTACAGTTTGTATATCTGTTGGGAAAAGCTTCACTTGAAACAAATCCACTGATAAACTATTTCTACAAAACCAGTGATGAGACGCAGTGGAGGAAAAAAAAAAGCAACATGTAAAGAAGCTGCTGGTGAAAACTGTTTTTATAGCCATGAAACTTTTTAGAAAGAAATTGTGACAAAGGTTCATTTATTTCACACTAGTGCGTTTTTCGTTTTTTTCCCCCGCCCCCAATAACTTTTGCAAAGAAAGGAGAAACTGTCTAACTCGATTAACTGTCACTGTTACCAATGGATGATTCTTTTTATTATGATAATGTTGCAGGTTACTTTCCTTCATGGCTTATTTGCAGCCTGCTCAGCCCTCAGTAATTATGTTTTGGCACATAATTGCAAAAGGAATTTGGGCCATTGTGCTTCTACACAGATGTGAATTTAACAGAAAAACCTATTGTGTTCCTTACACAGGGGGTGTCTTGTACAATAGAAAAGGCATTTAAAGGGTGAAATGGATTTTTGGGGCTTCTGTACTTTCAAAACACAAATGATTCTGTCATAAAAAGAGCAACAGTTGCATAATGTAGTACTTCAAGTGGCAACCAGAATAAATCAGAGGCGACTAAGGATCCACATGTTCTTTTCTATCTGTTCACTCAGCCCTCTAAGTTGCAGCAGGAGACACAATATGTCTGTGGGACTCGGCAGTCTGGCTTCATTGCAGTTTTATAAAAATGTGCCTTGATTTATTATTAAGGTTGAGACGTTTCGACCGACTGTGTTTCAGCTTCGCAGCAAGGTCGGAGAACAAATGCAGCAAAATGAGTTATAGATGCTCGCAGTGGAATATGAAGTCGGGAGTTTTGGGGAATGTTTAGCTCCATCTATTGAATGGAGGAAATGCTCTCATTTATAATTTAATGAAAGTAGCATTCTTTGAAGGAATGATTGCCGCCTTGCATGCCAGAGACTTAAAGATGTTCCTGTGCTCAGATCGATTAACTTCAGCAGCCAATTTAAATTGGGCCGACTCCAAAAGTTTATCAGTTGTAGATGTACATCAGTTGACTGCTTTCTGAGAGTTTTGCTAACATTAGTTGGTTCATGAGATATTTTTCCAACAGACAGAAAAACAAACACACACATACACTGGCAGTTACATTATTACCCGCCTTTCATGGCACTGGGTGAAAACGGAGTTCATTATTTAAGTTTACTTGATATAAGCATTAAAGTGGTAGCTCTGTAGCTCTATCCTCTAGATCAGGGGTCTACAACCTTTGCGATAAAAAAAAAAAAAAACACTTTTGCCACTTTGCGTACTAGATATGATGTCCTGAGCCACAATACCTGCTACAACTGTGTACTATCAAGTGGTGGCCCGTGGACCTCTACAAGTTTGTTGGAGATGGCTTTTCTGGCCATTGGGGGGTAATGTTTCATCCATCTTTACTCTCTTCTTCCTTTTTTGGTTTGTGAGGGTCACTGGTGCCCATGTCAAGTTATCACTGTATGAGATGCAGGGGACACCCTGGACAGGTCTCCAGTCCATCACACATAGAGACAAACAACCATTCACTCTCTCACTCAAACCTAGAGACTATTTAGAGTTACCAATCGGCCTAACATGCATGTTTTTGGTCTGTGGGTGGAAACCGGAGTACCTGGAGAAAACCCACGCATGCACAGAAAGAACATGCAAACCACCCAGAAAGGTCCTGTGCTGGGATTTGATCTGGCGACCATCTTGCTGAGAGGCAACAGCTCTACCATCTGAGCCACCATGCAGCGGAGGTGATATTATACAATGAAAAACATCTATATTTTTACATTTTAAAACAAAAGACCATGTTCATGTAAAGAAAGAAAATATATAATTAACAATTTTATAAAAATTAAAAAACAACTCCGCAGGCCTACGTAAATTCTCTTAATTGTTGGATTAAGTATCCTACTTAAAGCATAAAGTTAAAGACAATATAAAATTAGGTCAGTTTGTTGGATATCCATTTTAAAGAAAAATAAATAAATTTATGTTTTATTGTTGGTGTCCTCAAATATTCCTTTACAGTAACTTGTCTTAAAGATATTCCAAAACATTATAGTGGTTTGGAGAGAAAGATCACGCTGTGAGACTGGAAGTTGACTTAAAAGTAGCTAAAAACTTTTAGCATTATGTAGTCCACGTTTTACGCCTTGCATTTGTGCTATCCTTCATATATTTGAAAACAACAGGAAATCTGCTAAAACTAGCTATTTTCATAGTTGACAATAATTTAAATAAAATTCAGTTTTATGTTCGTTTTGGTCAAAGCCTGAAAGAGCTGCTGCAGAGGGACCAAAGAGCCGCATGTGGCTCCAGAGCTGCAGGTTGCAGATCCCTGATCTAGACTATATATAGGACCTTCTGCGTTTCTTAAAGCTCACTTTTGTAAATTATATTCAGAGGCTTTGACACATATTGATAATATTTTTAACCAGGTATTTTCTGCTTGTTTTTGTTGATCAGCTTAGAGAACTTTCCACATATTAAAGCAAAACATTTTTCAACTCTTATTATCTGTGGACTGCTTAACATTTTACCACATTGACTGGGAGTCTGCTCAAACCTTTCATCTCATTCTTTGCAAGAAAGTTTCTTTCCTAAAATGTCAACCTCGTTCGATACAACAAAATGTCTACAGTCAAATAAAATGAGGCTCCAATGTTGAGGCCTTTTAACAAATTAAAACAATACATACCGTCTTTATTTTTTTGCATTTGTTTCTAAACTAATTCAGATTCAAGAAAGCAACAGCACTGATCCCACTTGGCTCATTTTAAAGGTCCACTGACATGATATTTGAACTTTGCATAAAATGGCACAACATATATATGTTGTATAATTCAACTATG
>JARVGQ010000672.1:12549729-12562047 GCA_031762355.1 Hypsolebias martinsi | reverse complement strand
AGTTAGTTAGTTAGTTAGTTAGTTAGTTAGTTAGTTAGTTAGTTAGTTAGTTAGTTAGTTAGTTAGTTAGTTAGTTGGTTTTAAGAAGTCACACTGATGAAATTGAAATAGATTTTTTTTTTTGCTTTAAGACAACCCTTTTATCATGAAATTACATAGCAGTTCATGCAACTGCTATTTTACAATGCTGTTCCACTTGCATTAAACAGTTATTTACATAAAAGTCTACAATTATTCATTCACAAGACTGAGTCTGTCTCATGTGGATTGTCGCAGCAACAGCTGAGAAATGTTTTGATTAAAAAGCAATGCAGTGTGAAATCTAATATTAGTGAGATAAACACATTAATTTTTACAGTTCCTTTTTAATCCCTATTGAATGACTATTAACTAATAAATTAATACAAATGCTATAATTTTTCCTAGTTTTGTTCAGCTTCATCATAGTAATGTTCAATGTAATAATCTTTGTGTGAAACTTGTGTTGCAAAGCAGATTGTGTAAAGAATGTCAGTGAATAAAGAACATTTGTTTTGGCTTAAACTGCTGTGAAGAGGGATTACTTTTCCGTATGAAGCTTAATGTTTTCTAATTTTTAAATTGTAAGTTCATAAAAGTAACATTTTTTTAATAACCATATTGTTTAAAATTGATAATGTTGTAAAGTTTTATTAAAACCAGTGTTTAAAAAAATTGTCAGACCCCCTTTTGGAGGAATAAATTAGTCCATGCCACTCTAATTAAATTGGTTAAATAATTGAAGCTGAGAATGCAATAGGTTTTATGTGAGAGCGGAGACTCACAGGATGAAGCACAATGTCACCTTTTAAATCTGTTGATTCATTACATTTGACAAAAATAAAATGTTTCTGAAATTACTTTTTACTTTTCAGACTTTGCATGTCAAAATTTAATTAATTATTTTTAATTGGAGCTTTGACAAGTCAGAAATATGCCAGCATCAATTAATAAATGGTACAAACCTGTTATTATTGAAGTTATTTCAGATAATTTTGGGGGAAAGCTGTCAAGGAGAAAATCACTTGTAGATAACTTGAACTGTCATATCTTAAAGTGTCAGTCAAGGTAGAACAGCAATATTTAATATTGACAATATTCTACAGATTCATATAATGTGGGTTCCTCATAGGTAAGTCCTGGATTGTGTCATTCTCTCAGTTTCTCTCATGCTTCAAGATTTTTCACTAATAAATTTGACAAACAGTTTAAAGTGGTCTTTAAAAAACAGATCTCAATCGATCATTTAGCTTCCTTAGTATAAGTTGGGGAGGAGTCTTATCGATTAACACACCATCCAACGATTACTATCTGAGTGTCATGAAACAAAATTTTGCAACATCTTGCTGGTATTTTAGGTCCTCTTGTAGGAAACACACCACATCGTATAGAGAACTCCATGGATTTTGCCAACAAAGTTCAACATTTTGATGGTTCCAGGAGAAACCATCTTTGGATGCACTTCACTTTTCACTACATCAGAAGCACAAGTCAATGAGCTAAACAACATAACCAATTTGATCCAAGACCCGACTGGATATCCATTGTCACCAGTTGTGTCCAATCACTACATGCAGTAGTAGAAAAGAGAATCTTGAACACGTTTTAGGGAACAAAAATGAGCCACTTAATCAGATACGTGTACGATACCAGGGAAAAATCCAAGCTAAGGAAGAAGCGTTCAGCAGACACATCAACTCTGATGACAACATCAAGTTCACCAAATATGTGGATATGCTGATGGATTTTTGTCAAGTCAGCAAGGGAATCTAAAAAAAAAAAAAAAAAAAGAAGACCGCACCACAGAACAGAACAGAAGAACAAATGCAGAAGCATTGTCATATGTTTCAGAAGGATTTCATTAAAATTAGTCCAATAGTTTGATTTTTCCTTGCACAACATACCACCGGATACAGACTTTGGCTAAAACATTTTGTCTCTGCCTGTGGGGATGGGTGATACTGAGGCACAATTGTCACCGCTGCAGTTTGATGACTTTTTCAGGGAGGGAAGCTTTAGGTACCATGATTTCTGATGGTTAAGTGCTGATATTTACAATTAAGTGTCTCACAGAAAGGACAAGTGGGCCTGATTGGTGTTTCATTAGTTTAGCTAAATACAGCTTACAGTCCCATGTGTCTGAGTTGTTTAATTAACAGGAAATAAATAGCAGCAGAGGGAACACACACAGGATGTGACGGTTGAAAGGTCATTTATTTGCTATGTACGGTAAATTCATTTTAATTATTTACTCATTTTTCTGTATTTGATATAGATGTAATGTTCTATAGCACATTATTTACATGGTAGCAGTAGATTAATGATGTTTTCAGCTGCATTGTATTACATGATGTGTACACTGGTGTTCTCATTGGGTTTTTTTTAGGCTGTATTAATCAAATAAAAAGTGTGATTCTGCCATACAGACTTATGGTGAGGAAAAGAAAAAAAACATTTAAGGAAAGACAACAAAAAGTTTTCACAGAATAAATTTCTACAGTGTTATATCAAACATAAATACCTCTGAAATGCTATATTTTATGTAACACAGTGACATTCATTCATTTAACCTTTATTTAGACAGATAAATCACATTGAGCCTTGAGGACTCATTTACGAAAGAAACCTGTTTAGACAGGAAAAAGTAATGAAAGTGAAACATGTATAAGATTTGGAGGCCCAAAAAAATCCTATCAAACTCCCACTCCTTGGCCAAGGAGAGAGAGCCTGAGATTGGAAAAAACACCCCGCACATATGCGCATATGCAGACATTCTGCAGGGGAGGAGAGATGACAAGAGCAGTGAGCGTGTCCAAGGACACTCCAGAGGCACTGTAGGAGTTCTGATAAGAATGGTATAATTAGTCAGTTCCCTCTGGTGAGATCCGTAAACAATCTCGAGGGTGCCGAGGACAACCTAGGACAGCGCCAGAGAGAATCCAAGAATCCTGAAATGAAATTGAATTGAACGAAATTAGCTTAATTTCTAAAGGTGGAATAATTAGCCCATGTTCGGATATTACAGATAATCATACGTTTGTCTCTTATTGGTCTCTTTTTAAAACAGTCTAATTTGCAACATGAAAAACAAGTTTCAAATGAGACAATAAATATAAGTTTAAATGTGTGTTTGATGTATTTTAAGCATAATATAGTGTTTGGCTGCGACATGTTAAATGGTGCACCACAATGTCTCATTAAACAAAGGAGCTGTGGAGTCACCTCATCTGTTCAAGAATCTAAACTATTTAGAGTTGAAGGCATTTAAGTAGATTACATCAAGTTGATGAAGTTACTTGTTCAGGATAAAGAAAACAGTATTAAAAGTCCTCAGACTTGATAAAAGAGCATATCTTGTGTGGAAATCATTAACTTAAACCTAACTGGTCGGTCGTTTGAAGGTAAATTCTCCGTCACTAAGGCATGGTAATCCCAGCAACTTGATTCAAAGGCAAGATGAATCTCTTTGTGACCTTTGAAGATGTTCCTCTTCTCATTTGAGGAGCTTTCTCAGTTTCTGGGGTGCTATTACTAACTCGAGTGAGAAGCTTAATTTCTTCAGGAATCTAAAAATAAGCCCAGTTGCTTTTCAATCAGCTTGTGAAGATAGTCTCCAAGGATTGTTTGGAAGAATACTATTAGGGGCCTTATTGTGTGTAGTTTGGGAAAATGGGGGTGTTTCATCACAATAAAACACATTTGACATATATTTTATGTGAATTATGAATACTAAAGTCTGAGAAATACTGTGGTTGCAGCATGAACAACTGTTAAATTAAAAATAATTTTCTCCGTTATTCTCTAAACTAGGATCACTCTGACTGCTGTCTACTGCAGGTAAGATGCTGAATACTCATATTTACTCCCCACGATCTTCTCTAAGTGTGTTTTTTTTTTTTTTTCTTTCAATTTCCTGAACTACACATTAGCGGGCTATGTTTACTGTAAGCTGTCAATGTAGCGACAAGAATGTTGTTCCATTGACTGAAGAGTGACATCGTTTCAATAAATGTTTCATGCGAAATTAAAGAGACGTAAAAATATTTACACAAACTGCTTGAAATGTTTCAACAGCTGTCAGAACTTGGATTCATTTGTAGTTTATATAAGGTAAATTAAATCCCTTGGTGCCTTCGTTTGAGTTTAACTGGTTTCAACAGTTTGTCAAACATGTATTGTGAGTTATTCTCTGTAGTTTTGTTTTGTCATTTTTGTCATTCAGTGATCTTTGTCAAACCAACCCATCTTGGCTTGTGTTGTTTGCGTTTGTTTTGCCTGTCAAGGCTTCACCTTGAATTTTTGTTATAATTTTTCCCCTTTGTCCAAGTTTTGATTTAATCTTTTAATTACTCTTTGTTGGTGGCACAGAGAATGGCTGGGGGGGAAAAGTCAATTAATAGAAAACAGAAGGTAACAAAGGCCTATACCAGGATGCAAACTGGAACAAAATGTGGATGCAGAGTTTAAACTGTCAGAGTGAAATCTCACAAACGAACAACAAAGAAGGTAAACTAAGAGACAAGATTGTTATTCTCAGATTGAACGATACTGAAAAGATCTGGGCTGTGCAGACAACTGGCAAAAATAAGCAAACAAAAAGTGGAGCGAACACAAGAGGTTGGAAAGCAAAACCACTGAGCATCTTCAAAACTAGAACAAAATCAATAAAATCTTACTAAACAATGTACAAAAAGAGAAAACAAACTAAAATATAGGGGATTGGGAAATATTTTAGATTCAGCTGTTGCCATGCAATAATGACAATAAAACACAAAATCAACTAAAGCTGATGCGAAAATGCACTGTGAATGCTTATTGCAGAAGAACTTGCTGAAAAAAAGCTGAAATTAGCTAAAAACATGCTGAAATGAAAGAACAAGCCTAAACTAGCAGAATAAGCAGGAAAAAATAGCTGAATTAGGTTTAAATAAGCAGAAATCATTCCTAACTTAAGAAATTAACTAAAAAAAGGTAAAAATTTGAAGGGGGAAAAAAAAGGCTGAAAAGTAGCTGAAAAGTCAGAAAGATGCATAACCTGCCAGAAGCATGTGGAATTAGCTGAAAAAAGCTCAAAGAATGTGGAATGAGCTGAAAAAGCTAAAACTTGCATAGAAACAACTAAATAGATGAAAAAGCAGAAAGTAGCTAAAGGAGCATAAAGAAGTTAATTAAGCTGAAAGTAGCAGAAATTACCATGAAATACTTGAATCATTCTGAAAACAGCTGAAATTAGCAACAACAACCAAAAAAAGAAAAAAAAGAAAAAAGAAAAAGTGCTAAAACGGTAGCTGAAAAGGTAGAACAAGCCTAAATTAGCAGAAGAAAGCAGAAAGAACATGTTTGCCCAATTTGGCTGAAAGAAGCAATGAGCACAAAAAAGTGGAAATTATCTGCAAAAAGCTGAAATTAGCAAAAACACAGCTGAAAAGAATAGGTAAATAAGCTGAAAGAAGCTTACTTTACCAGAAGGAAGTGGAGAGAGCACATTTTTGCTGAATTTGGGTGAAAAAAGTTGAAATGAGTGGAAAAAAAACGTGGACAAAGCTGAAAAGCTCAAATTAGCATAAAACAGCTAAATTGTAGCTGGAATAGCAGAAAAAGCTGAAGCAAGCAGAAATAAACTGGAAGGAGCATAACAAGCTGAAAAAACAGCTGCTATTAGCTCAAAGTAGCTGAAAAAATGTTTAGAAAGAAATTAGAAATTAGTTCTTAGTATTGTATTAGTTAGAAAATTAGAAAGTTATTCATTTTGTTCTGTTACTGGAAGATTATTATTGTTTGAACTGATTGTTTGAAAAAAGGGGCAGATATAATAAGATTTTTTTTTCCTTCTTTCTGCTACCTTTCATTTTTTATATTTTGTATGTTATCGTTTATGGGATTGTTTTGTATTGCATATTTTTAAAAAAATGAACAAATTTTTATAAAAAGAAAAAAAAAAGGGCCTTACAAAGTAACATAAACAACCCCCTCCACACACACACACACACACACTCAGGTGTGTAACTCGAACGTTTGGGCCTCCGTGCTCTCTTGATCCAAATCTCTCACACTTTTTTTTAAAAACCTCTTTCATTTCAGGCTTTCTGAGGGCCCCTCCCTGCCATGGGCCCTTACACCCACCCCCACCCCCAGTCCTACACCCCTGCACACCTTCACACACCTCTAAAACACACATAATGATCATTTGGTCTCCATGACGTGACGCAGAACTACAAAGTACATTTAACTTGGCCAATAAGTGCGGAAGTCACAGATACGATGGAGATGTACGTCTGAAGTTCAGCTGCTGGTCTGGTCAGAGCTACACCTGAAGTCCAGAACGTCTGGGGCTTTTTGTATGAGCTCCAACAGAAAATGTCACAAAGTTTCAGGCGAAACTCGAGCGATGTGCAACCAAAACACTTGAAACTGCTGTATCTGTTGTGAAAGAGTCTACAGTAGAACAATCAGGTGTGTGTGTGTGTGTGAGCAGGAATGTGGTGTGACTAACAGTCCAGGTGACACGACACAGAGTAGGACTTATCGTTACAGGGGCGTGTCTGCATCTATGTGTGTTGTGGCAGCAACTTGAATTTCTGTATCCTCATCCGCCTTCCACTCCCAGTAAGAAGGAGCCAAACGACCTTTGACCCCAACAAACCTGCTGCTGCTGTCCTGGAAACTAAGCCCCAAATGACAATTAGCTCGTATCAGAACCTCCCTTTGTGATCAACCCACGCTGCAACGAGGACTTTAAGGGGTGGAAGCAGTTTTATTGAGTTGTGTGTCAACTTTGAGAGTGTGTGTGGGGGAAGGAGCAGACAGTGCTGACTGATGTGTGATTGTTGATGTGTGTGACAGCAGCAGACGGCTTTTCTGGCGTCCAACCGGTCTGGGAGGAGGAAGAGGAGGAGCTGATTGTTGACAGCAACTGGCAACACCGTGTGTGCTGTTTTCCAGAGACCAAAAAAAGAAAATGAAAAAAGATGCACGGCACACTTTGCTGTCACATCAGACTTTTTCCTTTTCTTTTTGGTGACATCCACAAGCAGTCTGATTATCCAGCTGATTGTGTGGATTATTGTTTGCTGCACAGCTGGAAGACAATGATGCAACAGTGGAGTCTGTGTTTTTATTAACTACAGAACAAACACGCTTTTCTACTGATTTATTTTTTATGAGACCACACTCACAGTAAAGACTCTGTGATTGCTTCCCTCCTGCAGCATCAGCTGTGCAGAGGCTGACAGATCCTCCTGATTCCTCCTGACTGTCAGGGTTTGAACAGCATTCCTCTCTGTCTGACATTTCCAACACTGCACGGGCTGCAGAGTCAGGGTATGTCTGTGTGAGGAGGGTTGATGGAGAGAATAAAAGAGCCCATCTGTAGAGATCAAAGATGACGCAAAGCGTTGATCGGAGTCAAATATTTTCCGGCATAAAAGACACAGAGGTTTTTTTTCTTGCATAGAATTGTCAGTCCTTACGACTTATATACGTTTATTTTTCCATATTCATAACACAATTTTTGACTGATGCTTTAAATTTCAAAGAACTGCAACAGCGAGTCCCTCCGTGCCCACTCGCTTCGCTGGTGCAGGTGGAGGAACGCTGGAGAGCTCGTGCCTCTGGCCACGATGGATGGATGGATGGATGGATGGATGTCATGGTGCCGCCCAGGTGAAAAGCACCTGTTTTGACCATTAAATAAATGCATGATAAATGCAACTTACAGGCCCAAGTGACTTATATATATATTTTTTTCCTCTTCAGGATGCTTTTTTTTTGTTTTATAGCTTTTTATAGCTTATACAGTACTCCAGAGCAATTTATACGCTGGAAAATATGGTAATTGTATTTTGTTATGCTGTCTCCTCATTAATGGCAACTTGTCAAGCTCTGGGAAGCACCTCTTAAGCAAAAGTGCTGCAACCTGAAAACCTGAAGCACTGATTAAAGGAGACTGAGCGAGCACGTAGAAAAAGGAGTGATCACCTGGATGTGATTCTCGCTCCTCCATACCTCCACACATGACTGACGTCTTCAGTTTCTTTAGTTAAATTTATCAGTAATCCGTCACCTGTCTGATGTTTACCAACCCTCCATGGTTTAGTTGAACAAAAAACGACAAGACGTGTTGAAATTGTTTCCTCTTCGATGCAAGTCGTTCCAGGAACTGAATCAATGTTTTAATCTCAGATTAGGTTTCTTGGCAGGTTTCCTTGAACACATCAGGTGCTTTCCAGGGAGCACAGGCAGCTAAATACCAACCTGTGTGTCACTCTCTTATGTATTTAGAGCAGTGTTCCCTTGTTTGCATGGTTTTTATTCATTATTTTCAAAAGCTTACAGCCTACATTTGATTGTTTAAATACTGTACATGAATGTTACAATGAAGAAAGGGTTTTGACCTCTCAATAGTTTTTTTTTTTCCATTTTGCTTTCCATTCTTGAACTGAAAAGTAAATCATGTCCTCATTGCCTAAAGAAAAGCAGAGATAACTATGTCTTATCATGTTTTTATGCTCGAGTACCTGACTGCCGAGATCCTGGAGCTGGTGGGAAACTTGGCTTGTGACAAAGAGGAGGACCGGGATCTTCAGCTGGCACCTTCAGCTGTCTGTCCGTGGTGACGAGGAGCTCGGCAGACTGCTGGGAGGAGTGACCATCACTCAGGTATGAATTCTGCATTCGGGCAGTCCTGCTGCCCAGGAGGACAGAAAGGCCCGCTGGATCTGACAGCAAGCTGGATCTGGGTGGACAGATCTGTATCTGTGGCCAGATCCTTCTGATTTGCTGCAGGAGATCCTTCCTGCCATCAGCTATCAGCATCTAACAACTCTTGCATGAAACCAGGATGATGAGCTATGACAACACTTGAGTTCCCTCTGGGATTAATAAAGTATTTTTGAATTGAATTGTTAATGAGTTAAAGATGTACATCCAATGATTACTTTCTGAGAGTTTCGCCAAATACTTGCCTTTGGTTTATGAGATATTTTGCCAACAAACACTGACTTCAACAGTTAATGCAAAGTGTAACTCAGAATATAAGTCATAGAAACGTTTAAAGTACCACCACACCAGATTTTTAGCTCAGTATTTGTACAATTGTTAGTTATTTTTGTGTTTTCCGGCCATCTTAAAGTTAATCAGTTGTATTTGTACATCTACAGATTATCTTCTAATTTAAAATTAATCCCTGCGTGAGAAATTTTACTAACGCAGCAAAGACAAAGACGCGAGCAAAAACATTATCCCCCTTTTTGCCCTCGGTGGCTGGTAATAACTGACCTGTTACAATAACAACTTGTTTTAGTTTCTACCACGTTATTTATTCAGCACTCAACATTTTTTTTTTAGTTTTGCTTATTATAAACTATAAACAAAAACTGCTTTGATTCTTATTCTCATAAGAAACTAGTGTGAAATTACAAATCTGATCAGAGCAGCAGTTTTTAGAAAATGTAAATAAAGAGCAGAACAAGCTGCTCTCGTTGATTCTGATGAATCGGAGACTGCTTCAGTTAATAACTGAGCAGCCGTGATGGTTTCTTAATCTCACATCAAGCTGTAACCATCACAGGTAGCTGGCTGTGTTACAGATCGCCCTGTGTGCACGACACTTCCTTCCTATTTGTGTTTTGTTGTGCTGCTGGGAAAACAAAACAACTGAAGCACTGTGAAAAGTTGGGTGTCACCTTCTCACAAAGAAATATGAGAAAAGGTCACCTGCAGCTTTGACTGGACGTAAAAGCAGATGCTCTTTAACAAAAAGCTGCAGCTGAGGTCACATTTTCCATCTTAACGTCATCACAGCTCATCCCCGGCGTGCGGGGGTTTAGTCAACAACGCCGTCATGTTGGCTCGGACTCAGCCCCGGGACACGGAGCTCACAGCTAAATTTTCCACACCAGTCTGTGTGATGCTGGAGGAACTCAGGCCTGCATCCATATTCAGTTCTGACCGTATTGAAAGGCTGTTCTGCCATGTTTCAGATGTTAAATATTAAAGTTCTGGTCCAAAGATTTGACAGGGATAAGGCTTGTTGAACCAAAAACACAAAACAAGAACAAAAGAGGTGCAAGTATAATGTTTTTATTAAATTTGTTAAGGTTGAAATGTGCAGGATGCCACTGCTTTATTTGTTCCTTGTGTTACGGTAGGTTGGGGAAATCAGTGCCGTGCACACACGCATGCAAACTGACATTCAAAAGACAGAGTGGATGTTAAAGTGAGAAAAAGGCTAAATGTCCCTTTTAGAAGTTGTTAGAAAAACTGTGACATTTCTACATAATTCTGTGAAGTTTGCTCCTACGAGTCGAACAAAAATATTTATTTCCCTCTGCATGCTTAATGTGCTTTTATTTATCACGTTCTGTGCAACAGGAAATTGAATTTGTCCCACGTGTGGCAGTTTAACACCAAACAGTAGTTTTAAAACTTACAATGTATGAAATTACAAAATAAACATATGCCTTCTTTTTCTGGTTTTGCAACAAATTAGGCTCGTGAAGCATATTTTAACATCAATATTGGCACTTTTCTTAAATAATAAAGAGCTGACCTTGGTCTATCCTTAACATCAGTGCTCAGACATGATTCCTGCAGTGAGAAAAAAAGGTTTTGGTCCAATAAGTCTGCATTAAAATGGGGCAAGGACACATTCTGCACTCAAAAATGGGTCGTTTGGACAAATAAGAATGTAAGAAACTGCAGCCGTTTTCAACTCTGAGCGTTCAGCCTTTATGCAGCCTCGCTTTTGACCTCAGCTTCTTTTTTACAAAGGGTGATTTTGTTCCGCAGCTCATTAAAAGCGCACCTCCACAGCCGACCCTGACGTCTGGCGCATGGCGGTAGAAGATCTGCTCGGGCTCAAAACTGGGAGGATTCAGACCGGTCAGAGCTCATCGTACCTGCAAACGAGAAAGACCGGCGACAAAAATGATTGAAGTGACAGCAACGTCTTTGAAGACAGGCACGGTGTTTCAGCTTTTATGAGTCCTGCTTTTTTTGGTTTTCTTGAATTCTCATAAAACCAAATACTTTAAAGTACAGTACAACCTAAAAAGTGTGGGTAAACCCAGCTATTTAGATCCATTTCCATCCAGGAGTCAGATCTAGGATTGTTATATCTTGCTGTAAGGGTGTACTTATTCATGCATTTACATCTTTAAGACAGAATAATGATACAAAACTCCACGCCCTAAGTCCAAAAGTACAAGAAAATAATTGGAAACTTGAGACTGGGGCAGAGTGTAAATGTCTTGGGACAGTTCCGGCTCTCTGGTGAGGTCTACATGTCATAAGATGAATGCTTAATTACTGCCACGCTCTGACAGAGGGAGATGCAGTCAGGGCTGACTGATCCAGAAAACTGAACAAGATAATGACCACATCTGCAAAAAAAATCTGCCACATGTATAAACTGAGCTGCACTAATGAGATTCGTATAAATCACAAGTTCAAATCCACTTCCAGAAATTACATTTTTGCTTATTCTACTATTTTTCATCCTTCTTTGCCCCTCACGCACGATAGACTGTTTGGCAGCAAATGTGTCCTTGGTGGCAAAGCGTTCGTGTGAATAAGACACCAGCAGCTGTTTTCATTCTGGAATCTCTAAACTTCCCCACAGATTAGCAACAGCTGTCACATCAACAAGCTGTTAGCAAACAAGTGAATGTAAATTCAGTCGTCTGCAAAATGCATTGAGCTCGCAGTGTTGCGATTATGAGCTCTTACCTCCATGATCCCTGTCTTAAAGTGCATGTTTGGCTAAGTATCCCTGTGTAGGAGGTGTGCTAGGAAGAAAGAAAAATTACCCTTGGATGCTTCTGGTGCTCCGCAGTCTGCCAGTCTGTGCTGCAGTTTCACGCTGGGCATCTCTCAGCGGTGGGTTCAGGCTCAGTTAGGGCTCATTCAGTGTTTTTCTTAGATCCTTTGTGTCGACAGGCCTCCTGCAGACACAGTCGTGGACTGCACAGTTGCAATGAGAAAAGAGCAAAACCTTTCTCTGGTTAAAACTCTGCCATTGCACATTAAAACTGGTGTTTAAAGTGCTTCAAAATGAGTGTAATACTGACAGTGAGCCTTCTGGTTCTAATCCTTCAGCACTTGGTGACATAATCGTTATTTAATATTAGTCTTTATATAAATAAATGAGTTTTATAAATGCTATGTAATGTAGAAAACAACATATAAACATATTAATCTCTAAACCCAAATAATGAAAGCCTCAACTTTTATAATTTAAATGTTCACTGTTAAATAAAATATGGTAATTATTTATGATAACATCCATCCATTCATTCATCA
>JARVGQ010000672.1:12337731-12349281 GCA_031762355.1 Hypsolebias martinsi | reverse complement strand
GGATGGATGGATGGATGGATGGATGGATGGATGGATGGATGGATGGATGGATGGATGGATGGATGGATGGATGAAAAGTCTGTTCAAGATCCAGGCCATCTCAGGACCAACTCAAAGGCATAAAACCATACACTGAAACTGACCCTAACCCTTTTTTCTTGGAAGGTATTTGTAACAAACTGTTTCTGTTTTATCTTTTTCCAACCCCAGCTGGTTGAGGCAGATGGCCGCTCACCCTGAGCCTGGTTCTGGTTCTGCTGGAGGTTTCTTCCTGTTAAAGGGAAGTCATTCCTCTCCGCGGTCACCTGCCGCCTGGTGCTTGCTCAGGATGGGTGCATGAATCATAGTAAAGGTTTGATACAATCTGTTTTCTTAGTTAGAGAGGCCAAATGGGAATTTTTTTGTTTTTCTAAATGGGATTTTTTTTATATGTAATATGACAGAATAGGACTGTAAATATTTGGATTTGATCTGATTGAAACTAATTTTAGTTTACATTAAAAATTTCTGGAACAAACAGGACTGAATTAAATTGTATGTAATTGGATTTGAATTGGAACTGCTTTTACCTAGAGCCCTGTGATTACTTTTATTGTGAACTGGTATTGACATAATTTTTTAAAAGGACCACAAGCACCCTGATGAGAAGAAGTGAACATGGTAAATGAGATCATAATGATTTGTAGGAAGCCATTGCTATTAATTTAGCAATATCAAAGTCAAAACGCCCATCCAAGGTTCATTTTCTATACCAGTCTAATGAAATGCATTATTGTTTCAAAACAAAACTGGCCTAAACCTCAAACCCTTACAGCATGAGTCAGTTTTTATCACAAGTACGTCCAGTGTGATAAAAGCTGTGTTTATTAGAGATGGAGGTGGATAATGAAAAATTAATGATGGCGCTTGATAAGCCCAGATTGATCATAAACAATGACCTCAGTGAGGATAATCACATGCTGTTAAGTTTACACTTTACCTTTCATCCTTAACTTTAGAGTCAAATTAAATTTTTGCTTTTTAGTGCACAAATTTACTACAAAAAATAAATTTGGAAGTAAAAAGGCTTTTTGTTAATGAGCTGGGTACACAAGCTATAATGTATGCATTTTAGCCAAGAAACAACTCTCGGTGTAGACATGATTAATTTTGTCTGCTTATTGCCTGTAGTGTGCTATGAGTCATAGAATTACCCAAATGTTGTTTTTTTCCCCCACAAATCTCATGTGGGTTAAATGTACAGGTATAATTATCTTTGATGGGCTTTAGCTCACTCTCTGAAAGGCTGTTGCTGCAGCAGAGCAGCACCCACCCAGTCTTTATTTGTTGTATTTGTGTTGATGCATTACTAATGTTAGAAAAGCAGTGCAAATCAGAGATAGAGCTGTTGGACTCAAAACTGTCAGGGATGCAGGCTGTACATTTGGACAGAGTGATAGTTTGTGTTTTGTTTATTCATGACGGTTAAAAAAAATCACATTGTCTCTGCCGCTATCTAATACTCTAGCATTTGTTTCTGGGATTTTAAAAACACTTGCTGCCACAAAAGTATTTTTCTATTTTTTTCTAAATCCTATAGCATGAGTTGCAAATTTGAAATGTCACATATCATTTACATTTTGACAACAAAAGTTGCAGTGGGCCAACAATAATGTTACATCATCTCATGCTATGCTATGCAACTGCTCTGTCCGCACTGCTGTAGCACTGTGTTGATGTTTGTATGTCTTTTGATGTACTTTGTATGTTATTAATTTTTTACTGCTTCTAGTGTGAAGCACTTTGTGGTGCTACATAAATAAACTTTACTTACTTACTGCGGTGTACATGTGGTGCTTTCATGTGGTGTTATCGTTGCTCGTCTTCTGGTATTGTCAGTCAAGGATGTAGAAGATGCGTACATAATTGGATTTATGATAAACAGGATTTCTACTTTTTGGAGTTGGTGGTCACCTGGCTTATTGACAAATGCAAAAAAAATTTTCAGCGGCTGCTCTGGCCTTGGTAAGGCTGCCTGACATGAAGGACGGTACCAAGCTGTAAGCTCTCAGACGCAGACACTGGATGAGTTGAGCCATAAGCTGGGCATGATTTCTTAGAATCGCAGGCAACTTGCGGCTCCTGGAACTCACTGGCGGGAAGGAATCGACCTTGGAGAATGCTACAAGCTCGTCCTGGCGATGTGACCACAAGATGTGGCTGTTTGAAATCTCCACTGAGACATACCGGCAGAACTATGAGGGCAGACATGGAAATTCAAGGCTGCCTGACCCAAAATAATTGTGTTACCTGAATCTGGCTTCCCCGCTCGGCCATGAATTGACCAGACATCTCAACTTCTGGTTGATTATGTGAACAAGAATCCCCCCAGTTGAGATGGCTGATAGACACTGTGCCATCTTTATCAGGACTATGGAACTTTCTGGCAATATCCACGGACAACTCACTGCCCTAATCGGATTCCTCACGCGTAAATGTATTATGATGTCATCAGTATGTTGCTGTTTCATGTGCTGAGGTCATTTACTTACAACTTTCACACTGTGTCCCACCTTGGACACAGGGTGAGATTAGATTTTTTTTACACCTCCCCTCTCCCTTGTCTCCCCTCTCCCTTGTGTTTATTATTTCTTATCTGAGAACAAGGCTGTGCCTCTCGGGGCCGGCAGCTTCAGTCACCTCTGACTCCCCCATGTCTGTTTGTTTATGTTCTCTTGGATGGGTTGTACTGAAAATGTAATTTTGTTGTGCTTCAGTGCAATGACAATAAAGCTGATTCTGATTCTGATTCATTAGAGCTGCGTATACTGTATATCAGAGGTGCATTATTTGGTATTCTTGGTATATGATCTATGATCATGGCTAGACACTGAAAGAAAACTGAAGTTTGGACACTACCATAGGCTAATGAAGGAATTAGAACAAGAAGATGCTGATGATTATTATACGTAAAAAATAGAATACCACACCAATGAAAACAAAAGAGATGAATACACTCCAGTGTGGGGCACACCTACCTAAACTGTAGTACAAGGTTACTTTCCCACCTTTAAACTCAATACAAATGAAATACAGGTAGTCCTCGGGTTACGACGGTCTCGGGTTACAACAATCTCGTCTTACGACGTTTCGACGTTACAACGCTTCTCCCTTATTCACGTTACGCTGTTACGTCATTTTTACGTCGTTTTTATGTCGGTTTTACATCAGTTTTTACGTCAGTTTTACATCAGTTTTTAATGTCGGTTTTACGATGGTTTTACGACAGTTTTACGACGTTAAACGTCGTAACGCGGCGGCGCAGTGACGCAGCGGTGGAAGAATACAGTACGTGGTGCAGCGGCGGAGGAATACAGTATTGTACTGAGGAGGATGGCGTCACTAGCATCCCAGTAGGCCATTAGCCCTTTGTTAGCCCTTCATTAGCCCTTCATTATGGCTCCCAAAACTCAAGGAGGACTCTTCTGATGGCAGTGCATCGAGGAAAAGGAAGGCCATCACCATGGACTGACGTTGAAAATCGGTGTACGCGCTTGGTAAAACAGGTACGTCACATGTATTTACGTACGTTCTGACTTAAGTCAAATTCGGTTTACGACGCCGCGTGAGAACAGATCTACGTCGTAAGTCGAGGACTACCTGTATATGTAACATGAATGCATGACCTAGAGTCTAAAAATATAAACATTTGTTGTCTTATGTTGTTTAATTTTTTTTGTCGTAGTGTCAAATTATATCTTGAAGGCTCAAATGAGACCTGAGCTGGAAAGAACTCACACATTTCCAGGTCCTCCAGTAAAAAAAAAAAAAAAAAAGACACAGCTGATTACCTCTCACAGATCATTTGACAAATGCTTGATGCAAAAAAAAAAGGAACTGTCACTTCACACCAAGTGGCGACCTCATGCTGCCTCGATCTGCTTTTTATCACATGCAAGCCCCCTCACACAGCTGCACTGTGCACAGCATCTGTCTGCTGGTGCCGATAGGCAACATGTGGTTTCTTCTAAACATTAATCTGTCACGTCACGTGTGTCAATTATAGACAAGCTCATATAACTTCTCTGGTGGGAGGTACGATCACAGCGCAGACTTCCTGCCCCTCTGAGCTATCAGGATGTACAGCCTCAGCTCACAGTGATGGGTTGCACCCTCACACACACCCACTCTCAACAACAGTGACTCAACGTTTTAGTAATCAACCACAAAGTCTCACACACTCATGCACACACTCGTGTAACACTTTTGAGCCAGCTGCTAACACAGAACAAATAAAGTTTGGAGGCTAGACTGCAAGCAGAGTTCTCTGTCACCCATTGTGATCTGGGCTGGCAGCGCACATCGTTGGACCACAAGCACACACACACCTTTGTTGGCTATCCATTAGAATGGACATGGAGGGGGGCAGTGAGAGGTGAGAAGACAATATGAGATCACATGGTGCATGGTGGGTGGGACTCACCAGCTCAACGGAACCATAGTGTTTCCTACTGAAGTCTCCACGCCTGCAGCCCAGGTCCTCTGAGGCAGAGCTGTAACACAAACACATGGTCAGACACATGGCCTGTTCACCTCAAATCCCTCCACTAATACTGCACAGACATAAGCAGACGTGTCTCATACACAAGGGGCAGATGAAGCATCAAAGTTTCTTCTTTATGTCACTTATCACACTTGTTCACCAACATGTCATTCTAACTGTCTGTCTTGCTTCCCTTCTTCTTTGTTCCTCATCCTTTGTCTTTGCATCCACCTTGCCTGTATCTTTGCTGGTGCATTAGGTTCTACTGGTGGCGTAGTGACGTGGGAGTGGCAGCCAAGCCCAGTTCTGACTGAGATGTCAGCCCTGATTGAATTAGGCTTTAGTGGTAGATGCAGACCTGCTGGGAGAGCTGACTGCTGGTTCACTGGACGAACGCATTTGAAGTTACAGTCACAAAACATACACAGCTAGCTTTCTTGATCTTTGATTTTAGATGCATTTTCATGACAGCTGGTCACTGGTTCAAGTCATTTCATATCTATGTTAGCCATATGATACAGATGAGCATACAGAAAGAGCACAAAACAGCATTTGTAGCACAGGAACACTACAAGAGCCTTGTCAGTGACTAAAGTCTTGGTTTTGCAGTAGGAAATGATCAGAATCACTGTTCTGTTTTCACTAACAACAAACATTATCTTAAGCCTAAAATCTTAAAAGATCAGATCAAATCAAATAAAAATCGAAGAAGACCCTAAAGATGGTGGGTGAAACCCTGATAGACACCGACAGAAGAATGTAAATTGGACATTGGCCCATTCATGGAACATCTGGACAAGATTGTGGTGAATGCCACAAATTTACTGCAGCAATGACACAAACAAAACACACCTACGACCTACCTACCACATTCACCTCACCCATTAGACGAGGAAGAATCATGAACTTTATACAAATGAGATAAATATCACAAGACCTAACTTAGAAAAATGGAATACTATATATTAAAGTTTTGACAAAAGGACTTTCAGAACAAACTTACACACAAGGCAAAATGCTAAACTGTGACAGCAGCATACAGTAAACATGACACTGAGCCCACCCAACATAAAACTGGTCTTTGACTTATACATTAAGGACACCATAACAAACACAGGTTATACCTTAAAAATAGTATCTAAAAGCAATGAGCTAAAACAAATAGTTTACTTAAGAAACAATACACTATGCAAACATGGAAAGGCATATTCATGATCAACTGTTTAGCTATTTAACTTTAAGGTTCACTGTTGATATAATGCAACACAAATAGAAAGAAAGAGAAATAAAACAAGACTTTACCACAACCATCTTAATGTAAGTTGTGGAATCTGATGAGAATTTGTGCAAAAGGTAAATAAAATACATTACATGTATAGAAATTACCAATAAATCTGAAAGGGGCTATTGTCTCCTAGTTGCTTGTTTCATACTTTTTGCATATATTGTTTGCATATATCTGTTTTACTGCTCAAGTCTTGTTTGCTTCCTTTAACTCTTTGACCCCCACCTCCATCTTTGCTTCTATCTCCACTTAACTGAGGCCTCATTTTTCTGCCAGCAGAGTGAGGCCGTTGATGAATAATTCATGGCTGAGCTTTAAAGACATATTTGTGTGTGCGTGATGCATCCATCCCTGCCTCCTTACAGCACTCGCTCTCCATCACAGGTCCAGTCCAGCTTCTACCTTGTCCTTTTTTTACTCTTAAGAGGGGAGACCATGACTGCTGTTCAAGGGAATCTAATCAACTTTATTTATCATTTCATAAAGACAGTTATTATTAATTAATAAACAGCTTTTTCCTCCTAATGAAGCTCACCTCTTGTGGAGGTTTTGAGTTTTTGATTTTCTCTAAAGATATTTGAAGAGAAATTATTCTGACTTTCAAAAAAGCTTTAGTTCTAAGGTTTTGCACTTTGTGGCTTAAAAAAAACCTCATATGGACTTTTCATGATGACATCATACAATTGTAATGAATGTTTTTGGCAATACTGAAGTAAAAGTGCAAAATGTGTGAGACAAATTAAGGCTATGTTCACACTGGCAGGTCTCAGTGCTAAATATATTTTCCTTTACTTATTTTATTATTATTATTTCTGTTATTTTTGTGTGGTCACTCATTATCATTAAAATGCGCCCTCCTTCAGACTCCATTGTGAACTGTTTTGCAGTTCTGAGGCGACCTGCATGCACAAAAGGAAATGTGATGTCATAAGCAGCATGCCGTAAGTATGGATGCTACGCATGTTAGCTCGTGTGATTCTGACGTTGTTATGCAGTCAGAACCAGTTATCTGACAGGCTTGTTGGGGCAGTGTTTCCATTCAGTCTTGTCTCGACATATACTCCAGCGCAGCATTGGATTTTTAGAACTAGAGCGACACACTAAAAGGTAGAAACAAACTCAAGTATCGATACCATCATGTTAGCATCAATATAATCTGATATTAACACCATTATATGTTGCTTCATAATCTCAGCCATCCAGAACATTGGAAATTAAAATAACAAAGACGAACCGACTAGACTTTTGTTCTGTAGATGAAGTTGCATGGTGTTCCAAAATTTAAGCTGCATGAGGTTGGTGTCAATTTATTAATATGATCAATCTGCTTACCCCATCTCACTGATGTAAAAGTCACATGAAATGCATCACGGCTGTTCAGACTGCAGTTTCTTTGAAAAACATCAGATAAGTATCCGATTTAGTACCACACATGAAAAAGGCCTGGGTCGGATTTAAAAAAAAAAAAAAAAAAATCATATTTGTCACATTCAGACTGTCATTAAAAACTGATTGGGCCGCATTTACCTGCAGGAGCCTTATTTTCGTAAGTCCTACAAGACAAAACATACTTTTTTAAAGCTGTACCAACTGGTCCACTCTAAAAAAATATTGATATGGGTCACATATGGGCAAAGAATTTGGATTTGGGTCACATTTGCCTGCAGTGTGAATGGAGCATTAGTGTCACCTTGTAGTAGTGAGGTTCTCAAATTAAACACTCAAAGGTTCAAATCTGATTTTTTTTTCTAGAAAGGTCGAATGTCTGGAACAACTAGTGAAATGTTTTAATAAACTGAACTTAATTAACTTTTAATAAACTAAACTGCATGCGCCATCAAAACTAGTAACATCTGTAGCATTGTGCTGTAAATGGTAAATGGATTGTATTTGTATAGCACCTTTCTGTCTTATCAAGATACTCAAAGCAATTTACAACACAATCTTTGCCCTCATTTACTCATTCATACAGCACTCTACTAGATCTCTACAAAGATTAATCAGAGCTTTATCGCATTCATACACTGATGGGACATGCATCAGAGGCAATGAGGGGTTCAGTGTCTTGCCCAGGGACACTTCAGTATGTGACTGCTGGTGGAATTGAACCCCCAACTCTTGCATTGGGGGACGACTGCTCTAACCACTCATCCACAGCCGCTCCATGTAGAACACGTTACAAATTTTAACTTTAAGCTCTACAAAGTGTTTAAGACAGCCTCTGCCCTGCACGTCCTGGTGCCTTCACCCAACTTAAACTGTTTTGGTTCAAAAACACAACCAAGAGATTTTACAATAAAATCTTGTAAATCAACAGAATGCAAAATCCAGAAAACAGCAGAAAATGGTGGACTGGTGACCTCAGCATGGCAAGTCTGAATACTACAAAAAGAACACAAGTTTTGTCTTGATGTGTTCACCTCTATCGTCCTGTCTTTTCATAGACAGTTTATAAAAATAAAAAAAAACAGGGATGTAAAAACCAAAAAGGTGTTTAAAAAAAAAAAAGAGTAACTAAAAAAAATAAAAATCACCCCAACATTTTCAAAACTTGAAGCATCCAAATTATTTTTCTTAATTCTTCCATTATCTAAGACATCAAGGTATTACAATTGACTACTGTTTCACAAAAATCACTTTAAAAACTGACCAGACTGTCTCTTTAAGGCAGCGGTGCCAAAAGTTAAGGTCGGAATCCCACTGTGGGTCACTTGTTGGATGATCTCCAGAAATCAAACTAAATTTAAAAATGGTTGCTAACGGGACATTTTCCCATAATTGTCATGAGAGTTAAAAGCAGTCCAGTGGTTGTCAAAACTTTGTTTTCTTCCCTTGATTTCTTAGCTTTATAGCAATGCTAATATATGTCTGCCAGTGATAGGGGGATGTTATTAAGCTCAATTAATGTTATTTTATGGGTCAGAAGCTGAGAAGTTTAGGAACTGTTGTTTTAAGGTGTAAGGTATCTACACTGTTAAAAGTCATACTCTCCATTAGTTATCATAACGTTTTTCTATAAGTTACATCCAATTAACATAATGAGTTACAGCAGAAATTCAAGACAATCAATATTGTAGTATTGATAATGATACAGGTTTATGTCACATTCAGCTAGAATGAATGAGTTGTTAACTTAATTGCTGAAAAACAAAAACAAACTGAAGCTAAAATCACCAGAATTAACTAAAAGAAAAATGTAAAAAAAAAAAATTAAAATAAAAAAATTAAAATAAAAAATCAAAGAACTTCACTAAAATTAGCAACACTTGCTAAAAGGAAAAATGAGCAAAGCCATAGCTAAATGGTAATATCAAAAACAGATACAATCTGTAATGATCCAAATTGTTGTTAAAGCTAACCAAAGCTGCACAGTGCCCAGTATAGCTGCTCATGTCCCCACAACTGCCATCCAATGCTAGTTATGCTGCAAGAAAATATTTTCTGTAAAAAAATGTCACTAAGCGCAAAGATAAAAAAAAAAAAAAAAAAAGAAAAGGAGAATAGGTTGTGCCTAGGCAAAAACAGGTAGAGTAACAGTAATCGCCAAGAGCTTGTACTCAAAAAATATTATTTATTTTTTTAAACCACCTTCATTTCTGTGCTTCTCGGTAGACTTGCTCATATGTACTTGAAGTGAACAAACCTTTGGGAAATAATTTTGCATTAGACATAAGGTGAAGGTGTAGTGCATGCACAAATACTTTGAAGCAGAGCCATGTACAGTAATTAAGAAGCAGAGAGTGCACAGAGATGGATTTGAAATAAAAACCCAGAGTCAAACAGTGACTGAAGAGAAAAGATCAGAGATAACCAAGCGTAGAGACTAGTGGATTTGTGTGGGCGGATGGGAAACTGGAAGGTTTTCTTGATGTTTTTGTTTAAGGGCACTTTCTATGATCCCTGTGCCTCTTAGGAGTTTTTCACAATAAACCTCCTTTTTGTTCTGAAACCACTCCAACACTGGGTCATCATACTTTTGGTGGAAAAAAAAGCAAAACATAAAACATGGCTTTGGGACCAAAGTGCAATTGTCACTACATTGATGACAGCATAGCAGCTAAAGAAAGAAAGGCTGAAAATAAAATGAAAAAC
The DNA here is from genome assembly GCA_031762355.1 of Hypsolebias martinsi. NCBI lineage: Eukaryota > Metazoa > Chordata > Actinopteri > Cyprinodontiformes > Rivulidae > Hypsolebias > Hypsolebias martinsi. The sequence goes on along the minus strand of JARVGQ010000672.1, from coordinate 12,339,382 downwards.
TCCCTCAAGCACAAATACTACTGTTGCTCACCCTTTACACTTACACTTGAAGGACTTCTGAGCACCAGTTGTAACAAATGAATTAAAAAAAAAAAAAAGTAGAACTGTTGTTTTGAGAGAATGCCCATGTCAGAGAAAATGTGCACAAGTACAGCACAGTTTAAAAACCACCCAATAATAAATTAATGGTACTAGGTTTAAAGGATAGTGAGTATTTCTAAGACTATGGTCTTGTTGTAGTTTAAATAATATTGAACTTAGTGTCCCTGTGTCATCTATGTCAATGTCAATGTGTGTCTAATTAACCCATTTGCTCTCTCTGAACATCTGATTGGCCTGAAACGGTTTAAATGAACTAAGCTCCGCCTGCTGGACGAGCGAGGGAGGCCTAAGGAGAAGTTGTTCTGATGGTTTTGCTCTCTAGCCTCGTTCCCATCAGAGATAACCGTTGTTGCACCTGTTACTGTTTTGTTGTTGGGAATGGAAGTTACCGGTTTAGTTTAAGTTGATGTTTTTTGGTTGTACGATTAGTCCCTGGATCATAGGGCAGGAGGGAGTGGCCTGAATCCAAAAAGGTCAACTGCTGGCTGGTTCGGGGATTCTCCCTTTTTGTTTGTTTTAGCCGGGGCTCCCAGTCTGCATTTATATTCAGATGATTGGTTGACCATTATTTTATTAAAGTTTTGCCAAATTATATACAATTGTCTTGGGCTTCATATGTTGTGTGTCCTGCCATTTACTCCTGGACTTATCAGGACTACAGCAGATGTTTTTGAACAATAATAAAAGGACAGATTTTTTATTTTTTTTTTCCCCAGAGGGATATTGTCTTGGCCTTCTAAGTTTCAAAACTATATTTTCCAAGAAAGGCCAGGTGGTCAGTTTCTTGAATGCACTTCCAACTTGATTGTTTGGAAAAAATATATGCAGTTTATTTCCAGCACAAAAAAAAAAAAAAAAAAAGAGGACAATACATTAAAAAAATCTTACAACTTGGATGACAACAAAAGTTAACTTAATCTCATTTTTAAAAGTTCAAAAGGGGTAAAATAATACTACTACTACTAATAATAATAATAATAACAAAATAATTCTGCAACCCTCAGGACATTTGACAAACGAAAGACCTCTTCACAACACCCCATGGTGTGTTCTTAATCTCTTTAATTAATAGACAGGTCCAAAAGCTACCAAAGTAATCTAAACAATTTCATATATAAAAATTAACCGCAAATTTTGATTCCAAGTTAACTATAATATATTTTAACTGCCCAAGGGGGAAAAAAAACTGAATAGTTTAACTGCCCAAGGAAAAAGGGAATGATAGAACTCACAATTTACAAAAATTCAACAAAAATGGCCACATTTTGCGGTGAACATTGTCCAGAATTTAGACCCTTCTCTCAAATTTGGTGCATTTTTAAAACAACAATTTTCTGGATATTTTTTCAAGTGGCTCAGTTGGTAGAGCTGTTGCCTCTGAGTGAGAAAGTCTCCGGACCAAATCCTGTCCGGGTGACTTTCTGGGTGGAGTTTGCGTGTTCTCTCCGTTCATGCGTGTTTTTTTTTCCCAGGCACTCCGCTTTCCTCCCACAGACCAAAAACATGCATGTTTGTCTGATTAGCAACTTAAATTGTCCCTAGGTGTGAG
>JARVGQ010000672.1:12159804-12172946 GCA_031762355.1 Hypsolebias martinsi | reverse complement strand
CAACATCTAAATTTGCACTTCTTGTAACTTCACTAATATCTGAAACTTACTTGCATGTTGTTTCCCCACTGGGCCTTTCCTTCAAGTAAAGCATCAAGGACAGCCCGGCTGGGTTCCTGAGCCGTCAGGTCATTGCCACTGACCACATAGTAAGAAGACCGGACACGCTTGAAGAACTCAGCATCCACATTTTTGGCACTGCAGTGATTGGGTACGTAAACCAAATCCATATACGTTGGAGGGCAGTTTGACAGAGACAATGTTTTTGCGTTTCCTGTACCTGAAAAAAAAATATATATTATTAAACCATTTCAATAACCATTAAAATCATCTGGTAACAATAGGCAGTATAGTGTAAGTGATAACAGAGACTGTACTCACTTTTAACACCTTTAGATGCAGAAGTATTAGTCGCATTTTTGGCATCTTTTCCTTCTCCAACCCCCTTCTTTGGAGAAGCTATCTTTGAGTCCTTGATTTTTGAAAGACCACTTTTCCTAGCTGGTGATGAGGACTTTTTTGAGAGCTTTTTCTTACTAGGCTTGTCTCCTCCATTTGTATTAGCATTGTGAAGGTTCTCCTCTGCCTTGAGTGCTTCTGGGTCCACCATACAAACATCATGGTTGCCTGAAATGGGAGCAGAGTCCCTGAGTGCCACTGGAGGAGGATCGACCTGCCTGTAGGTTAGAGTTCTGTCAGTAGGCAGAGTCTCAGAGTCATCTTCAGAGTCAATGTTTGCATCTGCTGTGATGGAAGGGCACTCTTCAGTCCCTGGTGGTACATCTGAGTCTGTTTGCGAGGGGGCAGACTCACTGATGGATGTGGGTGGGGTATCCTCACATTGTTTGGCAGAAAGCTTCCCTCCTGGGGGTGGAGGGCCTCCCCCAGACTTGGCCAGAGGTTTCTCCTCATTAGTGGCGTTTTCTTCATTGATAAAATATTCCAGAGGGTTAGGATTAATGAAAGATGGCGATAATTCAGTCTTGGGGTGACGATACTCACAAGAGGGGACAAGACATAGGTCAACATCTGTCTTAGATGCAGCACAGGGACTCTTCTTTGTGTTGTCTGGTTCCTTTGAGCCACAGGGAGAATTGTAATTGTATTGATCAGAAGAGAGATGTAATTGCGAGGGGGAAGGAAGTTGAGGACTCACAGGAGATTTTTTCTCAGGTATAAAGTCCTCACATTTAAAAGGATTTGTCTCCTTTTCAGGGGAAGGTGTGTCTTTCTTTGAAAGATTAAAATAAGCAGATGGTGAAGATGCTTTAGGGGGTGTGGGTGACTCGTCATATTTCTGTTGTGAATCAGATTTAGTGATGCTTTCACACTGTGAGATGGGGCTGGTACCGTCCTTGGCTGGAGGGCCTCCTAGAACTGGAGATGGCTCATTGGAATGGGGAGAGAGGCTGAGAGATGATGCCTTCGGGGTGACTGGCGACTTATCTGTCTGTTCCACTACAGCATGTGGCATCTCTGTCATTTGACATGGGGTTGTAACGGAAGGTGTGGACTGAGATGCATCCGATGGAGTTGCAGAAGTGGAACAGACTAAATCATTCTCTTCAAAAAGCAAACGATTTTCTACAGCAGGTTTTGACTCTTTTGATGCTCTTACGTTTGTTCTGTCTGAAGGACTGTAGTCAACCTCAGTGGGCCCATTTTCTGCTGCATATGAACTAATGCCCAGTGACTGTTTCTCTGGAGATTTCTTGCTGAAGTCCAGTGCTAAGGAATGGTCTGGGGAATATTGACCTAACTCTACACACATGGTGGAATGCTCTGGAGATTTAGTATCCTGTGTGTTGCTCTTTGTCTTAGGTGCGATTTCTGGGGAAACAGACATTGGCCTTGGACTGTCTTCTTTAGTTGGAGATCCCTCAGCCTCCTGGAAGGTGGTTGGTGTCTGAACCACAGAGATAGACAATGAGTCATCTACCTCAGTTGAGTGAGGAGAGCCCACCTCAGCATGAAGGGAAGATCCAGTTGTTGGTTCTGGAAACGAGCTGGTGGCCAAGGATGCCGTAGATGCTGAGGCTAGATGTGAAAAGATATCTTCAGCGACAACTTCTTCCAGTGGTGTTCCAGACTTGTCTGATGTGGTGCCCTCAGAAATAGACATTTTACTCTCTTCTTTAAAACCTGCTAAAGGATTGGTGTCAGATTCATGTTTTGTCAATGGAGCTGAGGACAACACTGAATAGATATTTTCAATAGGTTTCTTGGATTCCATGTCAAAGGGTGATTCCTTTTTCATTGAGGACTCATGGTCAGGCGGTGGGCTCTTTGCAGGGGAAACTACATTCTCTACTGGGGAACAATGTTGTAATTCTGGTTCATTTGGTTCAGGGGTAAATCTGTCAATAGAATCTTCTTTGTCACTGACCTCCTCAATGACTGGACCCTGTGGCTTATCTACTGACAGAGTTGAGAGAGCTTCTGATTTCTCGTCCACTGGTGACTGATAGTAAGGTGTGTGACCAGAGGACTGTAGTAAATTAGCTTCTTCAAGTGGCGTGTCATCTGGGCTCTTAGAAGAATCGGTTGTTGCCAGTGTGCAACTAGCCAGTGTAGATGACAGTTCTATTGGAGCAGCCAACATTGACGGAAAATCACAAATATCCTTAGATTCCATTGAGGGAGAACAAACAAGAGGTGATGTAGAGTTTGAATTGAGTTTGGCTGAGTTAGCTTCAAATATGTCATGCGATTCTTGAGCAGTGGCAAATCCCTCAACTTTTCCTGGAGAGGGAAACTCCTTACAAAATTTATCCTCTTCCAGTGGTGAAGGGGGAGATACTGTAGAAGCAGAATGATTGTAGTTCTGGCCTATTGTGGCTTCAGTCTCTGAGTGACTTGACCCTAGCAGATCCTGAGGTGGAGAGAGCTTCTTATCAAACTCTCTCGATGTGGATATCTCAAGTCTTCCAACATCCTCTGAAGGAGATACTCTCTCGTCATTGACTTCATTGCTCACAATGTCCCTGGGAGTCAACATCTCATCCACTGGAGTAGGCACATTAGAGATTTCAATAGTCGAATGGGAGTGACCAGAAGTGACTGTGTGCTCCTCAGGGACTTCACATCTAGTCTCATCATCTGAGGTTGTGAAACTCTCAAAACCAGCTGGGGGCATCTCATCATGGATAGATGCAGCAGGAGAAACTGGTGAAGACACCTTAGGTGAGGTTTGTTCTACAATATTCTGCTTTTCTGTTTCTTTAGGACTTACAAGCTTCTCTTCTATATTTGTATCTGTCATTCCATCATCGTGTTTCACATTATCACTTTGTTTGAGTTCATCGTGTTTGACTTGGTGCTCATTCGTGCTGTGAGTAAGATCACTCTCCAGGTCTGCTTTCACGTTTTGTGGTTCATAGACTTCCTCTGTCTCTCCCTTCTCTTCATAATCCCCTCCCTCAGATGTCTCTTCCAACACAGTGCCCTCATCTTCAAACTTCTCGCCAACGCTTTCATTGAGTTTTTCCTGAACTATTTGTTCTTCTGGAGTATCTTCATTGTCTCCTTCTGCTTCTGTTGTTGTTATACCCTCATCCACAGATTCTACACCTTCCGGTGAGTCTCTAGTCTGTATTATTTCCTCATGCTTGATCATTGATGCTTCTCTTTGCTCATTTAGTTGTGCACTTGCCTCACCCTCAACCAACTCTTCAGCTTTAAGCTGCTCAAAGTCTGTAGTGAGGTCCTCTGGTGAGGACATCAAAGATCTTTCTGCTTCTAGATCCTGTGCAACAGTAACAGCACTGGTTGCCTGTTTGCTATCTGCTTTTGTCTCTTTCTTTGCCACCTTTGACTTTCCTTTATCTTTTAATTTCGATGGAACTCCTGAATCTTTCTTCGAGGAGTCGTCTTTTTTCAGTGGCTTTGGTTTAAGATTTTTTTCTTCACCTGCGGCGGTGTTCTTTTTTATGTCCTTAGAGGGCCTTTTAACATCTTTCCTTTGCTCCTTCTTTTCTTCCTTCTTCTCTTTCATAGGCGAATCTCTTCTGATATCCTTTTTCAAGGCTTTTTTTGCTTCATCTTTCTTTACTTTCTCTTCCTTGTGACCTTCGTGTTTGGAGATGTCGTCATTTTTTGCTACTTCTTTTTTAACTTCCTTTTTCTTCTCCATTGATACTTTGGCTTCCCTTTTAACCTTTTCACTTTTGGGTTTTGACTCAGACTTTTTGTCCGGAGATTCGTTTTGGCTGCTTTGATCTGTTCTAGCTTTGGATTCTCTCTCGGGTGCTTTTGTCTTTTTCAGGAGAACTTTTTCTTTTTTCTCTATTTTTTCTGGTTTCTCCTGAGCTGATTCAACATCTGTCTTTGCCTTGTCTGGTGTTTCCTCCTTTGAAGTCTTTTTAACGTTTTTGATTGGTGATGGCTTTGGGGTTGATTTGAGGCTCTCTTTGCTGTCTGTTCTGTGTTTCATCTTTGCTTGCTTAAGTGTTGGTGTTGACGGCAAACTAGAAGACACCGCTTGTTGAGTGACAACTGCCTGCTTCAAGAAATCCAAATGTTTTAGTTTTTCTAAGCCTTCAAAGATGTGATCCTGGGTGGCATTTCCAGGAAAAAGAACTCGCACAATCTTATCTGAGTGGTTTGCAGGGTGCCACACAATGAGCGAAGAGATAGAATTCAAGTAAGAAAGAGGAAACTCAGATTCTTTACCATTTGGCAGCAGAATGGAAGTAGTGTCTTTTTCACTTCCTGTCCACTGCTTCATAAAGTGCTGCATCTCCTTGCTGTTCTTCGAAGGGTTAAGCACATACATTTCAAGCTTCCCGACACCCATTTTTTGAAAAAGTGTGACTGGTTCTATTGTGTTTCCTACAGGCTTCTGCAAAGGCTCAATCCTCAAATTTAGCTTGTGCAGAAATTGCTGAGTGAACGCTGCCTCCTCAACATTTCTGCGCATCCTGTAATTAGGTTCAGGGTTCTCCAGGCTTTCAGGAAAATTCACAAACACAACACCGATATCTGGAGAAATCATGTTCTTCACCCAGTCACTGTTAGCCGTTGAACCCTGCGACTGCTCCTCCTCCAGCTCTGCAATCTTCCTCTGCAACATGCTATTGATGCCTGGCAGGTTGTCGTCACCAATGTGGGTCAGGAGGATGGAGTCCACTCGGTCTAGGTGTCTCACCAGTTTCCAAAAGCATGACTTCCTGTCTGAACCACCATTAATGAGCATGTTGAAACCATTCACAGCAAAGAGAGCAGAGTCACCTCGGCCACCAGGGAAAATGTAACAACATGGTTTGGAGAGTTTGAGGAACCCTCCTGAGGTTGGAGGTTCGAGCATGTCAAAAGGAGATGGGATCTCTACTGATTCAGATAAATACTCTGTGAACTCAGAGAGGCCCTCCATTTCAGGAAGAATAAGAGTGGAGTTGAGCTTCATGTTAATGAAGTCTTGCAAGTTGTGTTTGTCCAAGTTGGAGTTTTTCCAGTCCCCTTGCTCAGGACAGGAGAGTGTAAGGTTGGCTTTGTTTGCTGGGTGAATGGTGCTGAGCAATTCACCAATCTGTGCAAAAAAAAAAAAAAAAAAAAAATATTAATTTTGAATGTTTTACATCTTGTTAAAAAAGTACACGTATGATTAAATAATTTTTCCTCTAAATGTGGTCTTTTGTCTTTGTATAGAATCTTTAAAGTATAAATGTTTTTGGTTCTTATGATTTAATTCCACAAATTTTAGTATATAAAGTTTAGTACAAAGTTTAGTTTGTAGTGTGAAGAATATACAAATACCTTATGTATTTAAATAAGCACAGTATTTTATTTTTTTTTTACAATACCCTCTCTTTTCATTGCAATGATTATTAACACAGAGGACCATGTTGGTCTGCAGTCAGTTAACAGTAACAGTAAAAAATAAAATATTAAAGCTGCAAGCAGCATTGAGGCCCTCGCAGCAAAGCGCTGCTCCGGCCTTACGGCGACCGCGGGAGCTCCAGCTCATCCACCTAGTCGCCATCGCGAACGCTCTCGTGCCTATCCCGCACCCATTCACCAGGGTGCACATTTGCCAAATCTTCAAAATCACCTGTGACGGCAGGAGCTCCAGCAACGCCTCCCAGTCACAATCTTGAACGCTCTCATTCCGTTCCCGCACGCATCCACCAGGGTGCGCATATGCCAAACCTTCAAAATCACCTTCCGCTCATACTACCATGAGTCCAGCTGCAAGCCTTACAAATTTGGCCAAAATCTGACCTTCCAGACAGGAATTATTGTGGCTTCCTGTTTTGTGGCGAATGCTTGATGAGCACTTCCTTTATGGTTTTCAACATGTCATGTGTGCTAATCAACAGTTTGTGAATACAGTTTCAGTCTTATATCTTACACAGGGCGAAGCTGGAAGAGTCACCCAATAATCAACAGTTTCTTCTCTGAGTGGGTGGAGCTTAAGTGATGTCATGAATCAACAGTACCAAAGTGTGTAGAAGTGCTCACTGATCATCATCATCATCATAATAATAATAAGAAGAAGAAGAACAAATAAATAAATAAATAAATAAATAAATAATAAATAAGAACAAAAAAATCAGGTGCAGATCAGATGACATATCACTGAGATATATCTGTTAGAATAATGTAGGGGGAGCACTTGAGTCAAATGTTAAACAAAAATACCAATGTGTCTAGAAGTGCTCACTGATTAGGCACATTAAATCTGGCACATATCAGATAATGTATCACTGAGATATAACTGTTGGAATAATCTAGAGGGTGCACTGGAATCCAAAGTTAATCAACAATACCAATGTGTCTAGAAGTGCTCATTGATCATGCACAGTAAATTTGGTGCAGATCAGATGATGTTTCACCGATGTATAAATGTTAGAATGATCTAGGGGGCACACTGGAGTCATATGTTAAACCACAACACCAATCTATCTAGAAGTGCTCATTGATGATGCACAAATATTGCACATACTGGATGACGTGTCATTGAAATATAACTGTTGGAATAATGTAGTGGGTGCACTGGAGTCAAAAGTTAAACAACAATACCAATGTGTGTAGAGGTGCACACTGGTGATGCACAATAAATGTGGCACTTATCGGATGATGTATTACTGAGATATAACAATTTGAATAATCTAGGGGACGCACTTGAGTCAAATGTTAAACCACAATATCAATGTGTCTAGAAGTGCTCACTCATGATGCACAAAAAATCTGGTGCAGATTGAATGATGTATCACTGAGATATAACTGTTGGAATAATGTAGGGGGTGCACTGGAGTCATATGTTAAACCACAACATCAATGTGTCTAGAAGTACTCACTGATTACGCACATTAAATCTGGTGCATATCAGATGATGTATCGCTGAGCTAAAACTGTAGGAAGAATATGGGGGCGCTGTGGAGGCTATTGGCCACTTATCATGGATCCCTGCATGGATTCCTGTTCAAGGGGTGGATAATGATTGGCAACAGTAATTGAGGTGCACCTCGGTTCAAATCTGTGGAATTTAGAGTCAAATGTATGGCGACGGCGTCACTTCTGAATTCATCACGCTACCACGCCCACATCCTCAAGCAAAAACTGTTTGTAATTTAAAGTAAGTCGGACCATCTTGTTATATGTCTTCTAACACTGGATCATCCTGATTAGGTGAAGTGTGTCGGAGAGGGAGCATTCCAAGTTAAAAAAAAGTGACTTCCTGTTCTGAAGGGGCGGGGCTTTGATGACGTCAGAATATGACCATAGCGGACCGTCGGGCACTCAACAGGGATGACTCATGCCAAGTTTGGGACATTTCGGTTTTTCAATGTGCAGATTATGGAAATTTATGGCATGAAGCGCAACTATGAGGTCGGGCCATGCACCTTTAACATACGAAAACACACGCTTTAGTTAACTTTTACTCCCCGATGTGTTAAGGGCATATTAACCAAGTTTGAAGGCAATCTTTCAAAATCCCTAGGAGGAGTTTGTTAAAATTTGCAATTAGAAATGCCCCAAAATGACCCTTTGACCCAAAATGGCTGACTTCCTGTTGGTTTTGGACCAGGGCTCCAAGAGACTTTTTCGTAGGTCCTGAGAAGATACAGAAGTTTGCCGAGTTTCAGAATTATCGGTCAAAAAAATGTTTTGGGGCTGAGGTTTTAAAATATTCTAGGGGGCGCTGTGGAGGGTACTGGCCAATTATCATGGATTCCTGTTCAAGGGGAGGACAATGATCAATCATACTGATTTTGGTGCACCTCGGTTCAAATCTGTGGAATTTAGAGCCAAATGTATGGTGTCGGTGTTAACGTCTTAATTCGCCACATCGTGACGTCCACATGCTCGACCTAAAACTGTCAGTGTTGGATAGCAAGTTACACCAACATGTCTTGGGTCACTGGACACACTATCATGCTGATTAGGTAACAGGGGTCCAATCGGGACCGTTTAATGTAAAACTTTACACTCCCTGTTGTCAGGGGGCGTGGCTTAATTGATGTCATGATTTGACCATTCAGTATTGCAGGGGACTGGATGTGGATCAATCACTGAAGGTTTGATGTCTCAGACAGTTTTCGTGTAGGTCCTATTAACATTTATTTTTTTCCATGGTGAGATGCCAAATTTTGAGGTCTGGCCACACCCCTTCAGCATGCTCCGAAACGAACCGTTTAGATAACTTTTTGTCCCCCATGCCTTTTGAACAAAATCGCCAAGCTTGAAACCAATTGAGCAAAATCCCTAGGAGGAGTTCGTTCAAATGCGGAGGCTGTAAATCGCCAAAAAGGTGTGAAGTTTGGGACGGCATTCCAAAATGGCCGCCTTCTTGTTTATCGTACAACATTGGTTCTGGAGGGTTTTCTGTGCATCTTGGGGAATTGGACAAGTGTACCAAATTTCATGCGTCTATGACAAACTAAGGTTAATGTGGAGGGTCGTTTTAACATTTCCAGGTGGCGCTCTTGAGCCGCTTCTGTAGCAATTTTTGTGACCCCTTTAAAATACGTAATTTTTCAGCAGTCCTGATGCATCTGCCAAATTTGGTGAGTTTTGGGATATGTTAAGGCCCCCAAAAGGCCAATTCATTTGCCAAAAAAAATGGCAGCTCGGGCCTGAACAGAGTAATTACAATAGGCCTTCGCGGCCTTCGCAGCGCTGCTCGGACCTAAAAATAAACTCAAACTTCAGAGCAATTTAAATCAATGCTATTTTTTTATTTATTTATAAAGTAACTTTACCATCAGAAAGTTATTCAGTATAGTTACATTTAAAATTTACATTATTACAATTTTCATGTGTTACACTGTATGGACCATTAATAGCAACAGACTGCAGACACACATAGTCTTGAGTGTAAACCTTCATAAACTTAAATGTAAATAGGTTTCTCAATTGTGACATGATGTTAAAAAATATGTCCATGTGAATCACTATAAAATGATTCGAAACTGGGGCAGACACTTGATTTAAATCTGGCATTGCTCACACTAGTGGTTATTTTCACTGTCTCGTAAGAAATTCTGCCTGACTTTCCAAACTGAGGTCACGCTGACCTCCATCTGCTGCAGGTAAGATACTGACTGCTGATAACAACTGCACAGAACTTCACTTTTAAAGATCTGAACAGTTCGATTATGCATAATCTGTGGTACAGCTTAATATTATGATTAATTCTGCAGTTTAAAAAATACTGTATTTAATCAACATTTTTCAAGTTTTCTCTAAATAAAATTATATCCTCAGAACATTAAACCATAAAAAGCTAGTTTGTCTGTGAATACATGGAAGATTTTTTTTTTTGCATGTTGGCTCACCTCTTGATCAGTGAATATGTCTATGAAATTGCAGAAAGAAAAAGATCCAGACTGAAGGATCAGCTCTCCAGTTTTTTCCGAACACTGCCCTGAAAGGACCAGAAGTTTGTGCCTGCCGGTGTCGGAGATCATTAAACGGACCTGGAAATCAAAAGAGCAAATTGTTTAGTGATTCTGTGATAGAATTTTTTTTTTTTTTTAATTCACTGAGATTCTTTAGCCATTAGTTGACTTTTCTCTCATTGTCCACTTTATTGAGTTTTCTTCCATCCATCTACTGCATTTCTCTGACTCTTCTCTTCTGCTCTGGTTCTACTTCAGCTGGTCTGGTCGACCGGCCCAGCCAGTCCTGCTGTGCTGTGATATTATTCATGAACAGTTGACTGCAGACATGGACAGTGAAGTGGGAAAAGCTCTGTCAGGAAGCAGTGACACAGCAAGACATCATGTTGGCTCGTAAAACTTGTACCTTCTTCTAAACGAACTGTAAAAAATAAAAAAAATAAAAAAAACAGCACTTACTGTTCTGGCAGCTTATGGATGATTAATTTAAACCAATTTTATATATCAGTGTTCTTATTTTATATACATTTTATTGTATTAAGTGTGTTAATAGAACTGTGAAGCGCCCTCACAGCTATTAAATATGAATGAGTGTGTTAAGTGAACAAAACAGACAAGACAGAAGTGGTTTTTGGACCTGAGCATCTTAGGAACAAATGTTGCAGCATTTAACTTCCCCTGGTTTAATCTGGCCTCCAGTCCTAAAGTTAAAAACCTTGGTGATGTTTTTGATCAGGACATGTATTTCAACCCCCACAATAAAAACTTTACTAGAACCGCCTTCTTCCACCTGCGTAATATCACTAAAATTAGAAACATCTTGTCTAAAAACGATGCAGAAAAACTGGTTCACACATTTGTCATGTCTAGACTGGACTATTATTATCTGGGTGTCCAAATACTTCTTTAAAACATCTTCAGTTGATCCAAAATGCTGCTGCCAGAGTCTTAACTGGAGTTAGTATGAGAGATCATATCTCTCCAGTATTAGTTTCTCTCCACTGGCTCCCTGTCAAATCCAGAATTAAATTCAAAATCTTACTTCTAACATACAAAGCTCTCAACAACCTAGCTCCATCTTATATTACAGATCTTATAGTTCCATATTTTCCTAACAGAGCACTTTGCTCTCAGGCTGCAGGTTTACTTGTGGTTCCTAGAATGTACAAAAACAGAAGGGGAGGCAGAGTTTTCAGTTATCAGGCTCCTCTCTTGTGGAACCAACTTCCAGTCTCTGTCCGTGAGGCTGGCATATTGTCCAGTTTTAAACATAGGCTTAAGACTCTCCTTTTTGCTAAATCCTCTAATTAGGGTCAGCTTGGGTTTCCTGAGTTGTCCCTTAGTTATGCTGCTATAGGCTTAGACTGCTGGAGGACAAACTGACCACATTTTTTTTCTCTCCTGTTGTCTTTATTTACTCTGCTCAACCTGTTTTGTATTTGTAATTATTTTTTCTTTTCTAACATGTTTTTTTGTTTTGTTTGTTTGTTTGTTTTTTCTTTCAGGTACACCTGGACCTATATCTGGACCTACCATTCTGTGTTCATTTGTCTCTCCTTTCTGTCCTCTCAAACCAGCAGAGCAAAGCAGATGGCTGCTTGTCCTGAGCCTGGTTCTGCTGGAGGTTTCTTCCTTTTAAAAGGGAGTTTTCCTTTCCACTGTTGCCTTTGTGCTTGCTCAGGATGGGAGACTGCAACAAAGCCAAGATTCAACTTGTCTGCTGGATTCCTTACTTGGTTTTTCTATGTATGTGAATGCTCCTGTAAAGTGTCCTGAGACAACTTTGTTGTGATTTGGTGCTATATAAATAAACTGAATTGAATGGGTTAAAAGCAGAGCACACTGTATGGGAACATACAATGATGACAATCTCAGACTTCCATTTTTCTATTGTATGAAACATTCAGGATGTGACCTTTTGTAACTACTGTCTGCTGACTGTCTGAGCAATATTTCTATGTAGAGCAAGTTTCCAAAGCTATGTTTACATGGACATAAGTAATTGGATTAAACGGCCATTCGGAATAAAATGCTTTATGTAAATGCCCCGTACAGATTATTCTTTGTGTATTCAGCTCGATCCTAAAGAATTTGTAATCAGAATGAGAGGGGTGGTTTATGCCGATTCATAATTCATTATTCAAACATTTTCTTTATTTGTTTAGCAGGCAAAATCAGGGAAAATAAATCAATGATGCATAAAGATGTTATTTTTTAGACTAAGTGTAGTTGGGAGAAGTGCCAGCTTAGTTGACGGATGTAAAACTGAAACCACGTTTGCACCCAGGAAATAGAGAGGTGGGGAGACAGGGAGACAGAAATGGATGGGACATTTAAGTTAAGCTGGCATTGAAGGACAAATGCAGGAGGCAGCTGATCAATGGGAGATGACTAATAAAGACTCTGATTGCACGAACCAGATCAGTGTGTTCCATGGGTTTGAGTGCATAATGTAACCTGACACATCTGCACAGCTTGGTTTAATGAAGAGTGAGCACTTGGTTCTGGAGGTCAAAAACTGGATCATACCAACTCAATGAAACACACACACACACACACACACACACAGACACACACACGTCTCCACAAAAAAACCTGCATCAATAAACATGGTCTTTTAGCACGGTGGAGAAATAGCAGACCACGCAACAGACACTTTTTTTTAGCATGTAAGTTGTTTTTTATTTATTCATCATTTTAAACTAAAATAGCAACAGAAAAATATTTTTACTCTGAAGTTTGGGTTTACCTTAGAGTTGTTTCAGTTGCACTTGAATTTTTACCGGACAGTGATTTACGCTTCAATTTAGGTTTTACTAGAAAATAGGGGCAGTGGTGGCACAGAGGTCAGAGAAGGTGAGTCTGTGATTGAGATGTTGCAGGTTTGAAACTCCTGACTGTTCCATCAAAAATGGGGTGGGAAAAGTGAAGCACCCAAACCTGCCCCCACCCTCATCCCCACACACACACACACACACACACACACACACACCCTGGGCCCTTCAGCAAGGCCCTTAACCCCCATCATCTGTTAGATCATCACCATCGATGGCGGCTCTCTGCTCCACACAGATGGCTGTGGTAGCTCGGTGCTTGTGTCAGGAAGGACATCTGGTGTAAAAACAATTCCCAAATCTTTGTGTGAGTTGGCTCACTGCGGTGACCCCTGAAGAAGGAACAGCCAAAACAAGAAGAGGAATAAAAAACTAATACAGTAGTCTTAAAAAAAAGCTAAGTCTGGTCCTCTGGACATTCAAAAAACAAAACAAAATTGTAGAAACGTTTCGTCTTTCGTCCGAA
>JARVGQ010000672.1:12135441-12145812 GCA_031762355.1 Hypsolebias martinsi | reverse complement strand
TAAGTAAAGTACAGATACATGAAAAATGTACTTAAGTACAGTAACAAAGTACTTGTACTTAGTTACATCCCACCACTTATATGTGCTTATGTGCAGGGTGTTTTTTTTTTTTCAATTTCAAGCTATCTTTCCTTGGACAGGGAATGAGAGTCTGTTAGGACTATTTTATTTTTTTGCCTCCAAATCCTATACATGTTGTCACTTTCATTACTTTTTGACTGTCTAAACAGGTCACACTTGTAAACGAGTCCTCGAGGGTCAATGTGATGTATCTGTATAAATAAAGGTTGAGTGAATGAACATGAATTCAGACCTAAATGCACGCAGACAACAATGATGCAATTTTTACAACATTCATGGTCATAAAAAAGTAAGCCATTCTATTTTCATAAATAAGCCCACAATTTACTATAAACTGCAGGGTGTGGAGTTACATTAGTGTTTCATCTGTTTTCTAAAAGCTATTCTTCCGAATCTCTATTTGCTCATTCTGTTAAAATATTTGTTTTATCTTTTTATTTTTGCAGCACCTACCTTTATTTGGATCCCATCCAGGACAAACCTTTTCTACTGGTTTTTTTTTTTTTTTTTTAACTTTGTTGCAGAAATCGAAAGCACACCCAGCTTCTTCTTTTATATGTCAATCCCATCATGTTTTCTCCTCAGAACGGCTTATTTAAAACAATCTCAGTATTTTCTTGAACAATCAGCAAACTAAATGAGTTCAACAGAACTGATGTGATTCAGATGAATTGGTGCTGAGCGCTGGCTGATGACAAACTGGGAAAATTACTGAAAAAAAAAGTCCCTTGATTACTACCTAAATTAAAAGCTGATTTAAATGTATCACTGGTTTCCTTTTGAAATATTTGTTTCTGCTTCTTAACAAGTAAGTATGCTCATCTTCATACTCACTTCATTCCAACTGATGACCAGATTCTCAAACAAGACAGTTCCGTTTTTTAGCAATGAGTCAGAAACAACTTGAGGTTGTAGTGTCTGTTTTTAGACTTTGAGGACACTTACCGAAACTGGACTCTGAAATTAGGCTTTCTGCCACTTAAGCTTGTTTAACTGCAAACCAAAACACATAAAGTGTGTCATCTAATGGCCTTCTTCAAATAGTTTTAAAATGATGGCTTTCAGTGCAGTTGAGAATGATGTGTGAGGGATAAATTTAGAAACTTCAGGTGTTCCTTTATAAAGCACTCCAGCTGGAAAGTAAAATAAAATAAAATAAAAAAGCACAAGAACTTTAACATGCTCTTTTTCTAACATATACTTTATTCCTGCTGACAAGAATCTCAATGATACTATCAAAGAGGGAAAACAGACAAACTAATTTGTTCATATGCTTCCTTTTTGTCAGGCTAATATTATCAAATCATCTATTTAAAACCCTAATGAAGTGCACCTCTTTCCATTTTACTCCTGTAAAATAAACAAGTGGACTCATTCAAATGATTCACTCTGAAGGACATCAGTGGGTGGTCTGAACAAACAAAAAAACATCTCTGCAAAGCCACCAATACTGTTGGAACATGTCTCATTTTACTAAACTCTCTAATCTGTATACGATGATGCTATATACGATAAAGTCTCCTAGGGTTTCCAGGAAACGGTACCAAAATGTTCCATTGCACCCATTCAAAGAAATCAAAACACAAACAAGTAGTGAAGCAGATTGAAGAATTGGTCATTAGTTTCTTTGGCCTGCCATACATCAACACATGGAAAAGCTCCCGGATGTCTTGTTCTGCCCTCTTAGTTTGTTACTCACACTGACTGTGCTGTAAAATCCCATGGGAAGAAAAGATGCAACCAAAGGTCAACTACTATGGGAAATTTTCAAGTAATTTTTTGTTATGGGCAGTCATGATATAAAGTAAGAACTGAGAGTATGCCTTTGTTTTAGACATCCTTTGGTCCCTAACAAGAGGTATGGGAAATGTGTCCATATTCTGAGATTACCTGATGAAACAGACCTTTCAAATTGAGGTTTGCAGAAGGGATTTTAATCCACACAACTTAACAGAAGCTCTCTAAACCCTTTAAGTATCTTGGCACCTCAAAGCTTCAGCATGATCCACAGACCTGAAGTCTGGGTAGGCCACTAAAATGACCTAAATGTGCTATTTGAGCCAAAGCTTTGTTGCTTTGGTGGTATTTTCTGAGTCTGCTAGAAAACCCATTCTCAACCCACCTTCAGTGTCTTGTTGAGCAGAGAATGGTTTTGTCCAAGATTTTTCAGTGCATGGCTCCATCCATAGGCCCCTCATTGCAGTGGAATGGTTGCATAGCTTTTGCAAAAAAAAAAAAAAAAAAGACCCTAATGCATAATGTTCCCACCTTCTCTGTGGGAGTGGTGTTTATTGAGCCATACTCAGAATTTCATTTTCTCCAAACATGGTAGGTCACATTGAGGCCAAAGAGCTTGATTTTGGTCTTATCTCACTTTTCCCCAAAGCTTCTCTGAATAATTTAGATCTTCACGGCAGACTTAAGACAAGTCTCCTGGAATAAGGGGACCTTTGGGGCACAGCAGGATTTCAGTATATCACAACATAGCATGCAAGCAAGGGTGTTTCTTGGTGAGTGGTCACAACTGCCTTCAGATCATTAACAAGCTCCTGTGTAACTGTGGACTGATCCTTCACCTTCTCATGATAAACCTCATCCAATGAGGCAGAGACTTTGGTTTGTAGCCAGTTCCAGGCTCGCACAGGTCTACTGTCTTGTCCCATCCTTTGACTGCTTGGTATATACAGTTTGTTGGACCAATGGTTCTGAAGGGTTGTTGTGGATTAAATACTTTTACTTTATTGCACATAAATTACAAAGTAGTTTGTAACATATGTGTAATGTGTTTTTCCCTGTTGTCTTCATTCATATCCAGTTTCCCAGAGTGTTTAACCTAGAATCAAACTAAGCGTACCTTGTTTTGTGCGACAGACTTGGAATCATCCAGGTCACATTACGCACACCGACCGGTTTAGAGATATTTCAATGTCTGCACTGTTTATTTAGCTCTTAAAAGGAGGATACAGGAGCAGCTGTGTAGAAAGAGGAAGGTAAATGAAGACTGGAAGACACTCCTGTGCAAATGGAACAGCAGACTAATTATACTTTCCACAAACAACGCAAGAAAAAAAATTCCTAGAACCAGGACAAAGCCAAGTAATCTTAGCAATGGCTCAATAGAAAACATTTTAAAAATATATTAACAAATCAAAAAGTTAAAAAAAAAAAAAAAAAAAACAGCAAAGTCCCCTGGGACAACACATGTTTAAAGCAATGTGCATTTGATTTTGTCACATTCAGTTCAAGACCGCAACACAGATGAAGCCCAATCACAAGTGACAGACAGCTGCAACTCAACAAACCCAAACCAGTGGCGCAAACTGCAATGATGACATGGGCTGCCATTAAGAATGTTAAATATATAGTAAAACCTCTTTGGGCCTCTGATTTTCCATCACACAACATTTAGAGACTTTAATAGTACTTTAAGAAATTAACAATGTCCTTTTCTATCAAATACTAAAGTTCTGTAATTTTGTCAAGACTTCTTGATGTTACAAGTCATTCCCAAGAAACATGAGGAAACTGTTAAACACACTGGGCTGAAAGCAAATGGTAAATAACTGGCTTTGGTCTCCATTATTGCAGTAGTGGGTGCATCAAAACTGATGTCAAAGATGTTCTTAACCCAAAGGTTCATTGGTTTTGAATAAACTGTTGTCTTTGGTGCTAAGTGTTGAGAGTAAGTTAGTTCAGTCTGAGGAGAGATCATGGTTCGAATAAAACCCCCTTCAAACATGCAAGGGTCTCAAATCTGCCTGAACATATCGTCTTGGTAAAGATCTTAGCAAGGTGTGTAAATACGTAATGGAGAGCCCACTGCATGTAGGGGATCAACCATAATATATAAGCCATTGATGGTTTCAAGCATGCAAAACACTTCTGTGCTTCTTAAAGGTGCTGGTTGTCATTGTGGTAGTGTTTGGCCTATATAATGTCATTTATTATACCGGTATGTGTATGATCATTTTAACCTCTAACTTTTTCTGTCCCCTTGTTTTTGATTTGCAACTTATTGATATTGCAACTTCTCAGGGTATCAAAACTTTAACTCAAACCAAGGAATCAAAAATGCAGAAAATGAACATACAAAACAACAAAGAAATTTGGATCTAAGCTTAAAGATACAAGGTCCATGAAATTAAGCAGACGATCTGACAACAACCCAAAGAAAACCAGGTACTAAATACTAGACAGAATGATTAAAGAGTGAGCAGATCACCAAGCTGGAAGGAAGTACATTTAAGGAACTCAAATGGCAAGAAACATTTTTTGAAATTAATCATCAAAACTACTCTGGAAATAAGAAAAAAATGTAAGAAAACTAAACCAAAATAACTCAAAAACTAACAAAACCCTGATAGCATGATATTTTGTTTGGCTAAGGAAGTCAACAGCCTTAAATCGCCAAGACAGGGCACATGTTGTCCACTTAAAAAAAACTGATATGAAAGAAAATTCAGTTTAAATTTTAAAAGAAACTGTTGCAGGTAACAAAGTGACAGTTAAAATTAATCCATACGCCCTAGATCTATTTATCCCACTTATTTCAAAGCATGACACCTCTTTTTGGGTAAACCCTAACTAAAAGGGCAAAGACGTATTTATTTACATTGTGAATTTTGCAACCCGTCTTCTTCTTCTGCACCAGGTGTGTAGTAACTTTAAACAAACATGCCTCCCAGTTTCAGGCTGTTGGATTTGGCACCATAACAAACAAGTGTGAGAACAAGCAGGTGGGCTCTGCAAACGTTCCCACCAACATGACATATGCAGAGTTCAGTGGAGTGCTGGCACTGCACACACTGCTCCAACCACTGGGGACCAGTTGAAGAATTTGCATATATGTTCAATCAAGAGAGTCAGAGAAACAGCTTGCTGACGAACCATGACGACAAACTGCTCAAACGCCTGCATCTGACACACATGGACGATAATACAGCGTTTTTCTTGCGTGGGCAAAGAGCTGACATTTTGTTTTCAGCACTCTATGTTGTTTGCTCTGTCAGACCTTTTCCTGCACTTTGTGTTGCTGTTAACTTTGTGACCCAACTGGTGTGACACTCAGGAAGCCGCCTGTGCAAGCAGACCGCTTCAGACAGGAAGTGCTAAGTACTTATTTCTGGAAATATTTCATCACCCTGCCCGCACGCCCCGACCATCACTCTGTATTCTGAAACAGACAAATTAAAACATATCTTCTTTGAAAAATGGAGCATTTTATCTTTCGTGGTTCTTCTTGGTTTTGAAATCACTCAGGATGAATCATTTGTTATGGAAAGAAATACACATATTGATGACGCAAAATACCATAATGGAATAAAATAAGAGAAAAATACATTTTCCCTAAATGATAAGCAGCAATTTCATCCTAAAGCACACACTGATTAATTCACCTATTGTTCAAGTCACTGTGACAGTCAAAAACAAGACAGGAGCAAAATGTCAGTTTTTGTCCCCCTTCATGGAGCCAAGAGGGGAATTAGAAATATGGTCTTTCCATCCATATTGTGAGCTGGATAACTTGAGAAATAAGCAACAAGCTTCCATTTCATTTTGGTGAGCGACTATATCTAGGAGTAAAAAAGGTCACTATCAAAAATTGTGTTGCAATGTCAAAATGCAAGATGGCCACCATCATATTTATATAAATATATATGATCATTTGAGTAAATAATGCTTTCAAGTTTTAACATTACTTAAAAGTATGACTGGGTGGCGGGAAGTATTATCCATGGGGACCTTGGCCACCATTAGCCACCCCGTCTCCTTCATTGTTCCCAGTTGTGCATAAAATTGCTCCCTCCGCTCATCAGGATCCATCACTTGGCGCCACCTTGGAAAAAAAAAATTAAAATAGCTTCAACCTCTCAAAGCCTAGATGCAAGGCTTCAGATCAGGTTTTCTTAAACAAGGTGATTCAAATTCAAACACATACAGTAATGCACATACTGCCATCAAAAGGTTAAACATCCAGAAGATGGTCCAATTTAGATATATTTTCGTTCACATGGAGATCAATGATGGATATGTACATGGTTTGATTTAATAAGAGCTGGCGTGCATAGAACAAAAACTGTGGGTGGGGGATATGTAGTGGCATCAAGAGGGAAGCAACAGTGTTATCAGGTAGTTGCCCGATCATCCAACAGTCAGTCAAAACAGTGAACGAAGGACGTTGAGCACAAAGACCTTTAAATCCACAAGACAATAATACCAGCAACTGAAGGAGTTGGACAAGAATCATATTGACAGTTTGGATATGGCCGGGTGTTTGCACAGGTCAAATGATCAGTCTGGGTGGGTGGGGGGGCACCCAAGACAGTCTACACAAGGGAGAATTGTCACATCATGCTCTAAGCAATTAAAGACCATCATGAAATTTGAGTCCTGCTTGCAGTGTTGTTGGACTATTTACAATGTCCTGTCTCACTCTGCACTGCATCTCAACAACTTGTAAATCATCCCCTTCAATCGCTCCAAGGTTAAAAGTCAACCAGTTTTCTACAACAGGCATCATGTCAAAAGACAACTTCCTGAATACCACTTCTATTTGGTACAACGTAGATCCGTATGTGTCCTTTTCCTGCCAAGCTCATTGAAACACAGATAAGTGTAAACACTGAACGTGTTATCTCTGACTCTTCACAGAGAAAAGCCACAGACGTGTTGGACCATGACCGAACTGATGTTCCGTCAGTGGGATTAAATGTTTACCTTAGTGAACGAAGAACAAGTTTGAGAAGATCACATTGGTGACTAGCTGGCTGACATTGACAGTAACCCCTGACAGGCATCATTACACAAAGTCCTGCTTTAGCTCAACACATCCTTTTCCTTTCGCAGCTGACGGGGTACAAGAGATGAACGTTTGTCAAGGGAGCCATAGTTCTGGACAGATGGACAGGAAACGCAGACCTACCTGTGGATCAGGGTATGAGATCCGAGAGATGCAGAAATCAGCTCAGACACACACATTCGCACAAACACTGACATGTTTGTCAAGAAAAGTATTTTACTGAAATCTATCAAGGAGAGTCTTCTTACTAAGGGCTAGTAATTTTGTAGCCTAATAAACTCAAATCATTTCAGCAATAAGAAAACTAATAGTGTAAATTCAGTGTCATCATTTTTTACGTAAAAGACAAAGGAAAGGGTTAGTTATTTTAAGGTAGAGTTGTGTGGAAAGGTTTTAACAATAAATAGCTTACCTGTTGCAGATAGAACAGTTTCAGCTTGGAGAAACAGCGTTTATGTCTGATCAGTAATCAAGTTAATCACGATTTGTTTTCGAGGTTTAGATAAAAAAGTTTGACACAATACTGAAGGATTACCATATTCTTCAGCCTATAAGTCCCCCCCCCCCCTTTTTTTTTTTTTGTGCATAATTTGCATGCCCTGTGACTTATATGCCGAAGCAATGTATTTATGGATTTTTTTCCCCATATTTATAAACCGATTTTTGGTTGAAATATGACCGTTATCATTCATTCTGACATTGAAAATACTGAACACTACCATTTTCAAACTCTAGATGGCACTCGAGTAGTATGGCATGCTGTTGTGTCATGCAATAGGTAAAACTGGCTATTAATGACATGATTGGCTTGCCATAGAATGACACTGTCATCCAGCTCACCTGGAGCAACCATCAAATCAGCTTCATTTTGATGCGCCGCCCTGGCGAAATGCAGCTAATTAGACCACTGAAGTGCATTTATTAAATCAATGCAGACATGTTCCTGTTTTTAGTATTCTACACTGACTTACAACCTAGCTGTTTTTTTTTTGTTGTTGCTACTTTTCCTTTTAATTATCCTTTTAATTACCATTTTATTTTCACTTGTTAAAAAAATAATACATTTGTATACCGGTACATCCTTTTTGATTGTCTATTGTTGTCGTTGTTGTCCACTGTTGTCATCACTCTTTACTAAAATTCAGGTCTCTCTTGCAAACGAGTTCCCGAGGCTCAATGGGATTAACCTGTATAAATAAAGGTTGAATGCATTAAGGAAAAGTTAATCTGACACACACCTTTACTATATTTTCGAGCAAACAAATAATTGTTTTTAGGTATTTATCTTGTTAAATTTCGAACAAATGCACAGCAACTCGTCCCTCTGCGCGTTTCTGTTTCCGTGTATCGGCTTTTGAAAATGCAGCTGATTTGACCATCAAAGTGCATTTATTAAGGAAAATTTAGACTGAGACACACCTTTGCTATAATTTCGAGCAAACAAATAACTGTTTTGAAGTATTAATCTTGTTAAATTCTTGTTAAAGTTCTCCTGTGCATGCTCCCGTGTCCGCCATTTGGCAACCAATTGATTTTTGGCACAACACCGGCCCACATTTCTGGGTTTGGCCCACATTTCCGGGTTATCACCAGTGACATGTGACAAATGCGACGCGTCAGTTGGGCTGCATAATAGATCCGATGTATATGGCAAAGCAATGCATTTATGGATTATTTCACTTTATTACATATTTGGACTGATGTGACTTACATGGCGGTGCAGCGTCTACGGCGGAAAATACGGTACAATGGATTTGCATATAATCATGAAAATAGGCATTTTGTCTGAGTTAACATTACTCATTGCAAAGAATGAAATCAAACATAAAAATGTTTATCTAGAATGAATCAATCCGTGAAGTTTGAGTTTGCAACTGTAGTTTTCCATACATACTGAAACGTCATACTCAGTGTAAATAAAGCCCTCAGAGGAATCCACTCAAAACTAGTGAGTCATGGTGACAAATATAGCAGACTCAGACAAACGTGGCTTCCCATAGACATTCAGGAGAGACTATAAGCGTTAATTTGCTGCTGAACATGAGACAAAAGAGTAAGACTGAGTAAGACTAATGTCAAAAATAAATATTAGAGATTGTGCAGGGTTTTGGAGCACCAGTAGGACAGTGGCATTTTCCAAACTTCCGCCAAACAGGCAGTTTTAAATTTTCAACATTATTACTTAGCCCCAAATGGCTCTTCAGTGGACTATTGTTAACATTGACTGAGTCACTTTGGCTACACATGCGGCAAAATTAGCTCACAAAATTTAAATTGAAAGACACATTAACCATTAACAATATGAGAAAAATATTGAAGACAATTTGTCCATTACTTTATGAATACTTCATGCTTTCTCTGTATTTCAGAGTCTTGAATGAGTCTTGAATGTTGTCAAAGTCTTTTGTGCTCACTGATACACGAGCCTCCTGTGGGCTATGGCAACCTAGCACAGATGTGACACCTGCAGCTGAATCCTGACCTGGTCTGAGAAATGTCACCTATTTGGTACGTCACAATGTGGCAGCATCATAACTGCCTTCACAGGGAAGGAGGTTTGCTAAATTTGCCACCAAGCTGTCACATTCTAAAATGTTCTATTTGTAGGGAAACTGCCTGAAGCTGAATATTTTGAAGACGCCAGTCAGATGGGTCTGACAAAGTTTGCTTTGTCTTCTTACAGCTAAATATGCAATTTATTTTGAAGCCCGGGGGATGAAGCAGTGGCAAGAACCATAAGGAAAACATTCTGTTATTAACATCGAGTGCGTGTTTGTGCAGATGCAAAACTGAGTGTTTATCTTAACTATTAAAATTATTCTTAATTGCTGGGGAATTACCAAAGAAAACCACCTCATGCACAGACGTGCATGGAGCACCTCTGTAAGCAGTGCAAAACTGATCATCTTCAGTTTGTTTATGTGATGACAGAATGCTAAAGAGCACAAGGTAAAAATTTAAACCACAAATATGCTTTTGGATTTGGATGTTTACTAATATTACAAAAGCAGACAGAACTGTTGGTTGACCGGTTGTTTATTTCCAAATTAAAAAAGAACTGTTTGAGGGACTTAGGGTTCGGTACAATAGCATTAAAATCAGAAAACAAATAGGTTTGATCAGGTGTGACTTAAATCATATTCTTGAAGAAAGCAAACCTGCTGCTTTTTTGTAACTAACCCACATTCTTTCCTCTTTAATCTCTGTTCATGTCTTCATTAACCTGTGTCTGCTGGGAGGGGTGATTAGTGAGTGATAACAGGTGTGCAGAGGAGACACAGGTGTGTGGGTAGGGGGCATGAAGTAGGAAGTCTTGGAACAAAAATAAACCTCTAACTGCCAGGCTGAGCAGTTAACACAGATGGTGAGAAAACAGAAAACACTGGCAGATATAGCTACATAAAACAAAGAGTTCAAAACATCCATCCATCCATCCATCCATCCATCCATCCATCCATCCATCCATCCATCCATCCATCCATCCATCCATT
>JARVGQ010000672.1:12098895-12110285 GCA_031762355.1 Hypsolebias martinsi | reverse complement strand
TGTTTTCTTCTTTCTCTATATGCTTTGTAATTTGTTTCTTTTGTGTTTTTAAATTTGAAATGAATAAATAAATAAAAAAATCCCCATAATAAACAAGATACAGTATTATGAAAAGACTGAACATCTGAATATAATGGGAGGAAACGCTTTTAATTATTACTTGTTTAGATTTTTTTTAATGTGCAGGAAAAACAGCTTTTGATAAATGAACTCTGCAGGAATTTGAGATAATAAGAGGGAATTCCCTCTTAATAACGACTATAAATCTTTTTTTTTTTTTTAGAAAGAGAGAGAGAGCAAATCTTGTAAAGCTGAAGCTCCTGCTGGATGTCTTCTTCAAACCTTCTCTCACTTGGTTCATGTCAGACAAAGAAAGCCTGATTTAAAAAAAAGGAGGAACTGAGACTGTGTGAGCGCTCAGAGCCAAACGCTGCGCTCCAACATGCGCGCGCGCCTCGGCTCGACACTTCAGCAGCGCAGAGGAGGAGCCGCAGAGCCTCCACCCCTGTCAACTTTCTTGTGGGTGTGAGGTTCGAAGCTGCCAGAGTCCAAGAAGCACCTTTTGTTGTCAAACGTGTTCCTCCCGCGCGATTCGTGTTTTCCCCTGAAGGATTTGACTCTGTGCGTAAAAGCGGCTCCGTGTGGACAGGATGGATGCGCGCTTTTCCTGGAGGAGCTGATTTGGAGCTCTGAGCTGAAGACGTCATGAACAGCACAGCAGCTGCGGCGTTCCGTCCCCCCACCATCCCGGTGATTATGTTCATCTTGGGGGTGGTGGGGAACGTGGTGGCCATCGTGGTGCTGCGCCTGTCCCGGAAGGAGCAGAAGGAGACCACCTTCTACACGCTCGTGTGCGGCCTGGCGGTGACGGACCTCCTGGGCACCCTGCTGGTCAGCCCCGTCACCATCGCCACCTACGTGAAGGGCTCGTGGCCCGGGGGGTACTCCCTGTGCCAGTACTCCGGCTTCATCCTGCTCTTCTTCTTCGTGGTGCAGCTCAGCATCGTGTTCACCATGTCCGTGGAGAGGTACCTGGCCATCAACCACGCCTTCTTCTACAACAAGAACATCAACCAGAGGCTGGCCGCGCTCACGCTGCTGGCCGTGTACGCGTCCAACATGGTGCTCTGCGCGCTGCCCATCGTGGGGCTCGGGCGCGTCAAGCGCCAGGAGCCCGGCACGTGGTGCTTCATCGACTGGCAGAGCAACCACACCACGGGGAGGACCTTTAACCTGGCGTACGCCGGCGTGAACTCGGTGATCGTGCTGGCCACGATCATCTGCAACGTGATGGTGTTCGGCGCGCTGGTCCTGATGCACCGCCGCTTCATCCGCCGCACCTCCCTGGGCACCGACCCGCGGCGCGTCACCGAGCTCCGGCGCAGGCGCAGCTTCAGGCGGCTGGCAGGCGCGGAGATCCAGATGGTGATCGTGCTGATCGCCACCTCGGCCGTGGTGCTCATCTGCTCCATACCTTTGGTGGTGAGTGTGAGCGGAATGTTGGTTTTGGGGCGTTTTACGCACCGAATTGACGCTTTTTTTTTTTTTTAAATTAGAAGCGCAAATGATTGGAGGAAGTAAACAAACACCAAAACAAACAATGATTGATGCGTTCACTGGTTTCTGAACTCTGTGTAATCGTCTGACGCGTTCGAGATCAGGTGACGGAAGGCGCGCGTGCGGCGGCTCACATTTTCTCTGTGCGCCTTCAGTTTCCGCGCAGAACAAGAAACCACATCGCTTAGATTCTGTTGAGTTCACAGGGTGAGGTTGGGCCCGAACTAAAGTACATATGATCCCTTTAAACAATATTTCCGCCATTCATTGGGTTCAGTGTAACAACAATGAATATCTTACCTGTTGTAGATAGATCTAGGAACAGCCTCAGTTTGGAGAACGATCATTTAAGCAGTACACTGTGAAAACTAATTGGACTAAACTCTAATTTTCTTGCTGCTTTGACTCTGCTAATTTATGGCATCTGTACTTCTGCTCCCCTGGGTGCTATAGATGGCAGCCCATGCTCCATGAATGAGGGCTGTGATGGTTGAGCTTGGTGGTTGCATCAGGAAGGTCATCCGGTGTAAAAACAATTGTCAAGTCTTCATGCGAGTTTGCTCGCTATGGAAAGGAAAACAAAAATTCAAGTATCAAGTTCTAAACATTTAGAAGCGCCCACTGTAAACTATAAAATTAAACAGGAAGGATGTCCTGATCTATATCAAAAGGTGCCATTTAAAATAATTGACTCCGTCAGTTTTTTTCAGATACACTCATGGCATTTCTGAATTGTGGGTTTGCACTCGATGTAAACAAAGCACTCTGCCCAGTCTGCTGAAAATCATGTGGACGACTGAGTCACGTGATTAACCAACATTAGACTGGTTGTAGTAGGTAAACAAATATATGATGCAATGGGACGAGTGTAGAACCTCAAAGACGTTTAGGTGGAAATCTAAAAGTGAATGTGCTGACCAGTGCAAAACAGCAGAGGAAGATTAAAAAAAGACAACTGTCAGGAATAAATATTGAAGCTCAAGCAGAGACGCAGGGCGCCATAAAGACAGTGCTCAGCATCAAACACAGCTTTTACAAAACTATAGTTACATTTGTACCATTTTAGCATTTTATTTTCCAACTAGTTTTACACACTGAACGTTTACAACTCAAATCCTTCTTTATCTCTCGTCTGTGATGTGCCTTTAAATTGCCTTGGATTAAGCCAGATGAGGGTTGGCACATGTACACCATCTATATCTAGTTTTATAAATATGTAAGCACAAACAAACACATCAAAATCGTTGGGCTTCTCCATCCCAAGCATGGGCAGCCATTTACAAACTTTTTTTTTTTTTTTACAGTACTGTATACCTGTAGCATTTCCAGTGCAGCTTTGTCCACTTCCAACAGGAGTATTTTTAATATGTACCTGAGCATTTCAAAAGCTTAATACTTTATAACAGGGGTGTCAAACCCACTTACAAAATGGGGCCAAAATTAAAACATTTTTCAAACTAAGCACCAGTTTCAGAATCTACATTAACTCAAGTTAGAGACCCAACATCTTTTATTGGTCACAGGTTCCTCAACAACAGTTTGATTGGACTTATTTGATGTTCTCTATTGCACTTTGGACATCACAATCAAAGACTGCTGAAAAAAATGAAAGTGATGAAAGTAATTTAAATTTAAAATAACATCTTGGGGGCCAGATAAGATGTGAACGAGGGGCACATGTGGCCCCCAGGCTTAGAGTTTGACCCATATGCTTTATAAAATAGAGTTTACATGACCCGCTCCTCTAAAACATACTGACAAGCTGATAACGACAGGTCAGTTTGTGAATTTTGTTTTTCTAAAGAAACTCAAGTTGTATCTACAACAGGTGAGATATTTATTGTCTAGAACCATACAGAACACTTCAAAATGGTTGAATTATCCCTTTAGGACGAGGATGGCTTCTCCAGCTCTATTTATTGATTTATAATCTAAATACACTTTAGTTTAAAGGCCTTGGGGATCATAGTGGTGGTCATTAGAGGTTAATAAAACAGTTTAAACCTGAACACACGTTTAAATTTAAAGATGCAGATCTCTTCCAGATGTTAAGATTTTGTTCACATATGATGTTTTGGGGGAAGACAAAAAGAAACCCAAGACTGTTAAGACTCGTGAGCCATCGTTTTCTGATGATGCGTCAGTTTTTATTGGCTCCTTGCCATCTCCGCCCTGCTTTAGTAACACAAAGGTTACTTTAAGAGACTATCTGGCTTTCATTGTACCAGTTGGGAGTGACGTAAGAAGATTTGGAATTTAAAAAAAGCACTTTGACTTTAAATTAGGTCAAGTCAAGTTTATGGACTGAACGTTTAATCTTTCGATCGATCTCCGCGTTGGCGTGTTTAACCGGGTCTGCTTGTGTTCTCTTCCGACAGCTGAGGATCTTTGAGAACCAGCTGTTCCTGAACCAGAACAACCAGACGTCGGGCCTGAATAAAGACCTGCTGGCCATCCGCATGGCCTCCATCAACCCTATTCTGGACCCATGGATCTACATCCTCCTCAGGAAGGCCGTGGTCCTCAAGCTGATGGAGAAGATCAAGTGTTTGTTCTGTAAAATGGGCGGACGGGGACGGCGAGGAGGAGGGCACTTTCGCTGTGCTGATGGCCCCCCCTCCTCTTTTGTCTCGGGGGACTCCCCATCGCTGGTGTCCCGGGAGCCACGGGAGTGGGTGAGCACCTTGCAGACCGTTCTGTACTCGCCCGACGGGAACTCTCTGGAGCGGGGGTCAGGGGTGGGCTCCAGCCCAGCACAGACGATACGAGGCTCCCGGGAGGTGACGCTGCCCCTGAGGGAGCTCTCGCAGAGGGACTTGGAGAGCAGGATGCTCCCGGTGGGCTCCAAAGACCCGGCTCTGCACGTGACTTTCACAGACGAGAGCGCAAACTTGCAGGAGAAATGCATCTAACCGACCTCAGCGTCCTGCGATCCACACTGTCTCATCTGTTTGATGCTGCGCATGAAATCTGACAGGCGCGTTTCTGATTGTACCCATCACCACCGCGTTACGCCCCACAACACCCCCCCCCCCCCGCCTCTGAGGCCTCGGGAGGAGGTCACGGAGGAGCTCTTCTGTTGCACTTTTGAAGATTTTGAAACCACTGCCGGCCGGGAATGTTTAGTTTTTCGGCGTGTTGACGGTCCGCACGATGATTGTAAAGAATCACTGTTAAAATGTGAACATGGTTAATTTATTTTATCCTCTTCTCTGTGAGAAGGTCTTATTAGTTCAGAGCGTACCCTCAACACTGAATCTGGAGTTAAACCATGCATTTCATAATAAACGGCAGCTATACTGTGGCTTTTTACACAACAGACATGATATATGTTTTTATTGTTGTTGTTCAATAAAATGCATTTGCTCATTTCTGCATGTGGCCTTCAACTAATCAGACTGCATCAGGATGTTAGGGCAGGAACTCAAGTGTTATTATTTTTTCAAAATAATTTTCTATTTTTTTTCTGCTATAAAATGAAAGAAAAAAAAATCCAACACAGGTTTATATTTACTGACTTTTTTTTGTGAGCAAACTAATGTACCAAACTCATAAACTAAAAATAAATGATAAATATTTATCAAAATTTACAACTTGTCCTTTTTTGAAGGTATTAAGTGTAACGAGGGCAACATGGTGGATTAGTGGTTAGCACCATTAGCAAGAAGGTCCTGGGTTCAATCCCCAGGTTGGACTTGGGATTTGTCTGTGTGGAGATTGCATAATCTCTCAAAGGGATTGCCAAATAAAAGGTTAGTAATAATGATAATAATAACTTAAAGTTGGGTCAGGACCCCACTGTGGGTCATGAAACACTAAACTGAATGTTTTGAGAAGATTTATAGTACCGTAATTACCACCGTATATATCCCACCGCCGTACAAGTTGCATCAGTCCAAATTTGTCTAATAAAATGGAAAAAAATCATAAATATGTTGCTTCGCCGTATAAATCGCATCTATTATGCATCGCCACTGACAACCTGGAAATGTGGGCCGGTGTTGTGCAAAAAACTGATGGGCTGTCAAATAGTGGCTGCGCTACAATTATTTGTTTGGTCGCCTTTATAGTAAAAATGTGTCTCAGTCTAATGTTTGATTAATAAAAGGACTTTAACAGTCAACTCAGCTGTACCTGAAAAGTATGTCCTGCCTCGGTGCTCCGGGAGCGTGCAGAGGGAAGGAAAAAAGGAAGGAGGAACACTGCTCGTTTCTTCGAAATTTAAAAAGAAAAACACCAAAAACAATTACAGTATTTGTTTGCTCAAAATTATAGCAAAGGTGCGTCTCTGTTGAACTTTTACTTAATAAATGCACTTTAATGGTCAAATTAGCTGCAGGGCGGTGCAGCTGGTTTGATAGTCGGTCCAAGCAGAGAGCAGAACGAAGGTGGGGACTAAGGCAGGCTGATTGTGTCATTAATAGCTGGTGAAGATTCTCAGTCATCCAGGACATGGTAAATTAAAAGAAGTTCAAGATAAAAACAATAAAGTTTAAAGTATAATAAATAAAGTCCAGTCCTTCTTGACTTGAACTTTTTTGAATTTGTCATTATAGCCACGTTTACCTATTACATGATACAACGGCATGCCTTACAGCTAGTACTACTCTGCTGTCATCTAGTGGCTGAAAGTGGTATTGTTCAAAAAAAATTTCAGTCAGAATGAATGAAAACAGTCATATCTCAGCCAAACATTGGTTTGTAAATATGGGAAAAAAAAAATCCATAAATATGTCACTTCAGCCTATAAGTCTCAGGGCATGTAAATTGTGCAAAAAAAAAAAAAAAAAAAAAAGCCACTTATAGGCCAAAAAATAAGGTAATTAAATTATCAGCATATTTAGTTGCAAAGAGATGAAAACAGTGGTAATAAATGCATAAAACGCATTAAAATGGTTAAAGAGACTAGTTGTTAAATTACTTTTTTTATCAAAGTTCGCATACTTCAACCAACAATAATTGTGGATTTGAGATCTGCAACTTTTTATCTTTTGGGTCAAACGCTGAAAAGTTAGGTAAAGCAACATGTTTTTTTAACAACCAGGAGCAGCTGATTAACATTGCAAAAGCTGAAATACCTCAGCTACAGCCCCAAATCCCAAATAAGTCGAAAAGGAGGTGCGGTGGACAAATTCCCGTCAACCTGGCAGCAGTGCTAGAGCACCTGACCGCTGAGATATTGGAGCTGGTGGGAAACTTGGCTCGTGACAAAGGGAGGACTGGGATCATACCATGGCGTCTGTCCGTGGCGACGAGGAGCTCTGCAGACTGCTGGGAGAAGCCACCGCCCTAGAGGATGGAGAGGCCTGCCAAATCTGACAGCAAGCTGGATCCAGGTGGATGGATCAGAATCTGTGGCCAGATTCTTCAGATTCACTGCAGGAGATCCTTCCTGCCCACAGCGATCAGCATCTATAACAATTCTTGAATGAAACCAGGGTGATGAGCTACAGCAACACCTAATTTCCCTTTGGGATTAATAAAGTAGTTTTGAATTGAATTGAACTGAAAACAGATCTAAAGCATGTATTAAAATGAACCAAATTAGACATTAGGGACAGAAAAAGAGAAATATTTACAAGCCTGCTCTCATCTGATCAGTATCAGACAGCTTTGTTAATTAAAGGAATTGATTTAAACCTCATTGTGAAGTCAAGACGTAAATCCTTTATGATTTTTTTAGAACTAGATGGTATCTCTTGTAGAATGTGCAGCACATGTTCCCTATTGTATTTCATCTCTTTCCATATCAGCTCTGATGACTAAAACACTTTTCAGATGGAACCAGCAGCTCGGTCATTCCCCTGCAGATGGGTTCTTCACGACTGAAGGGTTTCATGTCCAATGTGGACACTGTCCAGCGTCTTCCAGGAGCAGTAAAATGTCCATCAGAGAGCTGTGAAATCTGTTAAAGCTCTGAAGTCTTCCCAGAGAAGAAAAACTGATTGACAGACAGCTGAGGGAAGATTTTAACGGCTTAAAAACAATCCTTCTCGGAAGGTTCCACCTTTTCTTCCCTCACCTCATCAGAGTACAACAGGCTGGTTTATAGCCCTCCAATAGCTAGCTTGGAAAAACAACAAGACATTAGAGTTTAACAAAACAAGTGAGGGCTATAGTCCTGCAATAGAGGCTAAAGCTAAACATCAAAAACTAAAAACCAACAGCAAATGGTTTCAGGATTAAAACACCAGTCTTGTCTTATTGACAGCTTATTATAAAAATCCACAAAGATTGGAGTAAACAGTCTTACCAACCACCTTGAGTTTCTCCTCTTCAAAATATAATACAGTTTTGTGGCAATCTAATTATAAATGGAGAGAAAATTGCTTAGAATACAGTTAATCAAAAGTAAAGTTAAGCTGAGGAGAGGAAAGGTCAGGGTAAGCTGAGATAATGAGATAAGGCAAAGAAAGGAAAAGGTAAGGGAGATACTTCAGGGGAACTTCATGCATCAAGTAAAATAAGTAAATAAATATATTTTTTCTCATATCGGTCAGCTGTATTGATGTCAGTTCAAATTTCCAGAGGGTATGGCAAATGTCTGCAGTCTACGGCGTCACAACTTTTAAGGGATGCAGTTTGTTCATAAAGCCTTTACATCAACAGTTCATGCTCAGTAATCCATAAATCCAACAATGTTCAGTCAGGTCATCTGGACAGTTTCTTTTTTGCTAAGACGTTTCGTCCTTCATTCGAAATACTGTACTTCTTCAGTCCAAGAAGCCACAAACAAAACCATTTTTTTTCCACTCTGGGAGAGTGGTATTTGTGAGAATGCAGTTTGTTTGTGGCTTCTCGGACTGAAGAAGTCCTTCGGATGAAGGACAAAACGTCTCAGCAAAAAAAAGAAACTGTCCAGATGACCTGCCTGAGCATTGTTGGATAAAGACTTTACATTAGCATCAACTGTCCAATCCAAGAGGCGACTGTAAAAACTGTAGGTGACAACAAGGAAAGTGACTCCAAACGTCTTCTGAGAGCTCGGATTTTTGAAACGTTCAGCGTTGGTCCAACCAACCAACAAAAAGAGACAGGTACCAAATGAAGGGACGAAGAAGACAAAAAGTCCACAAAGCATTCAAAAAAAAAAAAAAAAACAACCAACCAAACAGCCAAACAACCAACTATTTACATAAACCAATTGATAATAGCAAACAATAAAAGCATTAAAGAATTAAAATGCTCGAACACCGTTTCATTTCTAACCTTTTTGTTTCTGATAATTTGCTCACCCTGTAATATTAATAGCTGACTGATGACAAACTGTTATTTCCTGCCTCTCACCGTAACAAGGATCATTTGAGTCTTTCACGACTGAAACATGAGTTACATTCACCTGCTGCTGGCTCGAGCCGTTTCCCTCCAACTGTTCTGATCTGTAAGATTTGATCGAGAATTTTGCTTCTGTGGATTCTTTTTGCTCTTGTCCCTTTTTTGAAACTATATTTAGTCTAGAGTAGGGGTTGAATGACTACCGGTACATAGTTTTTAAAGTCGACTTTAACATGATAAAAGTTGAGTCGACGCCGACTAGTCGATGACGTCATAGGAACTCAAGACGTTAAATCATATGCGCAAAAAAAAAATTTAATAAAATTGCAAATACCGGTAAACGTATTTATTAATTACCAAAAAAAAAAAAAAAAAGGAACAACAAAACATCACGTATATTTTTTTCATTCAACCTTTATTTAAACAGTTAAGTCACATTGAGCCTGAATGACTCATTTACAAGCGAGATCTGTTTGAACAGACAATAAAAGGGGCGAAAATAACACATAGGGTTTGGAGACAAAAAACAAACAAAAAAAAAATCCTAACACGCTTTTAACCTCTGGTTGAAAGTCAACAGCGTGACAATGAAAAATAATCTTGCACACTAGCACATAAACAACACACAGAGGCACTGCAAGAGTTCAGATAAAATCACTCATTTCAAATAGTTCCCTATGGAGAGATCCGTACACACCCGAGGGTGCCGAGGATGGCCAAA
This sequence comes from Hypsolebias martinsi, assembly GCA_031762355.1. Lineage (NCBI taxonomy): Eukaryota > Metazoa > Chordata > Actinopteri > Cyprinodontiformes > Rivulidae > Hypsolebias > Hypsolebias martinsi. Next base: position 12,100,732 of record JARVGQ010000672.1, on the reverse strand, counting down.
GACAAATCCAAAGAGTCCTGAATTGATGACAGAATATTTATTTAGCTGTGCTCCTCTGAAAAGTCCATGGAAATTCTTCAGTGGAAGGGGGTAGAGCATCAAGCTTACAAAACTTCCAGGTGGGTTGAGATAAGATGGCCTGTCAAGGCCAGTCAGGGAGCTGAATTCAGATAAACACGATAGTTTTGGGGACAGGCAGAACTTTTTCTGACTTCTACCTTGAGTCTGTGTCGGTCCACTCGATTCCGACACGTCCAAATTAAATGACCACACCAATGGACCATGCCTGAGAATAATCCCCGAGATCTGATCCATTCTGCCAAAAGCAAGTGAGTCTGGGTGCTCGAGGCACGAACTAAGCCAACATAAGGCAATCAGCCTGATCGGGTCCAAATTTGCTGCAGACAACTTATTTGATTATAGATAAACCAGGAACCAGCCGAATCCAAAAAGCAGGAACTAGTTATCATAAATCCAATTATATATGCATCCTTAAGATCCACAGATGACAGCAGAGATAGACACATAACCAAGTCCTACAAGCTGATGAGATATCCAGCTGTGTGCATGCCAACAGGGCAAATCGGCTCGCCTACAGCCTGTCTTCTTTTTGAAGAAATGTTATCAGTTGTGTTGAGGGACTAACTGACCAAATCCAAGCCCATTATGATACGGAAGATTTGTAGAAGAGAGGCAGTTTCACAGACAGGACAGTGCAAAGCGGAGATGGAGAGGAGGAGAAGACGTTCGCCCTTGACAAGAGCAAGTGTTGAAGATGCTTCTACCATTTATCATACTGCAAATAAGTCACAGGAAAACCAAAACTATTGTTAAGCTGCAAAAGTGAAAGACGTGCAGCACATAATAAACAAGACTAAGAACTTTTTTTTTCGTCTTAGTTTTATTTTATTTAATCCAGCATCGTGGATTGGTTGGAATGGAACTCAGGGCAGCAGGGTGGGTGGGTGGTTGGGAACTTTATTATAATATTATAGTTATTATACTTAATAATGGTCATTGTCTGGAAAGCTTCATGTGGGTCGCTGACAGTGATCCTTCTGGACGTTTTTGTACGTCTTTTAACCGGTTGGTCAACACAACTGATGGTGATCCAAATTGGATTGTCAGCCACGTGCGTAATCTGACCCACTCAAAAGCTCGAACCCAACCCGGCCCGCCCATCCAGCACATTATTTTGGCTCGGGCCGGGCGCGACCGTGTTAGCAATGACAGCTCTACCGCCCGCTGTTTTTAGTTTTATTTTATTTTGTCCACCACTTGAATTGGGTGGAACAGGGCTGGGAACAGCAGGCGGATGGTGGTCACTGTGGCTAGTCGACGTGAAATATAAAAACTTGCGAGATGTCCAATAATTGACTAGTCTATTCAACCCCTAGTCTAGAGCAGGGTACCCAATATGTCGATCGTGATCTACTGGTCATTACAAAGGTATTATGGGTAGATCGCATTTAAAAAAATAGATGTCTGCCTATTATCCATCCTCACTATGAAATTTGTCACTTGACTAACATATGGGGCAGTCAGTCTGAAACCGAAGGTTTCTGAATCCAGGTCACAGAGTGGGCATTTTTTGGGGAACCCTCCACGGAGGAGTGAAATGCACTGCAAGTGTGAAGTTGGACATGCGGACTACAGGCGGCTGCAGTGAGTTTTGTGCTGCTCACCCTTTTTCAGAGTCAGAGTCAGAGATTCTTTATTGTCATTCACACCACATGTGGTACATGTGATGAAACGAGGTTATGTTCACAGGGTCCCAGTTACATCCAACAATAAAATGTAAAAGAAAAACAGTAATAACATCTAAGATATGAACTAA
>JARVGQ010000672.1:12053845-12069269 GCA_031762355.1 Hypsolebias martinsi | reverse complement strand
TGACGTCATTGTTTTAGCTTAGGTCCTACTCGGAACATAAAATTAGAAAAGATAAATAAATTCACAGACTTTTTTTTTTTAGCCGACAGAACGAGAAAAATATAGTTGTATAGGTATAAAAAAATTAATACCTCGTCAGATGACATTTACTACTTTTTAATACTTCTTAATGGCCGTAATTTGTGTTAATTTTATTTACAACCTTTTAATACCTTTTACAACCCCGCGGATACCCTGTTATACGCCAAAGCAACGTATTTATGGATTTTTCCACTTTATCAGACATATTTGGACTGATGTGACTTATAAGGTGTTGCGACATGTACGGCGGAAAATACAGTACCCAACAATATATACAAAACATTGCCACAGTGTATGTGTGACATTAATTACTGTATATTACCTTTCCATTTTTGCAGATGTAATCGAAGAGCTCCCCACCAGACACATACTCCATGACCATGAAGATATCTGTGGGGGTGCTAATAACTTGATATCTGCATCAACAACAAAAAAAAAAGAGATAAAAATCTTAACAGCTCAGGAAATCAACTCAGCGAAAACAGCTCATATGGCAAACACTTATTCAATCACACATTCAAAAAGAAGGAATGACTCATCAAAATTAGCACATACTCAGTATGATCAACAGGAAAAGGGAACAGCCACTTTATGTGGGTGTTTGTTTCATCTTAGGCATGTCCTAACTTCACTTTTTCACCAAACGACGTATGATGGAATGTACTTGTTCAGAAATTACTACATGCACTCGACACAAGTTAATCCGCAATGTAATTCCGTGCAGAACCCATCCAATAAGATCTAAACCAACAACTAAAAGTACATTTCTCCCTTTTTCTACTTTTATCAGTCACCGACAGATGAAAAGGAGCACAGACACATGCAAATGAGCTGGTTGCTTTATGCAAATTGTTGTGCTTCTAATCCATATGAAGGAAGTGCATCACAGAAAAAAACATCTTGTTACTTTAAAGATTCTGAGATACAATTTGTATCTCAGAATCTTTACCTTTAGAATGTACTTTTGTGTAAAATGTAAATCTGGAGTAAATCACAGTACTGATATGTATTCAATATGTGCGTATGGTCATGTTGCTAGAAGACGTAAATAATCTGATCTCCTTCTCAAAGATGCAAAATCTAAACAAAATGGCACCTGCAACATTGCTGCATTTGTAAACAGGGTTATTCACAGTTCAAGAGCAATCCAGATGTCAACATCTGACAACAGCTGTAGAAAAGAATCTTAATGAGACCAATTCCACTGTGCAATAAATACAGCAAGGTAGAAAGTTTTTTTTAGACTGAATTGACTTTTTTTTTGCTGTATCACAAAAAGTTCTACTTTTGACATTTTTTTAAAGAACAGCTAAACTCTGAGCATAAAGGTAACCAGCTGACAACAATTACAGCCAAGTGCAGGTTCATTTTAAAGTTCAGGAGCTAAATCGCTCATCAAACCAACAAAAAAATCCAGTTCAAGAGGGGTTAGACATACACAGCAGCTGTGATGACAGAGGATGATGAACTCCATCAGCATTCAGGCGTCACAATTTAACTTTGCACACTAATACACAGAACAGATGCATTTATTCAAGCAGATTATGAAGGTAATAGAGATTATGTACTGCTTAGTACTTCTTAGTGTGTACAGTTCAGATTGGAAGCATTTCTGAAGACTAGCAGCTGGAAAAGTTACTGCAAACTAGATGCTTTAATTCAAAATAAGTCTGATTAGGTTCAAGTTCTTGATTTCATATGACTAAAACAAAGTGACTCTTTCCTTGAATCATAGAAAAATAGAAAATTAAAAACTAGCTACAATTAAACTATTGTTACATAAATCTGATGATTGTTAGTGAGAACTAAATTAAAGAAAGAAATGATTCAAAAACAATCACATAATTAAATAACTACAGATCTGTGTTTTGACAGTAAAATACAACTATAACATGTCCACATATAAAAGAACAAAACTGAATATTTAGAAAAAAGTAACTTGCACTTGTATAACATTTTGTCCATATCGTGATAAAGCATGCAGCACTTTTGCCTTTTCAATTCTGTTTTAATACTTTGCAAACAAAGCACCAAGCTGCAACCAGTGACCCTGCTCTTTGTCCTGAACCATTAAAAGAACAGGACTCAATGTTAGAAAACAAATCAGGAGCACAAGTATGAAATGACAGTGTTGCTCTGATCCAACCAACGCACAACTGCCTTGATTAATGGTTAACTTACAAGTAATTCAACTTGTAGCAAGTCTGAAGGAACAGAAGGAGCTGCTACGTTTGTTGCGAGGCTAAACGTGCACCGACTCAGTGGTGTGTGCACCTTGTCAGAGGAGATCGGCCTCTTTTAGACATCTCACACTCTAAGTTTACATTCTTGTGCACGCTTGACATGGAGCTGATGTTCAGGAGATCGGCCACACCCCCTCCTCCTCCCGTAACTGTGGCCCTGAGCCTGGGAACGCTCAAACACCAGGCAGGAAGTACCTCAGCAATCATCTAGATCAGTGTTTCCTTCAACAATTTTGTATCACTGCTGTACGCTGCTGAACAAAGTAAAAATTTCAGCCTAATAGTAGTCAGTACAATTCCCTGGTGCACTTGTGCTATAGTACTGGGCATATTAATGCTAAGTCAGTCCAGACAGCAGCTGTAATAATAGCTCATTCAAAACACATCTGTTATATTTCTGCTTTAGCAGGTCCAGATGTTGTCAGCAACTTAAAATAGGATAGATTAAAAGCTAGGTATCCCATTAATTAATGAACTTCATCATCCTTTGACAAGAAGGAACCAAGTTATAGCTGTTTTGGTCAAGCCTTGTAGATGATGTTAAACTCAATCTCATGCAAGATGCGTTTGTTTTCAGAATTGAGGATGACTCTCAGCTACATCAAACTTTAAATATTTGTAAAACTGACAAAGTTATAGCCATGTTTGCAGTTTCTAATGTTGATTAGCTGTGGTGGGCAGCTTGAATGGGGTTGTAGATGTGCATTTAACAATTACTTTCTGAGAGTTTCAATGAAATCTCTTCAGTGGTTCATATTTTGCTAACAACAGATTAACAAACCCACATGATCAAAACATTATGACCTTTTTTTCATTCAACCTTTATTTATACAGGCTAGTCTCATTGAGCCACCAGGACTCATTTACAAGAGAGACCTATTCCAGACCGAACTTATAAAGTGCAGACAACAAATTTGCTTTTTGCACTTGATTACTGAACTGAAAACTAAGTTGGGTTCACACCAACTCAGCAATAATGCACATTCTTTTAATTAAAGTGAGGCTAAAAATGGGAAACAAAACAGGATAACTCTGCAAAATAAGCAGCAGCCGGTTGGAAACAGACCAGGTCAGACAGCTATCATCCCGATGGATGTTTTTAGAAACGGTCCGTTTCAAAAATCTGGAAATAGCTCAGTGGGTGGCATTAATGTGGCGGCATGGGGATTATGGAGAAGTGAACAGTGTGTAATCTAGTACTTACAGTTTAATTATGTGAGGGTGCCTGAAAAGCTTCAGGTTCTGGATCTCCCGGCGAATTTTTCCCACCACGTCCAAGCTGCGGATCTTCTGCCGGTTCAAGATCTTCACTGCCACTTGGTGCTTGGTGAGTTCATGCTGGCCCACTGCAGGACGAAGCGACGAAAGCATTAATAATGCAAAGCAAACAAAGTCACGAAGAGCGAGCAAACAACGCTTTGAACTGTCATTTTTAGATTTATACTCTCATGTTAGCTGCATGTGGCGGGCAGTGAACAACAACTATGTTTATAAATATGTCACTATCAGCCTGTCAAGTTAAAAGTCCAAAGTTCACATTCCTTTTAGCTTTTTTCCATAGCTCTACAACAAATCCAGAGGGAAACATCAGCATGCCGTGTGGTGAAAGAGGGCCTTCAGCGTGGCAAATCAGATGCCAAATGCATTCAGAACCAACACATTAAAGCACATTTAGCTGTTACTTTTCAGAAGAGAGCTTGAAAATGTCTTCACATTCATCCAAAACAAAGATGGGGACAGGGAAAAAGTATGCAAACAAAACAAAGTCATGTTTGAACAAGGCTCACCCTATCTTTAGAAATACTTCCTTAAATAAAGATGTATTATGTGGAAAACAGTATCGCTCCCACTTGGGAGGTATTAAGCAGCAGCGGAGGGTTTTATCAGCACAGATGGTGAAATATTGAATCTGCAGCACTCAGAACCATTATATGAAAGGGCACCAACTGCAATGAGCTGAGGCTGTTTTCCCCTTCAACAACAAATAGCACGAGTGCAGGAGACAGATGAGTCACTGGAAAATGAGTGTAAACACAAGCAGTGGTTCAAAGGGGAGCTAGCTTAGGCACAAAATCATGTTTCCACGAGGCAAAACATTTAAAATAACAATTAAAAAAAAGTACTCAGCCAAACAAAAATGTGTTAATGACCCCTTGAGTTCGTCCAAACTCTGTTCAAAGTATCACAGCTGAAAGCCAAAACACCCCTCGACTTTATGACAGAAGCTGAGGGAAAATGTATCCTTAATTTTCACAGAAAACAGAGAAACTAGCGCCAACACCAGTCAGAAAAGTTGATCTCCAAGTGTCTGGACAGACTTGTAGCTCGCACAGGCCAGTTAACAGTCACAGTGCCGACCATGCTAACTAGTATTGTTAGAATACTTTAATAAAATAAAAACAAATATCACCAGGTGCACCGTGTTGTGCTGCTAAATAGCTCTGTCGAGTTTAGTTATTTAGAAATAAATTAAATAAATAGCATGACAACATGTGTTGTTCCTGTCTTGGCGACAATTTAGGGGAGGCTAAGTTAGCGGCTAAGCTAAAAAGCGCCACCATGTTTCAGCTGGCAGGATGTACCGACAGTTACCTTTAACCTTTCCGAACGTCCCCACTCCGAGCGTGTCCCCGAGAATGTAATGTCCGATTTTAACTCGTCCTTCGTGTTTCTGTTTATCCGTCGCCATCTTCCCGCAGCCGCGTTTCTCTGCCGGGGTTTAGCTAGCTGCAGGCGGAAACGGAGAGAACTCAAGCCCTGCGTGTGCGCGTCTCTCCGGCGGCCGTCTAGCGGCTCCGCTCCGTACGGAGAGTGTGGAACGCGCCCCGGCTTGTGCGTGATTCGTCAAAAGCGTGGTAGACGTAAAACGTTGCCTTCATAGACACGCAGAGAGCTCGGAAATATTGGAAACGATCGTGAAAGTCACTTTCTTAACAGTGTATTTCTTTAATTGGCATTATTGATTAAAGTGCGTAACTTTGCTTTGCAATGTACTTTTTTTATAGTACAAATTATCAAGTGTTTCGCTCTACTAGTATATTTCCAAACATTGCCATTAATACTGACAGTTTACCATTATCTGACCTGACTTTCGTATTTCCGTTTTTTACCCAACGCCACACTGTGAACATGGAGACATTGGCTGTTAAACTTGAATCGAAAATAATATTTTTGAGTGCATAATTTGAAGTGGATGTACGTAAATGATTTTATTGTTACCTCTAAATTTGATTACTAACATAAGGTTGTCAGTTCTTGAAATATATATTAAAATACTATTTTGGAAAAGCTTCATCAACTCATCAATTTTATTGTTCTAACGCCCTGTTTATTTTAAGTGATATTCTTGTTGAACACGTCAAATATAACATTTAAGTTATTATGTAAGTTCAAAAGAACAAGCACTTCACATTCAAATAAATCTAATTTATCTTTCTGTTGATCTAAAAACAAAACAAAACAAAAAAATGTATTGCTAGGTCACACACTGATGGCAAATGTGCGAGAAAGCAGTGCATTGTTTTTATTTGTTAATCTTTGTTTACAATGTTTGCATGTGTGTATTTTGACAGAAGAACCACAGCTCTGTCAGAGCTCCAACATAAAGGTTGATCTATAATCCACACTATTCAAACTTCACTCATTTACCACAAAGAAAATGCAAACACTAGAAAACGCAAAAATAATCACAGCTAAATCCATCCATCCATCCATCCATCCATCCATCCATCCATCCATCCATCCATCCATCCATCCATCCATCCACTATCTTTACCCACTTTGACCCATTTTGGGTCAAGGGGGTTGCCAGTGCCCATTTCCAGCAATCAGTGTGCGAGGGGCGGGGTCCACCCTGGACATGTCTCCAGTCCATCACAGGGACACATGGAGACAAACAACCATTCGCTCTTTCACACAAACACATAGGGACAATTAGAGTTACCATTCAGTCCAGCATGTATGTTTTTGGTCTGTGGGAGGAAACCGGAGTATCCGGAGAAATCTCACGCATGCACAGAGAGAACATGCAAACTCCACCCAGAGGGGTCCCCTAGACTGGGATTTGAACCGGCAACCTTCTCGTTGAAGGAAGGGCAGCAGCTATACCAGTTGCACCACCATGCTGCCTGCAGCTGAATCCATAAATCACATTTACATCGGCTGCTGTGTTGACTGTGGTAAGTAATTTTTAACTTAAATTTCATAACTGACTTTACCCTGATCGTTACTATAATGCCAAAGTTTGAAAGACAAAAAAAAAAAAAAAAATTACAAAGACTGAGTAGAAAATTTAGAAAAAACAAACAAACAACATTTGTAAAGCAGTCAATAAATCCTATTTGCTTTTAAGATAAAAGGGATCTTGTTGCAGTATTTTACATGTTAGCATACAATCTGCAAAACGATGTTTGGATGTGTTTCAATGTATACATAATGTATGCATATGTCATTTATTATATTTAGATGATATTTTTAGAGGGTGCAGGGAGAATGTGTGAGAAACTGTACCACATCAGACAAGTACGACTTCTCAGTTATGTTTTAAACATTGAATTTTAAACATACTCAGTGGATATGTTTAATTATTTTTTACTAATTCATGCATTCATATTTTATTACACACCTGTCCTAAGACAGGATGCATTGTGGTATGGTGCCATCCATTTGTCTGTCTGTGGACAATTACTTGTCTAAATGAATAAACCTTTCACATGGAAATGTCAAACTGCACAGCTGGACACGTCATGCGTCAGGAAAGATCCCAAGAGATTTCATAGTCACAGAGGTCAAAGGTCACATGCAACCCTTTTGTTAAAACCTTGTTTATTCTCCAGTTTGACGTCAGAGTAACATAAACACGTCAAACACTTGGTCCCCTATTTGCTTATCCATTAAACAGGACACAAATGTTTATTGAAAATGTAATTAGACTATGGCTCCACTTTGGATTTTATTTTGAAGACCACTTCCATCGATGAAATCTCGAGTGGTATTGGTGAAATCTACTTCCCCCACCTTCAAACGGTTTGGATGTATCAACAGTTGAGTTGTTCACATTAATCTGATAGCTGCAGTTACACGTTCATATTCTTTAATTGAACTGTACACCATGGACAACATCATTATCAGTCTAAATGACCTTTCGCCCCACCACTGTATACCATATTTTCCGGACTATACGTCACACTATTTTTCATGGTTTGGCCAGTCCTGTGACTTATTGTCCGAAGCGACGTACAAAGTATATACACTGTACATTTTTTCCCCTATTCATGATGCAGTTTTTGACTGATGCATTACATGTTCATTCACTAGGCTTTTGACAACTATATGTTGTTCCTCTACCGCTATGTGGATTGAGAATGGTGAATTTACCGGTATTGCTTGTTGGACTCGTTGGCATGTTGTGTTCATTAAGCCTGTTCAGGATACCAGGTATGTTCCGTGTTATTGTTATTTCAGATTAAATTTCTGCTCTTGCACTTTGTGAAATACACTTCTAGATAAATTCGACATACTCTGAAGTGACTTATAGTGCAGAAAATATGGTACGTGATATACTGTACACATGAACTCAGGATTCTTGAGGGAAGGAATTGATGCTTTGGATTTGTTTTACTCTGATAAATAAATGGGTGTATCACGCACAGGTGGCAGATTCCACAGCCCAGTCTGCATATCTGTAATTCTTAGTAAACTTACACATGTTGTCACATCTATGTGCGTTTTAGGAGAATACATTGCCTCTTACTTTTAATTAACTTATGGAATGTGTAACAGGGACTTGTCATCAGAGACCTGGGAGCTGCAGCCCCTTCAGAGCCTTAAAGCAATCGACCAGGTTTGGCTTTTTTTTTTTTTTTTTTGTACCAGTCAGCATCTTTGCAGTAGCATTTTTAACCTTTTTTTGCAGGTGAGTTATTTAAGATTTGAAGACCTCAACCAGAATAAGCTAAAAAGTGTAAAACCAAAGCATTGATCACTGCAGAAGAATAAAAATCAGAAAAACAATCAAAGCCAAAAGTCATGGAAAGTCTAAATACATATTTAGTTTTATTTTTGAAAGAATGGATTCAGATTTAACATAAAGATTGATCAACATGATCAGGAACAGTACTGTGGCTGTTGAGGATCTAATCAACATGGTTGGGCCATTCATTGTAAAAGAAGAGGACTTTAAAATGAAATAAAAAACGTCTGGTTAACAGACACTTTTCCTTTGTGTCCAACAGATGGCATTATAGAATCATTAAAACAAAACCATAGAGTTAAATCAGGCAAAACAAATTTAGAAACGTTTGTGCAGATTAATTTAAATATAGATTGTGTAACTTCTGGAAATAATCCAATCTTACCGAGATTAAATAACTTGAATACCTCAGAAAAAGTGAAGTTTTGACACCGAATAGAGATTAAGTAGAACACAATGGAAGAAGTTTGAAACATTTGGGCTGAAAAGGCCCAGTGATGCCGTCATTGGCAGGATTTTTTTAAGCACTCAGAGCTTCCTGACAGTTTATCACATGCAACAGTGGTTGCCTTTTTAATTACTAAGGAGTTTATTATAATCCGAGCTATACAGTACCTGCTGCTCATTAAGAGTCCTGCTCATTAACCTCACAACAACTGCTGTCCCAAATGAGAAGCAAAACTCACACAGCCCTCAGGTCTTGAACAAATTACCATATTTTTCAGACTATAAGGTGCACTTAAAATCCTCAAATTTTCTCAAAAATCAACAGTGAGCCTTATAATCTGGTGCACATTAAGTTTTAATTCTGGTTGTGCTTACTGACCTGAACCGATTTTATGTGGTTATTGTGAATGAGTTGAATAAAGTTTGACTTCAGTTTCGCTTAATGAGCCTTATAATCCGAAAAATACAAGAGGCTGAAGTCAAATTAAAAGAACTACTGCAATTTATTTTCAGAGAAACATTTATTGCTGAAGTTTATACAAACGCAGTGAGTGAAACCTTATGACATAAAAACAGTGACAGTTACAAATGTAGACATTTGATAGTGTTTATGGTTTGTAATGTGCAGCTTGAGGTTTGTAAAATGCAGCAGTTTCACAGGAACGAGTTGGCACACAGCTGCCTACAATGAACTATCATTTTTCAACACAACCCTTAACTGGTAACATTTACCTTCCAGGACAGAAACTGGGCTTAAAATGGGAATGTCCATAAATATTTCACAATTCAAACTAGTGTTTTAACTTCTTGATTAGTAAAAGGAAAGTTTATAGCTTTAGAAGTGGATTCAGTGGAAAAGTTATCTTGTTGAACGTTCTTTAAACGACCTGTTTGAAAAAAGGCTTGAATTCTGACTGTTTTGGGTTGTTTCCGTTTTCCATGTACAGTAGATCATGCATCAGTAACATATGGCCCAAGAGAAAAAGTGACCCTGGAACAATCTCCATCTGGCCCCAAATATCCCTAACTGCAAAGAAAGCAACTTCAAAATATGTTGATGAAAACATGCATTATATTAATGAAGCTTAAGGAAATCTAAATTAAATATCATTAAACATATATCTAAAACTTTTGGATTAAGATGGGCCAAAACATTTTTTTTTTCCTGGTAATACATTGCATTTCCAGAAATAGACTGAATCTTAGGACTAAAAAAAAAAAAATGCAGACCTAACATTTTTCTTTGCATGAGATAACACATGTTGCAAAAAAGCCAGTTTAAGTAATGTTTTATAATCATGTGGTGAGGAAACATTTTTACCAAGCATGCTACCTATGCTAAAAAAATAAATACAAAAAAGAAACCTCTTCTATTCATTCAACCTTTATTTATACAGGCTAGCCTTGTTAATTATCCGTCTTTAAGAAAATGTATTTTCCAAATCACTATGCAGCCCTTTGACTGCTTTAAATAACTATATGGCCCACTGGAAACAAAACGTTGACCACCTGGTGTCAATCAAGTCATTTCTAGAAACAGTGCCATCTTTATAAAAGATCATTTTTAAAAATTACAATTGTTCTGGAAAAAGACTGTTTCTGTGTGGACAAGACCCACAACAGGGAAGATGCTTACAAGGTTTCAACAGAACCCCAATTCCAAAAAGATCAGAACTATCTCTTTAAGGTGGATTTAAATGTGCCTAATCAGTGCTTTATGAAGTCAACGGGCCAGTGTTAGAAAACTTTAATGCCTTTGGTGTCAAACATTTTACACTTCAACACTAAACGGTCACATTCCTACAAGACTACAAATAAACAAGAATGTAAACCATGTTGGGTGGAGAAGTACCAATCGCACAACAGTTAGTGTAACTTATAGGAACATTACAATAAACATGAATACAGAGGCACAAATGACAGAAATATGACCAGAAATAATAATAAAAAAAAAATAAAAATAAAATAAACAAAAATGGCTGATAAAATAGCAAGAAGCCCCCATGACCCAAAATGGAAGTGGGTAAAAGATAATGGATGGAAAATAGCAAGAAAAACAACAGTATTCTTCCAGACAACACTTGCAGTGATGTAAAATAGTGACTGAATTGGGGAAACACAGAAACTACATTAACACCCCCACCCCCACCCCCAAAAAAGAAATGTCAAAAATTAAAACCCCTTTCAGTTCAATACATGTGATTAACACCACCTCATCAAATATATACATTTAAAAAAACATTTATAGGGATCAAGTTAAAACGACTTGAACAGAATGTTGGTGCTCTTCAACCTTCCATCTTCTACAGTATCTGCAAGTTGAGGCACTTGAAAAGAATACGATTGTACTTCATGTAGTGTACGCACGCCAATAACTCAAACTCTATTCAGAAAGGGCAGGCGCTTCACCTCAGACCTAAAAACTGTGTCAAACCAGCTCATCTTCAAGCCACAAACTTTTAGTGCTAAAGTTTAAAAGCAATCTCCTCCTTTCACACAAATGAGAGCAAATACTGTATTCTAAAAAGCAGCTCAGTACACTAAATTATTGACTCACAATCTGAATGAGTTCTTCAGGGTCTGATGATCCAGTTAATATTGGATGGACCTGCATCTTCTGGCACTGGTCTAATAGTATTCATGTAAAACTACTGAGAATGTTTGGAAAACTCCCTTTTGTGTAATTCTCCAAAAAAAAGTGTCCAACTCACACATGATTAATTCAGATATCTCCTAAAAATCTATAGAAAAGACAGAAAAGCAGCTTGTGCAGAGTTATGAGTTGTCCCTTAAAATATAACCATGAAACGCTTAGTAAAAAATGTAACTTAGTCTGATTACATGAACAACTATCACTGCTACATTTGATTTAAAGGGAAACAAACATAAATAATATTCACAGTCAGACATCATTTAGTGAGTTTTCGGCTCAAGTCTTCCAAAATGACGAAAACCTTACACACGTCAAATATTCACAAAGTATCCTCCTGGACCCCTGGTCCCACAGTCATACTTCACTTGCTGCTCCACATATTCACGGATGGCCCCTCTGATCCACAGTCTGGAGACTGGTGCTGAAGCTTAAGGCAGGCTGGCAATGTCCCGCTTCGGAGGAGGTCCATCTGGCTTGCAGGGGGTGCCGTTGGCTTTATCTTCAAAAATTAAAACTCTGAGGAGAAAGAACCGTAAATGATGTCAAATTCAAAAGGCAATGTTTTACGTACATCCATATGTGACATAAGCACATTTATGAGGTTTGTGCTTGTACATGGTCAGTAAAGATTGCGTCTTTGCTGTAGAGACCCGAAAGATGTGGAACAGTCTGACATTCTGGATCAAGTGCCCCCTCTGTTAAAAGGTTTTAGCCTAAGACATATTTTATTTAGCTTTGCAGTCATTTTGTCATTTTTCTTCCTTTTGGTGCCTTTTTTCTGGACGTCTGAGCAACAAAACCTTCTCTGAGTGAACTTTGTTCAATATTCCTTGAAAATAACTGATTTAGATTTATTGCTTGGTGTGTCAATTTCTAAATGACAATAAAATAGACCATTTCACTTCATACTACTACTACTACTACGACTTAATACTACTACTTACCACTACCACTTACTATTTATAACACCACTACCACCAACAACACCACTATCAGCACCACCACTACCAACACAACCACCAACACCACTACCACCACCAACAACACCACTATCAGCACCACCACTACCAACACAACCACAACCACCAACACAACTACCACCACCAACAACACCACCACCAACAATGCCAACACAACCACCAACACCACCAAGACCATCAACACCAACACTTCAATTATAAAACCATTTAAAACAACCACAGCTGCAACAAAGTGCTGTACACATCAAATCAAAAAAGTTTAAACACATAAAAAAATAAAACTGTTAAAACATTAAGATAAATAAAAACAATAAAAACAGTGCAGAGAAAATTCAGTCTGTGCTAAAAGCCAGGGAGTAAAAATGTGTTTCTAAAATAATTTTTAAAATGGACAGTGAAGGAGCTCGTCTGATAGGAAGAGGGAGATCGTTAAACAGTCTTGGAGCATCTACAGCTAAAGTTCTGTCCCCTGATTTAAAACAATACTGATGAGGAAAAGAACACGGCAGAAACTAAAAGATCTTTAAAAATCAAAACGGAAATATTGTTTATCTATGATGCTTTGCACAAAACAATTATACTAAATTATACAAAATTTAATTAAATTTGGACCAATTTTTATATCATAAAATGAAGTAACTCAGCGGGTAACATGGAAAATAATTGAAGGCAAATTAAAGCAATTTGGACAACAACAACAAAAAAAAAAAAAAAAAAAAGGGGGGGTGCTTTAAAAACAGTACACTGATTAATGCAAAAAGCCATATTTAGTCTGTTAGAAGTGAAAGGGATTTGGGAGTGGGCGGGTAGTTAGTGGTTTATACTGTCTGACAGGAGCTATTTAGAGCAAATGCCTGTCTTTAATTTCCTTTTCAAGAAAACTCTGAAGCTCCCCTAAGCTCATAAGAAGCAATGATCCCACTGAGGAATCACATAGGAACTACAACACGCCGGCAAACACTTTCACTTGATTGTGTTTCCCTCTCTCCCCTTAGTGCAGATGGCTGACCCCGTGTGATCACAACTGATGGACTGGCTGATGTTTTACACAGTGTTAGTTGTGCAGTACAACCAAAAGCTGACCAAGATACTAATCAGAACCAGGATGTACTCACAAAGAGTGATATAGTGCAGCATGTACTTGGGCCTTGTTACTCGTTTCTACTTGTAGCCTCAGTTGTCATTTAAAAGCCTGTGTGATCGAACGACAAGAACTGCATCTGCTGCCCAAATACTAACCGAGCCCAACTGTAGAGCCTGACCTAGATAGTTTTTCCTCTAATGGAGACAACAAACAAAACAAACAAACAAACAAACAAATCAATTCTTGCCCTGTGGAAAGGCTGTGAAGAACAATTTTCTACCTCTGCTTCGCCCTCTCATTTCCTCTCCCAGAAGACAAAACCAGTGCCGCTAAAGAAAGTCTTTAGAGACACTGACACAGTGAGCTGTGATTAAAACAATAAAAATAACTGCACTGATACCATGTGACATGGTGACAACTTCATGTGCATTGATGAGGTGTGGAACTAAGAGTTCACATCACTTTCCTGGTGAAAATGATGTGAGCAAACAGCACTTATGAACTGTGGCGATTATCTGCCTGGACTCTCACCAAGTGGGCAAGATTAGCAGGAGGAAATGAAACGGTTATAAATAGCATGCTGTGGGATTACAGATACACTTTCAAAATGACTGAAGGTAAAACAGGAAAAGTTTAGCATTCTGCTACATTTTGCTGGGATTATGGGATTTGTCTGTGGTCTGGCTAGCTCAGCTCAGGCAGCAGCCACGCCGACTCCAGCTCCTGCAAGCTGACCCAGTGCAAGGCTGCTTTAAAAGGCTTACAGCAGCTCCATTAACCCATTATACAACATGTACAAAACAGGCCCTTATGCACCACAAATTACTTAAAAAGCAACAACACAGTCAAAAGACATCCATTTTCATTTTGGAGGATGAAATCACTGATGAGCTTTGTTCTTTGTTGGCGCTTCATGACTTTTACTTGTTAATCAGCCTATAATCAGTTACATAAGCTCATGATCCAAGATAAAGATGAGTGTAATCTATGGATAGGCTGTGTAAACGTGTTTCCATGGTGACTGATGTAGCCAGTGTGCAGTGACGTCACTGCTCGTCACCTCTGAGCTCCCTGCTGATGGACGAATCAGCGGGTTCACAAACATCCCTCTCACGTATATGAACGTAGAAACTGAACCAGACGACGAGTTACAGCCTGTAGACATGCAGAATGTAGAAACACATTCACTTACAGTTTGAGCACGGCGGAGCGTTTGCCCAGCATCATTTTGACAAAGTCTCTGTAGTTGATAGTGTTGCTGCTGTCGCCGGTCACCTCAACCATCATTTTCTTTAACTCCAAATGCGTCTTGGGCACCCCCAACTTCTCCATCATCCGCTTCATTCCCATCATATCTGTCACAAAGTGAAGGCAACAGTGTCATCAATAAAAAAATTAAAAAGGCAGAAGATAATTTACTATGCTAACTTGTGAAATTACTGCACAACAAAACAAAGTATTAATTATCATAAGTTTTCATGAAGTATTTTTACTTCTTTATGACACATGGTAAAGCATCAAATGAGGCAGAAGCATAGTTTTCTTTTCATAACTGGGAGAAACTATCTTAAGTTCAACTTTTTTGGGAGGAAAAAAAGGCATAATCTGATAAATAAATTAAACATGTTACTGTGCATTTTCCAGCATCGTTAGTGTTGCATTAGTGGTGTAGGTGCCATTAATTACAACTTTAGTTAGCTGCAAATCCACAGTTCTGTTTGACCAAACAGAATGTGATCCATGACTCTGCATGAGGACGATGCATCTCCATGAGGTCATTATTAATAACAAGGCATGAGTCACTCTCCTCATCTCAATGTTATGTTGCATCATTTTTTTCTCCAGACAGGAGTTATGCAGGCAAAAAAAAAAAAAAAAAAAAAAAAAAAAAAAAAAAAAAAAAAAAAAAAAAAAAAAAAAAAAAAAAAAATTAAAAAAAAAAAAAAAAAAAAAAAAAAAAAAAAA
>JARVGQ010000672.1:12032819-12045333 GCA_031762355.1 Hypsolebias martinsi | reverse complement strand
ATGTCTTTCCCATAATGCTTAGCGGTATATTAGTGTTCTGGCTGCACCATGAGTGAGATGGACGTCTGTGTTATACATGTGCATCTTGTGTGCTGTTAAAGGTTGGATGTCTCCTGAGCATGTATCAAGGTGTTTCCAGTTGTCAGGCTCAGAGTGTGTTCAATGTGTTTTACTCACACATTGTTGAAGATTGTAGTCTGAAGCCAACATGCATAACGGATCGGAAATATCGGCAGGATGGATCAGATAATCCGATATGTAAATTATGCTGGTATCAGAGGCCGATACCCATACTGGATCGGATCGGCCCCATCCCTAAAAACTAGTTTGCAATCATTTGTTCCAGTATTAGAGGCTCTGCAGTAAACTTTAGATTCTAACACAATTAGTTCAAAGTGTTAAAAATAATGACCACAAAATATGTTAAAAAGAATATTCACAGTTTGGGTTATGGCAAAAACCCATAAATCAATCAAATTAACCAAATCATTTACAGAGTTCATCCAACTAATGAATAATAAAAAAAAAAACTTGCTGCAATATACATGCCAGACAAGATAAATACTGATGTAAATCAGTCAATAAACAAGTAGGAATATTGAGCTCTGGGTCACTAGGACAGTATGAAGGGGAAAATGAGGAAAAGCACAGCAAGCCTCACAGGATCTGGTTGCCTGACCTCTTTCTGTTTATAAATTATTGCTCCATTTCCTCCAGCAAGCCTACACTAAGTAGGACACTGTAGCATTTTTCTCATTTTCAAGATTTGCACCCCTTGTTATACATATTAAACAGCCATATGTCACTCTGTCAATGAACATAACAGAAAACTCTACACTTGACAATCTTAACATCCATCCATTTCTTTTAGACAGCTGGGAAATGAAAAGTGCTTGCAAATTGTGAAACTATTTTACAGTAATTAGTTTGCAACAATATTTTCTCAGCTCCCAGGAGCTTCACAGTTTACTCAGCCAGGTTCTGAATATTGAAACAACAAGCGGAGGAACGCCCCAGCACATTCCTCTCGGGCCACTGAGGACGTGGCCCTGCAAACGTTTTAGAAATCAAAGCAGTCCATGTTTCCCACAGACAAACAAAATGCTCATGACTAAAACGTTTGTGGGTGAGCAGTTTGCAACAACAAAAAAAAAAAATGCTAAAAGTGGAACAAAAAACAATGCACACTCAAAAAGACAATGAGGATGGTATATAACAAAGCAAACGAGGAGAAAACTGGATTTACTCACTCTTCAAGCCTTCCAGTTTTTCAGCAAGGCCCTCCTCATCTCTGTATTTCTGGTCCTCCAGGTATTCCTGAGAAGGATGAAGAGGACTGACACTGATCAAACTGAAAACAGGGTTTTCACAGTACAGTATCCTGATACATGCTCAATAATCCAGGTAGAAAATCTAAAATAAAAAAAGTTAAGTTTGGTCCTTTGGACAGGTTAAAAAAAAATAAAATGTAGAAACGTTTCGTCTTTCATCCGAAATCATCAATCAGTCGTTCTGTCCAGAGGACCAGACTTTAATCATTTTTTAGAGGGTTTTCACAGGTTTTGATGAAAGAAGTTTCTGCATTTCAAATTGAAGGCCCAGCTGAAGGAATGCATACCCACCTCTTTCTTGTGCCGGTTGTATTCTAAGATCCTTTTAAGTTGAGAAATGACGAGTTAACGTCAAAGTTCTTGCTCAATAATCTAAGTAAAAAAAAGCCAGTCCTCTGGATGTTTTTTTTTTTTTTTTTTTTTTTTAACTTCCATCAGTACGAGGAGCCACAACAAACCCAGTCATAGGTTGTTTTCACACCTGATAGTCCAGTAGACTTTGTTTGATTGGGGAGCAATATTCAGAACATTTGTTTACATTTTCATCTGGCGCGGTTTACATTCACACTGCACTGTCAATCGAGCCAGCCTGTTCCCCCACTCGCCTGTGGTGGCGCTGCACCAAGAAACTACTGAAGGAAACAACACAAAAACCTCTGAAGAAGACACTGAGCACAACTTACTTCTGGAAATAAAAACTAAAAATGGAGTGGCGTCAAATTTGAGGTTTTGGGATTTCTGTTTTGTCTGTGGCTCATGTGCCAAACAAACATTTTTCAACAATGGAGTCAGCATGAGCAGAAGATGTTCCACACAAGGCGGCTGAGACAGCTCTGTATGAGGTATGAGAAATGCATGTTTGTAATGGTTGTATTTATCCAGAATGACCTGCACTGTAGTCCACTTCCTGCTTTTGGAGCCGTCCGCTTGCATTCACAACGTATTTGAACAGTACCAGAGTTCACTTCAACCGAAACCTAGGTTTTCAAGCAGACTAAGAGTTCTCTTTTTTGGTCTGCATCAGAGTTTCATTGTGCATTCACACCTCCCCAAAGAAACCAGACGTTCTAGGCAAATGGACTAGAGTTCAATTAAAGCGGATTAAACAGGGCTGGTGTGAATGCACCTTCACATCAACCAGTTTTAAGGTGATCAGATGGTTTCTGGAGTCCGCCCTCTCTGAGGCAGCCATGGCCAAAGGGGTTCAAAACATCAAAGTTCATGCGCAATAAGTTTTTTTTTGTGGTTCCTCAGACTGATGAAGTTTCAACAAAAAGAAACCATCCGGAGGCTCTGACTTAACTTTGTTGGATGGAGTTCATATCTTTGTAAAAACAACAAACAAACAAAAAATTATAATAATAAAGAAAGAAAGAAAGAAAGAAAGAAAGAAAGAAAGAAAGAAAGAAAGAAAGAAAAAGAAAATGCCATGTGATTCTGCAAGATCCTGAGGTATCCATTTGATCTCAAAGTCTGTGTTAGGGATGAACCTCAGCTACTGCCAAACTAAATTAGAGCTCAATATCTGTAACTTTCACTTGAGTTAAGGGTTAAGGTCATTAAACTGTGGCCTTCATGAATATGGTTGGTCTTAATTTAATCCATTAGATGTTCATCTAACGATTACTCTCCAAGAACTTAAAGTTAATCCACTATTTACAGATAGTTTGCAAACATGTCCACACCCACACAAGGGAAACATTATTGCCCACAGAGGTTCATGAGACTCCAGTAGAGTTACTCTGTGTAAAACAAAAGAAGGATGTACATTCTCACTAAGTATTTAAGAACCGAGGTTTCCTGTCAAAATGCTTCATCTGAAATGTGATGCAACATAATTATTCAATATTGGATCTCTCCAAATCATTATGCAATCAATGACTTCACTAACTGGAACACCTCACAGGGGAGGAGAGGAGCCTGAAGGCTACTCTGGTGAAATCATAATGATGCAATATGTTGGGTGGGAGTCATATTGTTTTAAACATTTGTCAAACACATTCTTAGCTCGGGGCTTCTTGGTTATAGCAAAAATTCTGAGAGCTTATTCTGAGCAAAAATTCTGTCTTTAAAATTATACGACAATTATTAAACTAAAAAAGAATCTAAACATTTGTTTCCCTCAAACAGGCGGTATTTTTGATTCAATTTTGAAAGCATCACACTGATAAACAGCTGAAATGCTTTCACATAATGGCTCTAACTCCATCACTTTAGATTAACTAAAGATACACCAACTACCGGTAGGCAGGGAGGAAATTTGGACTTTAAGTAAGTTTGATATCCCTCTTTAGCTTTAGTTTCACCATTTTGATTTAAGCATGGTTATGTGACAGTTTCGTACAAATGATTAAGCCCGACACTCTGACAGGGTTTAGACTTTCATAACCGCTAATGCACTCCTGGTTAAATCGGTGGAATGAAATTAATTGTATGTGTGCAAAATTGGTGAATGTGGGTCATCTCACTTCATAATGCTCTAATGAACAAAATGCTAACAGATTACTGCTACAATAAGGAGGGCTGTGCAGCCTAATGTCACGTGCTGATTTGCAGCTGATGACAGCCACAAGAATAAAGGAGGGAAACAAAGATTATGCAGACATGTAGTTAATCTGTGGGGACTGTCATCTGAGAGAGGAGGCTCAGAGTTAAACAAAGAGCTCATTCAGACACCTGTTCTCCCTCAGAGCAGCAGCTGATCGATATGATCAGAAGAAAACGTCTCCATGTGCGACGTTCAACAAGTATCATGACGCAAATCAATAAAAAGCATTGATATTTTCACAACGGGCAGCTCATGTGAAATGTAAATGGCATTTGGTGAATTAATTGTAAATAAAATAAAATAAAATAAAATAAAAAGCTCTACAGGAAATAGCCATGGATGAGCTGGATCTTCAAAGGGCCGCCGCAGGTTCAAAAACAAGGCCAAGTCAAGTGCGCGCGACCTCATTAACACAAATACCGTTAGAGACGCAGCCCAAAGAAACAAGGACACGGTTCTCACCTGGTTTATCTCCTCCAGTTTTTGCCTTTGCTGCTCCTTCAACAACCCGAAGGCTTTCCCACCTAAATAGAAAAATGATAAAAATGAGGTAATTCCAAATATAAACAAAATAAATATCGACGAAAAAGCCAGTCGGCCTCAGATGCTCTATTGTAAAGACCAAAAGCCTGAGACAAAAGGCGCAGTCTTATCGTGTTTTGTTACCTTGTGCATTTTGACCGGAAGGCATCCTGGACTTTATCTGTGGGGTTTAAAATCCAGAAAAAAAGGAAAGAGAGGCTAAAACATCCGACACAAACCGCTGCCGCTACAGTGCGCCAGGGTATTACCCCTATTTAAACTAGGTTTAACTGGCTGCCCCGCACCTGCGTCAATTACCACGTGACCGCGAGAGAAACATCCGGTGACGCTTTTCAAAATAAACTCACGAGTAAGAGTAGGCTGATTGTTAACTCTAAATTGCCTCTATGTGTGAGTGAGAGAGTGAATGGTTGTTTGTCTCGTTTGTCTCCATGTGGGCCTGTGATGGACTGGAGACCCACCCAGGGTGTAACCCGCCCCTCGCACAGTGATTGCTGCTGGACATGTGCACCGGCGACCCCCCGTGACCCAAAATGGAAGAAGCGGGTAAAAGATAATGGATGGATGGATTGATGGATGGATTTTCAAATACTGCAGTGTCAATAACCTAGTTGTCCACCACTTCACCCCCACCCCCCACAGACACACAGAAGACAGAAGTGTCAATATTTTTTATCGGCCTCTGTCTTAATTTGCTATCACTTTATGGCTTTGTGCCAATAATGCCTCAATATTCTATTCTTTGTTTCTAAATAATGCCAAAATGCCCAAAGGGGTTCACATTTATGGAATTCTTTTCATTTTGTCATTTAAGCCCAGGGCCACCATCAAAGGGTGTCAGAAGGAGAAATGCCCACCCCTATAGATTTCATAGCACCTCCCAGTCCTGTCTCTCTCCTGGACAGTTGGTCCCATTTTCCTGAGTACTGAGATTTTGCTTTGTGTGGATTTTTACTTTTCTCTAACCACTTGGGATAAGTAGACCCTTATAGACATGAGGAGGAAGCAAAGTTTTTGAACAATCAGTGGATGAAGAATTATGTTTAAAAAAGTATCCTTTAAAAAGGACAACAGGTTTCAGCTGAAAAAAAACAAAATACAATACTGTGGTGCTGAAAACCAATGTCTTCATATCAGGATGCAAGGCCTCAGGACTTCATATGCATGTATTTATTATTAACAGTCAAGAGAGAAAAAGACAAAATTGAATGACTGCCCAGTTAGTAAAATCAGGTTTAAACAAACAAACAACAAAATTCTAAAGTCTTCCTATATCAGGTGATTCCCAAAAGCTTTTATTGTAGTACAGTATTTAAACCAGTAGCCATACGGCAAGAGCAGAATAAAATTTCAGAAATTCTACTATTTTGGTGTGATGAAGATTATATGTGGCCCCCATCTGGCCACCTGTTAGAATTATTTCTGTATATGCCCCTGTGATTTTTCGATTAGAAATATCACTGATAAAATATCTCCAAGTTCCTGAGTGATAAATAGCTCTCATTTCATTGAGGGTATTTTCTGAACCTTTATTTTGAAAACATCCAGCCATCCATAATCTTTACTCGCTTCTCGTTTCCGGGTCGCGGGAGCTGCGTGCGTGCACGTCCAGCAGACCAGTGCATGAGAGGCAGGGGACGCTGTGGACTGGATACAAGTCCTTCGCAGGGACACATAGAGACAAATGAGACTCAGATCTAGGGAAAATTTAGGGTTACCAGTGCATGTTGTAGGTCTAAGAGGAAACTGGAGTAGGACATGTGCTCGCGCTCGCCATCGTGTGGAGTTGGACAAAAACTGCACGAGTTCAGGATGTGACGTCTTTTTTTTTTTTTTCTTTTATTTTTTCTTTTTACAGGGATACAGGATGCCAAAAAATATCTATTGCAATAAATAATAATAAAAAAAAAAACTAACAAAACACATTTGTCTGCAATTCAATTGTTTGTCTCAAGCTGGTAAACAATATTTGATTAAAATCACCAGCTCGTGTTAGAATTTGTTGGGGATGACTGACATTAAATTTTATCAATACTGTATACATTATTTCATAATTGAAGCTGAATTATAAATGTAACACCTCAGATGAGTTTATTGACGTTGTGTATCACATTTGGTGAGTTATTGTATAAGTCAATTGGCATGTGTTTTTTTTTGTTGTTGTGAAAAGACAACTTTATTTTGATGTAAAGCGAAAATTTATGTGTAAAACCTATCCATCCATCCATCATCCATCCATCCATCCATCCATCCATCCATCCATCCATCCATCCATCCATCCATCCATCATCTGCTGCTTGTTATGGAATCAGATGGCACAGGCAAAATCTCTACAGGACAATCCAGCTACCTTGTGGAGAAAGCTAATTTTGACCACTCAATATCTCATTCCTGTGGTCACTACCTGTGGCCACAGGTGAGGGTAGGAACATAGACTGACCAATAAGCAGAGAGCTTTGACTCAACTCATCTCCCCCTTCACCACAATGAATCAGCACAGAGTAAGCAAGACTACAGAAGCAGCACAATCTCAAGCCCTATTCTTCCCTCACTTGTGAACACCCAGGAACATTCAAAGCCTTGAGGGACTCAGGGACTATCTCATCCACCCCAGAGCCCTGCTGTTGCAGAGCTTTTCAGTCCCAGTTATGAACAAGCCTGTCTCCAGTCTCCAGACTCAGCTTCCCCCATGGGAGACATGTTGGATGGATTGAGAAGGTCCTCAAAGTATTCCTTCCATCATTTGATGGTATAACTGTTTGCCATCAGCAACACCCCACCTTCACTACTTGTATACAGTACATTGCTTTGGTAAGGCTCTGCATCCCCCGTCTCAGCCTTCAGACGGTTTGCCAGAATCTTCTTTGAGCCTATCTCTCCAAGACCTCATCTCACATACCCGAGACTTTGCTTCATCAACAGCCAGGGCTGCAACCTGCTTGGCCCGCTCATAACCCTTAGCTGAGGCCTCCCTTGACCACCACCAGGTTTGAGGATGGCGGCTAAGACAGGAACTGATAACCTTGTGGCCAAAGCTCAAGTTAGCCGCTTCGACAAAGGTGGTCTGGAACATGCAGAGTTATACAACACACCATGCCATTTTATTTATAGAAAACTTAAGACAGCAACAAGGCCAACCAAAGTGCTGTACAGCAGAATCAAACAAGTAAAGGACACAGTAAAATACACATTGATCCAAATGGATAAAGATAATAACAAATGGCTAACACTGTAGAATACAGACAGGTTAAAACCAAATTACACAGTGTCAAAAGCCAGGGAATAGAAGTGGGTTTTTAAGCAAGACTTAAAAACCGTGAGGGTGGGGACCTGCCTGACATGCACTGGTACAGTAACTCATTCCACAGTCTTGGACCTGCAACAGAGAAGTTTTGCCACCTCTGAGCTTAAGACAGGTTCCTGAAACCAACAGAAGCATTTGATCTGCTGACCTCCGAGAGCGTTGTGGGACATATGGCTGCAGCAGATCAGCGAGATAAGAGGGGGCAGAACTGTTCAGAAATTTAAAAAACATAAAGTAATATTTTGAACTGAATTTGAAAGTGAACCAGGATTCAGTGCAGGGAGGCCAAAACTGGAGTAATGTGCTTTCTTTTGCCCATACCGGTTAAAAATATCTCTGGCTATTTTACTGTTCATCACCTGAAAAACATCACCAGGAAGTAAAATAACTTGAGGAGGGCTAATCTGATGAGATCAGGATAAAAAAAAAATACTAGTTATACCATGTAACTTTACACAAGTACTGTATTTACCAAATATGGCAGTGCTGTTTTCAATCATGGTAAAGTAATTTAATGCAGAGTTAATTTGCCACATCGCTTAACGACAACAACAAAATCTTAACCTTGAAATCGGTGCCAATCGCATCCAATCTTGTGGATCTTTAATGAATGGGTCAGTGGGTTTTTTTCTTCCCAGGTTTAGGTTATAAGTGTTTGTAGAACTAAATATAGATATCACAAAAGCCTTTTATTCTGTATCTGTGGGCCATTCTGTCATATAAGACCTTTTCAAATAAGCTGCTAATTCACAGTTTTAGGGCATACTTGTTATTTCAAAGGTGAACCGTTTTGAGGTGGCCTCAGTTCCACCATATTCATTTGGTGGAAGTGGTTTGAGTATAATAATTTAAAACTAATGTTACCCCTCGCCGACAGGAATATTATTTCCATTATTGCTTGAATGGATTTGCATCAGTGAATATGCGCACACACATGAAACAGCCCTCTGCAGGCAGGGTCTTTATGAAAACTCTACCGGTACATTATTCTTTGGTGTTGAAACTAAAGTACAATTACAAGTAAAGGCTTTCATATTGGAAAGCAGCGCTTCAGAAATCAAAACTTGTGCTGTCCTCTGTACAGAAAAAGTCCATAAGAGTGTTAACAGGTGGCTGCTTCCTCAGATAGTGATGCAGTTAAGGAATGAAACTGAACTAGAACGGACAGAAACCATTTTCAGATGGGAGTGGTTTGGGATTAGAGGATAAAAAACCTACTTTGCAGTAAATACCTTTGGGAAATGGTTTGTGGATTGGTGGTGCACTGATCTACTGTGCAGAGACTTCATCTCGAGGAAAAAAGAAAATATTCTTTGTGTTCTTGCGTTGAGGTTTATTGACAGAGGTTTACTAGCCATAGGCAAACCTGTTTAAACCAGTGGGTGTTCTCTCTGTCGTACTGTCAAGAATATGAGGATAATGTTGCACTTTATTGATGAATTTACTTTGGTAGTGTTATTTCTGTTTTCGCATTCAAACGGAAAACAAAACTGAAGACAACCCCACGAGGATCGTGCATCTTTGGTCTGTGACCAAAAATGTGCAAATCACAGCATTTTCCATTGTCTCCAAACGAATCCTTGAATCTTGTGGACGTCTTGAGGTTGTTGAAAAGCCGTCTCAAAGATTGCAGCCACTCAGTGTTCAACAATTCTTCGTTTGGAAGTGTTTTTGTGTCAAACCAGGAGGACTCTTGTACAAAATGTCCGTTTTTACAATGCCTGTTTCATCTCCTCCGTCTTCAACTGCTTATCTGTAGTTGGATCACAGAGGCAACAGGACCTGGAGAGAAACCCAGACATTCTTCTCCCCAAGGACAGTTTCCAACTCCTTCTGGGGGACCCCGAGGCATTCCCGGACCAAAGAAGATGCACAATCCCTCCAGCAAGTTTTGGGTCTTCCTCAGGGCCTCTTATCAGGGACTTTTCCAGAATTTAACAGTCACTTTCCTGTTTAAATAAAGTGCTGCCGTGTTTGTCCAAATTTCAAAACTGTTTCTTGATGTCTATCAGTTTATATATGTACCGGTTTGCATCTGATATGTATATATAATATTAAAATACGAGCTCAAAATACAAAGTTTTAGTTTTAGCAACAAGCTGCAGCATAAAAAAGTTATAGAATAGCAAATTGAGCTTAAACAGCCTCTGACTAGTTTTATTTTCCCAGCAGCCAGGGTTCACATGGCCCCTTGTTGTTATTCTGTCCCCTGAGATGGGCTGGTCAACAACGCACATCTGCAGGGTCATGGTGTCAAAAAGTATCAAAGCTCTCCTGCTGTGTGAGCAGACAACAGAGCGTTTATGTGGAACAGACATATTGAACCTGACGGGCATTTTTGTGAGAAGTAATAAGAAAAGTGTTTTTCTTTGGTGCACTCAGCTGTTTGAAAAGAACCAGAACGTGAAACGCATTCTGCTGTTTGATGCAAGACAAGCTGAAGACAGTCAGGTGATGTGATCTGACCCTGAGGTGCGTAGGGAGATGGGCTGCAAAAATCATTACACTGAAAAAACAAACAAACAAAAACATATGTATAAATGTTAGCCATACAACTGATTCAATTCAATTTATTTGTTATTCTATGCAAAATGCAAAATAAAATATGTCCCCATGAGATGAGGATTGAGCCACTTATAAACAAATTTGGTGGAACAAAAAAGTATAATTGTTTCCATCAGTCACAACTGTGGATAAGTACTCATAACTAAAATGAAAAAGTTTTATCAAATGAAGTTTAGTCAATCGATGAGCTTAAAAAAAAGAAGCAAATTTACATAAATTAAAGGCCTAACCTTCCTTGAAGAAATGCAAGTTGCCAGCCACCTTACAGAATGCAGATGAAGATGATCTGAAGTTGATAAATGAGGGTAGTTTCTGTCAAACCTTAAAAAAAAAAACATTAAACACATTCTTATGCTCAGAGTATGAGTTGTAAAGGAGCCTCATCTACTACCACACCAATTTAGAGCTTAATATATAAAAAAAAAAAAAAAATGACTGAGTTCAAGTCATTTTAGTGTGGTCTAATATTGATTAGCTGTGGAGGCCATCTTTTAACTGATTGACTGCATATGTTACTGTATTTTCCGGCTTATAAGTCACAGCTTTTTTGCATAGATTTGTCAGTTCTGCGACTTATACGCCAAAGCAACTTATCTATGTGTTTTTTTTCCATAATCATAACACAATTTTTTACTGATGCTTTAAATTTCAAAGAACTGCAAAAGCGAGTCCTCCCGTGTGCGCTCGCTTCACATGGCTGGTGCAGATGGAGAAACGCTGGAGACATAGTGGCTCCGGCCATGATGGATGGAAGGATGGCTGGATGGAAGGATGGATGGATGGCATCGCACCACCCAGGCAATATGAAGCTGTTTTGACCATTAAATAAACACAACGGATCAGGATGACGCATAATAAATGTGACTTATACACGCTTTTTCCTCTTCATTGTGCTTTTTTTGACTGATGTGACTTATACACCGAAAATACGTTTTATGTGTATATCCACTGATTACTTCCTGAAAGATTCATTGATATATGTCCACTGCTACAAGATATTTTCCTAACAGACAAAAAGAGTAGACTCCAACAAAAGTTTTAGGCAAAAATCTTGAATAACAAGAAGCATTTGGAGTTTCTGTTTTGAATGACACTCAGATACAATTACATCAAATTTTAGCCTAATTTCAGAAAAAAACATATGTTTTCTGTTTTTATTGATCAACTATATACTTTGTAATCCATACTAAACTGGGTTAGCTCCAAAAAGATAATCAGTTTTAGAAGCACATTCATTGGTTATTTCCTGAAAATTTCAATAAAATCAGTCCAGTGGTTCACGAGATATTTTGCTATTGGAGAGTCAAAGGTGGCTTGAAATACTGAATGGCATAATTAAAGAAAATATATTACGCAAGCTTTTAGTGCTCCAAACATCTTTTTGGGATCACTCTCAGCTACTACCACACCAACATTTAGCTCAATATTTGTAAAACTGACTGAGTTATCGCCACATTTGTGTTTTTTAAATTCATTTGGCTGTGGCAGCCATCTTTAATCAAACCAACTTAAAATGTTAATCAGTTGTAGCATTACACCCATTAATTATTTTCTGTAAGTTTCATTAAAATTAATCTAGCAGTTCACAAGATATTTTGCTAACAGACAGAGACAGGTAAATCATAAAAAAAAACAAAATAGGTTTTTTTGAATTAAAGTCAAACTGTTATATCAGCAGCATGAAGAAAACATCTCAACCAAACCTTTTTGACACAACCCAATATGTTATTATTATAAATGTAAAAAAAAAAAAAAAGAAGCTAAAACAAAAAGTGCCACATGAGGGCAGCATTGATTTAACCCACAGTCGCCTTTCAGCAAGCCCATCTTTACTGAACACAAAGGCAGCACATAAATAAAAATGAAGGCCAAATAAAACCATCTGAAGTATGTTAAACATGAACAAACCCGAGCTTCATCCTCTTATCTATCCCAAGAGAAAATAAAGCAGATCAGTGTTCAATTATGCTGAGTGATAAATCCCGGGGAGCTTCAAATGTTCAACCACACGTCAGAGATACAAACTCGGTGTGTCAGGGCGATTAGAAGGGCCAGCTCTCGCCGGTTGTTAGTCTGCTGAGAGCGTGTGCTCGATTCACTCTGAGACCTCATGCTGAGTTTTTGAGCTTCCAGAGAGGGATGTCAAGGAACACAGCCGAAGTTCTGTCTGAAGGTCCGTCAGAACCACAAACACTTGTTTGTTTTATTGTAAGGAGAGCAGAG
>JARVGQ010000672.1:11972716-11986826 GCA_031762355.1 Hypsolebias martinsi | reverse complement strand
ATTTTGAACGATTTCGGGAAAACCGGACGGTTAGTTTCGGTTCTGAGCGATTCTCGATTCTCGATGCCCAACCCTACGTAAAACCGACGTAAAAAACAACTTAAAACCGACGTAAACGCGTAACTTGAATAAGGGAGATGTGTCGTAACGTCGAAACGTCGTAAGACGAGACCGTCGTAACCGTAGGACTACCTGTAATCATATACTGTATGTGGAACAAAAATTAAAAATGTCTAAACATAAACCAAAACATTATCTTGTGTTAACCATTAATCAATGTTAATGACTATATTTGACTTAATATCCAATATCCAATATATCATATATCATTTCTAATATGACATATATGACTAATATGACTAATATGACTTATTACTCAGAAGTAACTTGTGCGTTTAGCTCTAGTCTGCCACAGGACATGGAGGATCCACTGATTCATTG
Source organism: Hypsolebias martinsi (assembly GCA_031762355.1). Lineage (NCBI taxonomy): Eukaryota > Metazoa > Chordata > Actinopteri > Cyprinodontiformes > Rivulidae > Hypsolebias > Hypsolebias martinsi. The sequence goes on along the minus strand of JARVGQ010000672.1, from coordinate 11,986,385 downwards.
GTCTTAATTCAGTGCGAGGAACGCATCTTTCATCCAGGTGAGTCAGCGAGTCAAGTTTGTTGTACAACTGGTCTGGAGGATGATGGAAAATGTTTGTGTGAAACAAGAAGATAAAAATTGTTTGCGGGTAGAAAAAAAAAACATCACACTCCAACAGCCTCAAACAGGAAGTTGACCTGAAAAACTGCAGCTTTAAAGAACCTGAAGAACCCAACAAAACCCTCCCATTCTGTCCCAGAGGAGCTCCACCGACTGCCAGAAGTGGCCAGTAGCAATAATCATTGCTGTAAAATTTTTAAAGCCATCAAAATGTTTGTTTTAAAAAATAAATAAAAACAATACGAAAAATTATAAAAGTGTCACATCTACCAACTTTATAAAAATATAATGTTACTTTAGTGTAAATTTTGAAGCGACATAACCACCAATTTACCTTTTTTTTTAACTTAGATTTCTTTCGGCTGCTCCCTTCTTCATCACTTGAAGATAATGGTAATTATTTTTACGCCGGATGTCCTTCCTGACTCAACCACAGACCACCAAGCTACCACAGCCCTCTGTGTGGAGCAGAGAGCTGATATCTAGGGCGTCCATGGGAGCAGATGGTGTGGGTTAAGGGCCTTGCTCAAGGGTCTAGAGTGGAGCAAAGAGGGTGGAGATAGGTGTGGGTGCTTCGCCTATCCCACCCACATTTTGATGTTATTGGTACCGGTAGTTGAACCGGCGAACTTCCCATCACAGACCCACCTTCTCTAACCTCTGCGCCACCACTCCCACCAACCATCAATTTACCTCTAATTGAATACATTTTATTTTAAAAATATTGTGCATTTTTTTAAACTACTGTAGTTGGATTTCAGGATTATAAAGAGCTACTAAAAATAGAAGCGTAAAAACCAGAATTGACCTTCAGTTGTCTTCAGTGGTTGCTAAAAGGTTTCTTTAAAACATATTTAGCGTCAGTCAAGTGTCATTATGGAGTCATTATAGTGTCATTAGCCGCGTTAACATAATTTGATCAGACTGAGTTTAATATTCCTCAAAATAATTCTACAGTTATGTAGATTTTATATCTTTACTGAGCATATCTTTGTCTGCTCAGGTTTTAAATGTAACTCTCACTCTTTTTCTAAATGTGGCCACTTCTAGCTAAAAAAAACCCAACAACTTCAAGCTATTTAAAACTTATTTGATGTCATTACTAAACAATATCCAATCTCTTTTAATCCAGAGACGAACATACAAGTTATATTCACTCATTACCTGTTTCTGGATGGCAGGTCCCATGATGGTGGCAGTTGCAGGGCACACATGTTGAGAGGAGTCCTCTCCTGGGGTCTTCTCGGGTGAATCCCGGTGAGCATCGCTCACAGAACTCGCCTGCAAAGCCTTGAGGACATGAACAAGTCTCCACCCATGGAGCAGGAGGACCGGCTGGACTGGAGGGAACGGAAGCTGAGGTCAGGGTGACCCTGGCAAGCTGCGATGTGTCTGAAGAGCATGGAAGAGAAAGGTGGCATGAGTTTGGACATCAAAGCATGCATGTACAGTTTCATGGGAACGTTTATCCATGGGCACTGGAGAAAATATTATTTTTGCCCTTGTCTGTGTGAGTGTTTATTGTCTGAATAATTAGCTAAATATCTTGTGAACTACTGCATGGATTTTGAGGAGATGCTCAGCTCATTAAGTTTTTACGATCAGTCTAAGAAAAGATGGCCACCACAGCTGAGCAACCAAACAAAACAAATATGGCTATAACTCATTCACTTTGATTAATATTGAGCTAAACCATGGTAGGGTAGTAGCTGGCAGTCAGTTCCATCACATTTTCCAAACAAAACCTCAATATTACTTTAGTCTGCACACAACTTACATTTTCAATGTTCAACCAAAGCAGCTATAATGCATCTCTCAAAAGAAGACAGTCTAAACCTCTGGCTTCAAAGGTCGTAGGCAATACGCAGTTCTTCAAGGAACGCTAGGCTTACATTATTGTTTTTCTTTTTAGCTGTTGGTGTACTGTAAGTGATTTTATTTGAGATAAGAACTGGATACAGCAAATGTCAAATGGTAAATGGACTCTACTTATATAGCGCCTCTCTCTCTTATCACTCAACGTGCTTTACAACACAACCTGTGCCCTCATTTACACGTTCATACAGCACTCTACCAGATCCATACAAAGATTAATCAGAGCTTTATCACATTCATACACTGATGGGACAAACATCAGAGGCAATGAGGGGTTCAGGGACACTTCAGCATGTGACTGTTGGTGGAATTGAACCCCCAACTTTCCCATTGGAGGACAACTGCTCTAACTCAGCCACAGCTGCCCCATAAAAGGAAGCAGTCCAGTAGAGCAAAACGTTAGAAAAGGGGGACAGGAAACTCATGGAGGGCTGTCAAACATGCTGTTCCAGTGTGCTCTAAGGATCTCTCACACTTCTCATGAATAGTGATGGGGGTGGTGGTGGTGGGGGGGGGGTAGGCCATCCTGAACCCAATCCCTCACACCCTTAAGTCTCTGAGCAGCAGCCACACTCCTGGCTGCTTTTTGAGTCTATTGCAACGTCTGCTCTCACTCCAGACATGATTAACTGGATAACTGGATGTCTGGATAGACGGATAACAAGTGTGGATAAGCTCCTGCATAATGATCAGAGTGGAAGGCGCAGTGAGAGGTGAGGAGGAAAAATAAAACAAAGCAGAGGATGAACCCAAGGCTTCTCACAAGTTGTGATCCAGCCGTTCCTTTACCGCTGATGAAACTCACTGCATTTGCACCTCAGAGACATAACCAGCGAACGGGGCTGTCCTCTCCCCTCACCTTGATGAGTTTTAGCCTCTACCCTTTATTCCCTGCATGTTCCTGGTGTCTCTCAGCTCATGCGGTGGGAAATATGTACTTTAAGAACTGCTTCCACCTGTAAAAGTCTATATTTGTGTTAATTAGAAGCGTTTGATTTGGAGCCATGCTGTGTAAGTTTTCTCCATCAATGCTTTTTTTATGAGAAACCTTGTCAGAGCAGTCAGGGTCGTTACTTATGGCTCGCTGAAGCCTGGCAGACTTTTAATGCACCTTCAAACCATTAAATCATTGATTTTTCATAAACGTTCAATATGCCGTACAATGTATAAGAAGCTCAATGACTGTGGCAGAGAGAACGAAGGGTATGGGATGCCGTTTTTAAAGTTATACAGTCAAAAATTACCAGCAGTATTTTGGTGTATTTATTAGCCTTTCATAAGAAAAAAAAAATTCTGGCATATTTTCACCATGTTACACATACATCTATAAATTTCACAGTTCCAAACTAAATATTTAATTTGCAAGCTAAATACTTAGTTTACAAACTAAATACTTAACTTGCTAGCTAAATATTTAGTTATCATTTAAACATTTAGTGCAACACTAAATATTTAGTTTACAAGCTAAATATTTATGTCCAAGATAAATGTTTAATTTCCAAACTAAATATTTAACTTGCATGTTAGTCAATAACTAAATATTTAACTTGCAAGTTAAATATTTTTACATTTAAACTAAATGTACTAAACATATTCTTAAACTAAATATTTAGCTCAGTCCTAAATATTTATTTTACATGCTAAACATTTAATTTCCTAAATAAGTATACAATTTGCTAACTAAATATTTAGTTTGTACCTAAGTATTTAACTTGCTAGCTAAATATTTAGCTAAATATTAAGTTAGCAAATTTAAAATTTAGTTTACAAATTTAAAGTTTAGCTCAGAAATTAAATACAGGTACTTAGTTTGGAAATTAAATATTTAGCTTGGACAACAGTTAGTTTTGAAACTAAATACTTAAATTAAATATTTAATTTACATCTAATTATTTAGTTTACTAACTAAATATTTAATTGCAAGTTAAATATATATTTTTGTAAACTAAACATTTAGCTTTTACATAAACATTTAGTTTGTAAACTAAATATTTACTGTGTAATGAGATATTTAGCTTACTAACAATATTTAACTTACAAGTTAAGTATTTAGTTTGTAAACTAAATATTTAGTAATTTAGCTTGCTAACTAAATTTTTAACTTGCAGGTTACGTATTAAGTTTGTAAACTAAATATTTAGCTTGTAAATTAGATATTTAGTTTGGAACTATGACATTTATAAATGTACAATATGAACAACATGATGAAATAAAAAAAATAAAAAATTAAAACTTTTTTTTTTCTTCTGGAAGCTAAATTAAAAAAAAAAAAAAAAATGATGTTAATGTGTGACTGCATAACTTTACATATGGCACCCCATAGTAGGGACAATAAAATAAGACAGTCATGTTAATGGAGAATCTTGTTGTTCAAAGATACATTTTTAAAATGGAGTCTAGATTTATTTGACGGAATGCATATCATCCCACCATCTAATTTGAACTAAAATGATTTTATGTACAGAAACACCAGGTGTTAATACATCTAGGTGTTTTGGAAAAACATTAATTCATTTCAGAAAAATTCAAAAAAAAATCCAGTATTTTATGATATTTTGCTAACAGAGATGGTTGAAACCAGAAGTGAATGTCCAAGTCTTAAGGATCAATTTAAGCATTGTGTTGTTCCTGAAATGAATGTTGGGGATAATGCTCAGTCACCACGACAAGTTTTAGCTACGTATCTATCTGTTTCACAAAATTCAACGAGTTAAAATCATTTTTGTGTTTTCTATTTATAGTTGGCTGTGGTGGCCAAATTGAACTGGCTTGACTTCAAACATTAATCAATTGTTGCTTGTCATTCACCTATTATTTCTGAGAATTTCATTAAATTCTGTCCAGTGTTTTCTGAGATATTTTGCTAACAGTGATACTAAATCTGTTTGTATTTTCTAAATGTGTCCATCATTAAATGATTGTTTGAGTGTTACTGTAAACTGATCAGATGACTTTAACAGTTAATGGCAAAGTTTTAAGCAAAGATCTTTTAAGTTCTGTTGGCACTCAGACTATGCGTTATGGATGACTCTCAGCTACTACTTCACCAAAACTGATCTTCATTTGTGTAAAACTGGCTGAGATAAAGCCATTTCTAGCTGTATCAGCCATCTTGACTTGGACTGACTCCAAGAAGTTATTCAGCTGCAGATATGCATTCATTTCTTTTTCTTTCTGAGACTTTCATTCCAATTTGTGGTTTATGAGCTATTTTGATGTAGCGACAAACAAACATGTACACAGAAACTTAGCCAAGGGCAAAAACATTATCACCCTTTAGCCTTTGGCTGCAGGTGATGCAATTTTGGACAGCAGAAGACTTTTCTTGCACCGCTGGTAAATGTGTCTGAGAACAAACACAAACCATTAGGTGAGCTTCTCCTCTGTAATGTGCAGCCGATGCAGGAGAAACTGTTTGCATTGCTTTGGTTCATGTGGGCAGGTACAAGAAAACAACAACAAAAAATGTTTTTGATAGAATATGTATGGCCGTGCCTCTGTTTGTTTGTGCACAAACTGTATCAGTAGTTTTGTAAGAACTACACCAGAGTGGGCGTCACAACGCCTCTACCAAGGATCTAATTAAAATGGTGCAAGCATGTGTGAGAGAACGGGTAATTTCAGCCAGCTGTTCTCTCTTCTCTGCGCACTAATCTGCCATAAAAACTCTCAGATCCTGCTTGTTCATTACAATACAAACTATCAGACAGAAAGGATGGAAGAAATGAGAAGAAACAAATAAAAACAGGAAATGGAAGCCAAGAAGTACAAATACCTGGATGTAAATAGATTTGTTTAACTATAGATATGGGACTCTTGATGGAATACAAAACTGAGCACAAACATTGATAATATTTAAAATAAAAATAAAAAAAATGTGGTGGCATCTTAACATGTGTTGCTGTAAAATACAAAGAAAAATAATTAACAAAATAGTTGAAATTCCACTCATTGGCATGCAAAAGTATTTTTTACAATAACAAAAGTGGAACCAAGACTAAACTTGATGCTCCAGTCTCAAAAACTTTAAGAATACAGGTATGCAAACTTTTAAATTTTTATTTTATTTTTTTTAACGCTGCCACAATTTTTATAATGCAAAGCTATTTCCAATGATAGCTACCGTTATGCTTATTTAGAGTAAATAGCAACAGCTAGCTGTAACAATTTAGACACAGTCAATTTTGGGAAGGCAAGAATATTTTGAAATGTCTGCTGGTACAATCGTGTGTTTTGATGGCATAAACAAGGGTTCTTAAAGTTTGTATTCAAAAGTTCAAATTGGATTTCTAGATGAGAGTGTCCTGGGCACTTAATTGTAATCTTTTTTTTTTTTGGTTAATTAAATGTGTTTACAACAACAAAAGGTGCTATTTGCTTATGAAACAAGCAGTATGCCAATGTCCACTGTCGCTGATGCATTTGAACAGTGAATGTTTGTAGTTTTTGAGGTGAGTATTTTTCTGGATTCAGAGGACTTAATATTTTTGGTGCAAGATATTCAAATGGGAAAAAGTTACACGATGAATGAGAAGAGAGGCAGGTTTTTTTCTTGTCAGTGCAGAGCGATAGATCCTGGCTATCGGAGGAAGCAATTTTTTACACTACAAGGTGCATTGGCGGAGGCAAGGGGTGGCCAACGGTGGCCTTGACCACCATAAATTAATCTTCATCATCAACTGGCCTCCACAATAATTGGAGGAAACTATATTTTAAGCAACATAAAAACTAGAAAGCGTCGTTTTGTCAGATGATCCGAGTGGCCGGTTTTCATATAAAAAAATGGTGGTGGCCATCTTGGAATTTGATTTTGCAATCCAATTTTCTATAATGACTTTTCATATACCTAAATGCAGCCATATGCCAAAATAGAAGTCATCATGTTGCTTAATTTTCAAGCTATCCAGCTCACAAGATGTAGAAACGGTTGGTGGATACTTCTAAGTTCCTCTGCAACAGATAATCTAAGCTATTCAAACTCTTGACAGTAAAGCCTTTTCATAAGGTTTTTGAATTACTACTCAATTACTTTTCATGCCACAACAAAACAAAATGTCTCACACAAGAATAAAAATGTTAAATAAACTCAACCTGAAGGCAACAAGACACAGTACCATCAAAATGATCGGAGGTAAAAATTACAAATGACCAAAGACAGTTTAAACGGAGAATAACCTCGTGTGAAAAATGACACTATCTCCAAAGAGCTGCCTTAACCTTGGCACAAAAAGATGCTATCAGACAGAGCAACAGCTCATTTGTCACACAGTGACAATGAGAGCTTTTTAATACATGTATTGCTGAGAATACAAACAAATATGTGGACCCACCCGAACATGTTGAGGACAAAATAAACACATATTTCTCCATCCAATCATCTCTAAAAAATTGCTCATCTAAGTCCACTTTTCTTTTCTTTGCACATTTAGATAATGTCATGGTAATGTGACATAACTTATTCCTGCTGCCTTAGTTTCTGCTCAAGACAACGACAGAGGCCGAAGCCGCAATCTGCTTTGAGGCACACTTGTTTTATTTCACACAGCAGAGGGAAATCAGAATCAGACGGCTTGAGTCTAGAAGAGTTGTGGCCTTTATTGCTGTTACTGCGGCCTACACCATAGAGTCACTGCTAATAATTAAACCTTTTAGGGCTAATATTCTCAGACATGTGCTCCAATTCACACACCGAGCGTTCAAGACCGCTCGCACTGTGCTCTCTCTCTCTATCTGTGTGTCACACCACTGTTATAAACATTTTAATATATATAATTTACAGTAGTCCCTCATTTATCGTGGGTGATACGTACCCTAAAGCCCGCGATAAGTGAAAAACCGTGAAGTAGGAACAGTAGTACAAGTAGTAAGTGGTAGTTTATTATACACACACACATACATGCACACACACACACACCCACACATATGTGTGTGTGTGTGTGTGTGTGTGTGTGTGTGTGTGTAAATGTGTTTTATACCTTTCCCAAACTTGCAATATTCTAAGCAATGCTAATAAAGTCTAAACGCTCTAAAAGAGCACAGAATGTCATGATTTCTGCTCTCTTCCTCAGCTGCTCTCTGCCACACCCACTTCTCCGCAGCAAAGTGGGGATCAGCTGATCAGCCGCAAGAGGGAGCACCATGGCTGTGGGCTGCTCAGAGGTGCAGCAGGTACTAAATACTTTTAAATAATTTGTTTTATATAAAAATTCCATGCCGATAGTGCTGCTCATTCATCGATCAGCCAATTGTGTGTCACGTCCAGTTTCACTTTGAAAAACCGCGATAGAGCGGGTCTACAAAAACAAACCATGAAGTAGTGAGGGACTGCTGTATTGCATCATACCAATACATTGCAGTAAAACATATGGACTCAATCTGGTCTTTGGGATTTGATGGTTTCTAAAAAAAGTGTTAGCATTGACCTCTATGAAAAACTGAGCATGATTTTTTTTTAAAGACAGCAGTAGTCTACCATGGTCTTGGCCTGACTAGCTGGTCCACTGAGAATTAAACCCTGTCATGATCCACGTTTCTGCTCACCATAGTCAAGTTTCTATCCAAGTCAAGTCATGATCTTTATCATTCTTTTAAGTCAAGTTTATCATAGTTTTTCATGTTACTATCATTGTTAGGTTAATCTCAAGTTAGGCTCATTTCATAGTTTAATCATGTCATGTTCACAGCAATTATATCATCATTGTTTTTCTCCGCCTTCACACCCAACACCTCATTAGCGATCATTGCTCTCACCTGTTAGTCCCTGGATATAAGCTCCAAGCCCACAGTCACTCGTTGCCAGATTTATGAACGGTTCTCCAAGTAATAATCCAGCATTCATGTATTGTCTTGCCTTGCTTGTTACGACCCTGGTCTGGTTCTCTGGTTTCACGTCTCTCACCTCAGCCCATTGGTACCTTCTCGGATTCTGCTCTCCTGGTTTGGAACCCTGCCAATGCTATTGGACCTCGACCTGCTGTCTCTCTCCTTGTCGGATTTGTTCAGTCATCTGTCGTTCGGATACGTACACACGCCTGCCTTCCACAACCAAGAGATAAGTCTGTTTCCCCTAACTTGATTCGGCTCTCTGATTACCGTGTATGACCCTGTTCTGGAACAAGGAAATCCCCCGTCATGCTAAGTCCTGCATGAAGCTTCACGATAAACAAGGAAGTCACTCTGGGCTACGTCACCCCCTGATTACGCCACGAAGGAGTTCCCTTCGGGCCAGAAACACCCTAAGAAGGTTAGTGTTTTTATTTAATATAAAAACATTTCCTTTTTCAAGTCCTGTGGCTAATATTATCGTTTCATGTGCAGAGCCCCAGATTCCTGTGACGTTACGGACCCCACCCTGCTTTCAGTCTTTTAATAAAACCGTTAAAACTTTATCAGTGTTTGGTCTGTGAGTGAAACTCAAAAACCCATCTTTGACAAACCCTATTTCTCCAAATTGAGGTTGTTCCAAGAGCTATCCAAGACAGGTAAGATAATCTTGTTTATTACCGTTCCACAGAACCCCGCTTCAAACGATCTGAGCTATCCCTTTCAGAGCCTTAAAATAACGAGTTGTTGGATGATAAAACTATTGTGGTGCCTATGTAAACAAGATGTCCTTGCACAATAATAAACTCTGATGCACACTTACAGTTGTGTCCTCCAGCGTTGCTGATTTTCAGAGCTGTCAGGTTAGAAAGGAGAAGTTGGAACTCAAAGGCAGAGAGAGGAGGCTTGAATCTCTTCTCATATTCATGAAGTCTGTAAAAAAAGAAACAGGTAACATCACTTACAATAAAGCAGCAGCACACAGGACGGCTGTGATTAAACACCACTTTTCTTGCATGTTAACAGTAAAACACCCCCAGCGTAAGAGATTTATAACAACTAGAGTGTGTCAAAGCAATGATATTGCACATGTGGATAACATACGCCCTGTCATTCATGTGCGCTTCTTTAATTTCATCTTATATTTTCAATAAAACCCAAGTGGAAGGTAAAAAAAAATGTAAATGTGCTGACTTCGACATATATTCAGGGTCTTGATCACTGAGCTTTGCCATCTGCTGAAGGATGCTCAGGCAGCACAGCTGACATCTGCCTGTTTTACTCCAAGAATCCTACTTTTTTTTTTTCTACCTTGATGACAGGTGCTGTGTCAGCTCCACCAAGCTAATTTTGTACTGCAGGAAAGAAAATCACTCACTTATTCCTCGTAAACAGCTATAGGAAAGATTTATACAGCGGAAAAGACATTTCAGCTTATACTAGATTAACAAAATCCTGGCAAACAAAAAAAAAATAGCAAAAGTGGATTTCAGGATGCAGAAAATGCTAATTATAGTATTTTAAATAAAGTCATCAGCTGTGTTATAACTTCCATGATGCTTTAAACCCTATAGGTAGACTCAAAGGGCTCGGTTCACACTGAAGCATCTTACTATGCCATGTCCTTCTCAGATGTCTGTGATCCTTAAAGGAATAGTCTGGTCATTTTGAAAGTGATGTTCCAGCTAATAGCCATTATTAGAACCGTATCAGTTGGCATCAGTCAAAGAGCACCGAGTATAGAGAAAGAGGCAAAACTCTTCATCCAGGCTAGGTTAATGGCTAATGTCAATGTTGATAAGGAAGTAAATATTGATACTGTAACTATTTGACAGAGCATCCATCCATTATGTTTTCCTGCTTCTTCCTTTTTTTTTTTTTTTTGGGTCACTGGTGCCCATATCCAGCTAGCATGGTGCGACAGTCGGCGTGCACCCTGGACAGTTCTCCAGTCCATCACAGGGACACATAGAGAGACAAGCAACCATTCACTTTCTCACACCTAGGAACAATTTAGAGTTACCAGTCAACCTAACATGTGTGTTTTTTGTTCTCTGGGAAGAAACCGGACCACAAGGAGAAAACCCACACATGCACAGAGAGAACATGCAAACTCCACCCAGAAAGGCCCCCTGGACTGGGATTTGAACCGGGGACCTGCTCGCTGAGAGGCAACAGCTCTACCAGCTGAGCCACCGTGCTGCCACAAGTTCAAGTTTAAGGTTCTTTATTGTCATTTGTGCCACACGTGGCACATGAGGTGGAACAAAATTATGTACACAGGGTCCCGGTTACATCCAACAACAGCAAAAATCGTAATTGTAAAAGAGACAGTAATAAGGATCTATGATATAAACTAAGAAATATGCTAAAGGCTTAACAGTACAAAAACACTACGCAGAACAACAGCAGCACAAACATGAGTCTGTGTGAGCAGATGAGTACAAATGACTACAGCAGCATGAAATAAATCAGCAACATGAGATCAGCAGCATATATCAACAATCAAGTGGCATTACAGTGATCTCCCCCACCCCACACACACAATAGTGTTAAATAAAAATGTCACTAAATTGTGAACAGTCCTGCATTAAGAATGGCTGTCACTTTTCTTTTTTTAAGACACATTCAATGCACAGATAAGTGGTCAACGTGTAACAATCCATGGCAAATTAAATCCATTATGGCTGGAACTAAAAGTGCCACTTAAAACCTGTGCAAAACGTACGTGGCTGTTGAAATTTCTTTAAAAACACCAGAGCTCAGTGTGTGGCCGGAGTCATACTATTTTTATTTATGTATATATATACATGTGTATTTGCATGCACATCCCTGGTTTGCCATACACACATTATCTGTTGATGTAGGGGGATCCTTGTTTCCTGGCCTGACATGGAGGCATGGTAATAAAGAGAGGCAATTACAAACAGGGCCTCAAAGCCATGGTAATGGAGCTGGTCATACAGCGATAAGCAGAGTGTGCATGAAAGTGAACAAACTCCCAGTCGGGCTTTCCCTATGGAGTGTCAGTGTCCCTTTTAATCAGCACCAAGCAGAGCGCAGAGAGCCAGACAGTAATTAAGCCTGTTCTGCTGAGGATGAGAGACGATCATCAGGAGGAAAAAATTAAAGAAAATAAAAGGAAAAAAGAAACCAAGACTGGACGCACAAGCAGAAACACAAGCAACCCCAGTCCAAAAAAAAAAAAAAAGATAAGACAACTGGAGTGAGAAACTTACAAGTAATATGGTTATGCTCATTCACATTTAATTGTGTGTAGTGAAAATATAGATTCATATAACATATACAAATATGTTAATGGAATCATCTAACTATGTGGGCCTGAAGTGAATATGTTTTCGATTAAAATAAATCAGTTGTAATTTTATCTGAATTGAATTAACTGGATTGAATGTGCTAAAATCGAATACCTGTAGTTTTCATTTGATACTATTTTTTATCTTACATGTGATTCTCGACCTGCCATTGTGTATCTATTTCTCCTTCCTGTTCCTCTCAAACCTAGCTGTTCGAAGCAGATGGCCGCTTCTTCTGAGTCTGTCCTGGTTCTGCTCAAGGTTTCTTCCTCATGAGGGAGTTTTCCTTTCCACTGTTGCCTTTGTGCTTGCTCAAGATGAGAGTTCTGTGATGAAGTTGTAGTTTATATTCATTCGTGTCTAGCCCCTTCTGGTGTTTTGTTGTTGTTTGTGCCCCCCTGATCTTCTGTTTCTATCTTTATAGGGTTTGTGTTTTCTTGGTATTTGGCTCCATATTGTGTTGTGTTTGTGTCTTTCATCCTCAGTCTCTGTCTTTGGCATCTGTGATTACACACAGGTGTCTTCACTTTGACAATTTGGTGTTTCTTGTTTTTAAGCCCGTGTGTTTGTCTCACTCCTTTTCCTGACATTTTCTTTTGTCTACTGATAATGACCTGCCTGTTCCCTGCGTACCCCATTGATGATTCATGTAAGTTTTGCTGCCCTGTCTCTTTTGTTTTTGTAAATAAATTATATTTTATATTCTCCTGAGTCCTCGACTGCCTGCCAGCACAACTAGGTTTACCAGCACCAGCCCGTTACGACAGAAGTTACGTTCAAAGCAGTCTGTTACTCAGATAAATAGTGTTATCATTTTTATATATGAATGTTTTTGTTCAGTGCCCTGAGATGATTTCTGTTGTGATTTGGCGCCATATGAACAAACTGAATTGAAATTGAATCTTGAAAACAAAATGCTTGAAAACAGGGTGAAGTGCAGGAAAGTGTTCAGTGAATACCTAAGATGCACCTTTATTAAAAATATGTTTTTGACATGATTAGGTGTTACAAAATACACTTTTTGTACTCTAGTTTATAATGAATGTACAGATTTTACTATACTCTGAACAAAGTTAGGCTCCATGCATGGAAGCGTGACCAAGAAAAGCCATTGCATAAAGTAAATTCACACACACAAAAAAAAAAGAAAAAACAAATAAAAAAAAAGTAACTTGATTGGATTTTGCCAAAAGGAATTTTGTTTATCACACTGAGAAGAACACCATCCCCATAGTGAAGCACGGAGGTGGCAGATTCATAATGTTGGAATGATTTTCACCATTAGGGACTGAGAAACTGGTCAGAGTTGAAAGAAAGTTAGATGGGGCAAAACAAAAGAAAACCTCGTGGGAAAACTTCTGGAGCCTTTCAGTTTGAGACTGAGATGGAGGTTCACCTTCTAGCAGGAGAATAACTGCTAAAGCAATAATTTTAGAGGTTTAAAGAAAAATACAAGTCAAGTATCCTGGAATGGTCCAGTCAGTGGCGCAAAAAGCCGGTATGCAGTGTATGCAACGCATAGGGGCGCTGCACTACAGGGGGCGTCAAAACCGTCT